>CM054062.1:346799608-347183265 GCA_028641055.1 Alopecurus myosuroides | reverse complement strand
CCTTGTTTCATCGCCGTGGAATTGCCACGCTTTGTCGTAGTCGATCCGGCTGAGGGCTAAAATAAGAAAGAGAATCGCGCGCGTTAATGCATATGTATTCACATTTCAGTAAGTTTGTATCACGAGATGCTCAATGTATATATATATACCTCGCCGGAGGTGGTCGGTCTTTGCAATTTGAGATCGTCGTTTGTCGACGGTTGACCTTCGTCGACAATGTCCGTTCCTTCACCTTCTTGATCATCAAGGTTCAGAAAAGAAGAGACTACATCCTCTTCTTGCTCATCTTCTGGGCCCGGCACATAAGGGATCTCGTTGTTTATGATGCCCATTATATAACCTTCAGCCTCCTGATCCGTAAGCGGTAAGGCTCTATTGTCCGCCATATGTCACTCCTGCAGACATGCATGTAGTAAAAATTAATTAACTATAAAGGAGACTTAGCAAATATTGTCGTAGAAGGCTGGATCACCCTCCGGGTCTCGGTCTACCGATAAAGAACAACACATAAAAGAAGGAAAGCATTCAATACATGGTAACCGTGCAATGCGCAATATGTATGCATGATAAAACAATGCAAAGGATGTAAGCCCTAGGAGGGAAACCAGATTGCTAGGGTTTTAGGTGGAAGAACGATGACCACCGGAGGGGGAAAACCATACTTTAGAGGTGTGTCCAAGATTAGTTGCTCAGATGACTTGGAGAACCCCATAGCTAGGTTGCATTTGCTTTCCTGGTCATTTTGGTATATTGCACTTAATATTCTGAATTTATTGAATTAAAACTTATTTTCATTATTTTAATGAATTTAATTCAAATTGTTTTGATTTTTTCTTGGACTTAGAAAAAAACGAGTGCTGAAAAAAAACAAAACTGCCAGCAGCCCAGCCCAACTGCCACCGCCCTGTCTAAAAGAAAACGATAGCAGCCCACGCCCCTTTCTCTCTGCCAGGTGGAACCCACCGGTGACACAAGCGTGACGTCACCCTTCCTGTGTCGCTGACGGGTGGTTGCCGTCGTCCTCACCGGCGCGCGGTGGTCGCCGTCCTCACCGGAGAGGGTTCATTCGTGGTCCGTTCGTGTTCGTACGTGGTCCCGTTAGACGGCGGCGAGAGACCCGCGGGGGAACCTACCGGAGACGGCCGGCGGCGCGGGGCGGGGGCGGAGCAGGGCGGGCGCGGTGGAGAGAAGGACGCGGGCGATGGCGGCGACGGCGACGGCGACGATGCGGTCCTCTATTAGAGTCTCTGCGCGGGCGACGGCGATGGCGGAATCGGCGACGCGCAAGGCAGAATCGGCGCGAGGAAGACGAGCAGTGCGGAGATGTGGTTGGTCCTTAGAAAAATTTCGGGGCAGAGAATATATAGGGACAGCCTTTGGTCCCGGTTGGGGACACCAACCGCGACTAAAGGTCCCCTTCGGGTACCCTCCGCGAGTCTTTAGTCGCGGTTGGTGTAACCGGGACTAAAGGGGTACCTTTAGTCGCGGTTGGTGTCACGAACCGCGACTAAAGGTTTTTTCGCGACGTTTCCGTTCCCGCGCGGAAAGAGCCTTTAGTCGCGGTTCGTGACACGAAACGCGACTAAAGGTGCTTTTTCAAATACTTTTCTTTTAAAAATCTTAAAAATACAAATAATATATCAGAAAATTCAGAAAAATAAAACTACTTCATTTTAAAATCTTAAAAATACAAATTATATATCAAAAAATTCAAAAAATAAAACTAATTCATTTTAAAATCTTAAAAGTACAAATAATATATCAAAAAATTTAGAAAAATAAAAATAATTTATTTTAAAATCTTAAAAATACAAATAATATATCAAAAAATTCAGAAAAATAACACTAATTCATTTTAAAATCTTAAAAATACAAATAATATATCAAAAAATTCAGAATAATAAAACTATTTCATTTTAAAATCTAAAAAATACAAATAATATATCAGAAAATTCAGAAAAATAAAACTACTTCATTTCTTACCACCTCCTATCTTCTCGCCTCCTGTCTCCGGTTCGGGTTAATTTCGTTGGGAAACGGATCGTCCCTGTAGTCCCGGCATGTTTTACCAACCTTAGGGTTTCGTTCCGACCAATCAGAAAGATTCACATGCATCTTGGATATATATATAGATAAAAAAGGCAGTACATAATGGCAAGAGTGGATCTAAACCTAAACGGAGAGCATAGATGATCTACATAATGGCAAGACTGTGGATCTGATATCTGCTAGTCATACTCCTGCCTAGGCCTATAGTACTCCGACTCGTAGTCGTCGTAGTCGCCGCCGTCGTCGTCACTATCGTCGGACGGTGCTCTGCACTCCTTCGGAGGGTCACGACTCCAGGACTGGGCGTGAGGGTAGCGCAGGCGGGGGTTATCGCAAGCCCTGATGTAGTTCATGACGCTCTGAAGAGTCCGTCTGCCGCCCCACCACAGCCGACGACCGGCCTCGTTGGAGTTTGAAGGAGGCGGGCTGTTCTCCTCGTACCTGGCGAGCGCACTCTCACACCGATTAATGAAGAAGGCGTCCCAAGTCGGGCGTGAGCTCGTGGTAGTAGTGGTTCGTGATGGCCGCCCGACGCGCCACACCTTGAGGAAGAGGAGGTACCGGCACTCCTCCAGCGCTCAGCATCCAACCGGCGGGAACGCTGTAGCCGGGCGGGCAGGGGTAGTTTGAGGCGGAAAGTGCCTCCGCCTGGATGAATGTTAGAGTGGGTACGGGAGAAGCGATGAGAGAGTGGTGAGTTTGTATGTGTTTTTATGCCAATGGTGTGGCAATGCATACATATATATAGCGAGAAGAAAACATATATCCCTTTAGTCCCGGCCCGTTTTACCAACCGGGACTAAATGGTACGGGTTTCGTTGGGAAACGGATCATCCCTTTAGTCCCGGTTGGGGACACCAACCGGGACTAAATGGGTTAGGGTTTCGTTTGGACCAATCAGATAGAATCACACGGATCGTGTGTTTCTTTCAAGCGCTTTTGAGTCGTTGGATCCGGGGTGTGTTTCTTTCGAGCTATTGTGAGCCGTTCGATCAGGGCTACGGTGTGTTTCTTTCGAGCTGTTGTGAGCCGTTGGATGAGGGTGTTTCTTAACCGTTGGATCAAAACCCTAGCACAACACTTTGTGAGCCAGAGGACCCTATATATAGCCCACCTTCATACACCGGTCAGTTCATCGAGCAAATACAAAACATCCGGATTCGCCATCATACGTCCTACCATGCATTTGGTATGCATATATGCACCCAGTAGACACGGTGGGGCTGTATGATGCGATACCGATTGTTTTGTTCTACACCCCACTTTAAGGTTTGATACATCATATATTCAGTTCATCGAGCAAATACAAAACATCCGGATTCTCCATCATACGTCATTCCGTGTATTTGGTATGCATATATGCACCCAGTAGCCACGGTAGGGCTGTATGATGGCGATACCGATTGTTTTATTCTACACCCCCCTTTAAGGTTTGATACATCATATATTCAGTTCATCGAGCAAATACAAAACATCCGGATTCGCCATCATACGTCTTGTCGATCATTTGGTATGCATATATGCACCAGTAGCCACGGTAGGGCTGTATGATGGCGATATCGATTGTTTTGTTCTACACCCCCTTTAAGGTTTTCCCCAAAACACATCAGAGATAATATAATTCACATGATCCATTCAACAAAGTTTGGTACAATAAATTATTACACATCAATTCTTCCTTGTGTCCCCGCTTTCTTACGATTTTGCCGTATCCATGGAGCATCCTCATCATTTAACTTAATGCTTGGGTCAGTGTTCACTTTGAAGGGCGGAATTTCACCAAACATATTATAATCTTCTGACATGTCTGTCTTGTACTCCACTCCCACGATGTTTCTTTTCCCTGAAAGAACAATGTGGTGCTTTGGATCATCGCATTATGTACTGATCGTTTTCTTATCTTTCTGTTTCCTCGGTTTGCTACTCATGTCCTTCAAATAGAAAACCCGAGCGACATCTTTGGCTAGGACGAATGGTTCGTCAAGGTAACCAAGATTGTTGAAATCCACCATTGTCATTCCATAATTCTCGTCCACCTTTACCCCACCTCCTGTTAGCTTGAACCATTTGCACCGGAACAAAGGGACCTTAAAGGAGGGTCCATAGTCAAGTTCCCATATCTCCTCTATGTAACCATAATATGTGACCTTTTGCCCAATCTCGGTTGCTGCATCAAAGCGGACACCACTGTTTTGGTTGGTGCTCTTTTTATCTTGGGAGATCGTGTAAAATGTATTCCCATTAAACTCGTACCCTTGGAAAGTCGTTATAGTCGAAGATGGTGTCTTCGCCAACATGTACATATGCTCTCCAACATCATTGTCATTCATTAAATGTTTTTGCAACAAACTGCCGAAAGTCCCCATGTGGGACTTTCTAATCCAGGATTCAGGCTTCCCCGGGTTGTCCGAGCGTAAAATATTCTTGTGTTGCTCCAAGTACGGAGCCACCAAGCTCGAATTTTGCAGAACTGTGTGGTGTGCTTCAGTCATAGAATGACCGTCCATACATATCGTTGATTTCGTTCCGATCGTGCCTTTTCCACTTAGTCTCCCCTCGTGCAGCGATTGAGGAATACCAATCGGCTTAAGGTCAGGAACATAGTCAATACAGAACTCAATTACCTCCTCATTTCCATAGCCCTTTACGATGCTTCCTTCTGGCCTAGCACGGTTACGAACATATTTCTTTAGTACTCCCATGAACCTCTCAAAGGGGAACATATTGTGTAGAAATACAGGATCGAGAATGGAAATCTCTTCGACTAGGTGGAGCAGGAGGTGCGTCATAATATTGAAGAAGGATGGTGGGAACACCAACTCGAAACTGACAAGACATTGGACCACATCGTTCTGTAACCGTGGTAGATCTTCTGGACTGATGGCTACTCGAACATTTTCCGGTAGAAGCCCCCTCAAAGCAACCGGAAGCAATTGCGTCATAATCACGTGGCAGTCGTGAGACTTCAGGTTTTGGAACTTTTTGTCCGCCATGTTTATTATTCCCTTTATATTCGACGAGAAGCCAGACGGGACCTTCATACTGCTCAGGCATTCAAAAAAATGACCTTCTCTTCATTGGTAAGAGCGTAGCTGGCACGACCTTGAAACCATTCCGGATGCCGATCATCTGGGTCTTTCAAAAGTTGCTGGTCCTGCCGTGCTTCCTTTGCATCATTTGTCTTCCCATACACGCCCAAGAAGCTTAGCAGGTTCACGCAAATATTCTTCGTAACATGCATCACGTCGATTGTAGAGCAGACATCTAGGAATTTCCAATACTGTAGCTCCCAAAATATTGATTTCTTCTTCCACATGGGTGCGTGCCCGTCAACTCCCAACGGAACTGATTGTCCGCCAGGACCCTTTCCAAAGATGACGTTCAAATCCTTGACCATATCAAATATCTTAGCACCAGTACGTTCCGCAGGCTTCGGCCGGTGATCTGCCTTGCCGTTGAAATGCTTGCCTTTCTTTCTTATGTTATGATTTCGGGGAAGAAATCGACGATGACCCAGGTACACGTTCTTCCTACAATTATCCAAATATACACTTTCAGTCTCATGTAAGAAGTGCGTGCATGCTTTGTATCCCTTATTTGTCTGTCCCGAAAGGTTACTGAGAGGAGGCCAATCGTTGATGGTTACAAAAAGCAACGCTCGTAGGTCAAATTCCTCTTCTTTGTGCTCATCCCACACACGTACACCAGGTCTGCCCCACTACTGTAAAAGTTCATCAACTAATGGCCTTAGGTACACATCGATGCTGTTGCCGGGTTGCTTCGGACCTTGGATGAGCACTGGCATCGTAATGAACTTCCGCTTCATGCACAACCAAGGAGGAAGGTTGTAGATGCATAGAGTCACGGGCCAGGTGCTATGGCTGGAGCTCTGCTCGCCAAAAGGATTCATGCCATGAGTACTTAGACCAAATCTTATGTTCCTTGCGTCAGCTGCAAAATCTTTGAACTCTCTGTCGATTTTCTCCATTGCGTTCCATCAGCGGGGTGTCTCAACTCCCTGTCGGACTTACGGTCCTCTTTGTATCATCGCAACAACTTGGCATGCTCTTTGTTCATGAACAGACGTTTCAACCGTGGTATTATAGGATCATACCACATCACCTTGGCGGGAACCCTCTTCCTGGGTTTCTCGCCCTCAACATCGTCACCAGGGTCATCGCCTCTGATCTTATAACGCAAAGAAGTGCATACAAGGCATTCATTCAAATTCTCGTATTCACCGTGGTAGAGGATGCAGTCGTTAATGCATGCATGTATCTTCAGAACCTCTAAACCTAGAGGGCAGGCAACCTTCTTTGCTTCATACATACTGGCGGGCAACTCTTTATTCTTCGGAAACATATTATTCAACATTTTCAGCAAATTTTCAAATGATGAGTCAGCTACACCTTCCCGTGCCTTCCATTTCAGCAAATCCAGTGTGCAGCCCAGCGTTTTCAGACTATTGTCGCATCCTTGGTACAGTGAGTTCGTGTGATCCTCTAACATGCGATCCAAATTCTCCCTCTCCTTGTCATTTTCGCAGCGTCTCCGTCCATCAGTAATGGTCCGACCAAGATCATCAGCGGGCTCATCATGTGCCTCTTCTTCATCTTCACCAAACCCTTCCCCACCTTCAGCATCATCCTCCATAAAAGTATCACCGAAAGACTCATGATAGTTGACATCGATATCATCCTCTTCTTCTTCTTCTTCTTCTTCTTCTTCTTCCATTCTAACCCCTCTTTCTCCATGCTTGGTCCAACAATTATAGCTTGGCATGAAACCGTGCCGAAGCAGGTGCATGTGAACGACTCTTGAGGAGGAGTAACCCTTCTGATTCTTACATTCAGCACATGGACAGATAATAAAACCTCGGTGCTTGTTCGCATTTGCCACTACGAGGAAATCTTTCAAACCCGTAGTGAACTCGCCGGAGAGTCGGTTACCGTACATCCATTGCCGATTTATCTGCATTATTATTATATAAAGTATATAATTAACCATCATGCATGTGTTAAACTAACTAGCTAGAAATAATACGAATCATGAAAGGTTCAAGTTGCTAACCGCGATCGCAGAGGAAAAATAAATGACAAAGCTCAAGTGTGGCTCGGCACTTCATATCATGTGTGTTTCATGCTCTCGGGCATTTCATCGAACACCTTATGTGCATAGGAGGAACCAAAAGCAAACCCACCACCCCCTTGTGAATATTGTGAGTAGAAGTGATACCAAATGTGGCTAAGTGCAGCGAGCTGAGTCCTATATAGGGATGGTCTTTTAGTCCCGGTTGGCCTGGACAACCGCGACAAAATGCCTTCGTGCCAGCCTGAGGACCTTTTAGTCCCGGTTGGCCAGGCCAACCGCGACTAAAGCCCCTCCCGTCCGCCAGCTGTGGACCAAGCGCGCTGGGCCTAGACAGTTGGTCGCGGGTCTCCTCCCGAACCGCGACTAAAGACCCCTTTGGTCACGGTTCATTATTTTGGGGACTAATGGGGGCGTATGGAAGGCCTATTTTCTACCAGTGGCTGCTCCTTCTCCACGTACACGGGCTCTGCTCCTCCTCCACACGGGCGCTGCTCCTCCTCCACGCGAGCTAGCTAGGGTTCGTCGCGCTAGGAAGAACGAGATCAAGGGCTAGGGTTCGTTGTGAGAGGGGAAGAACACGAGATCTTGAGGCGGTCGATTTTTCTCTAAGTTTGGAAGACAACGCGCGCGGGCCAATATTTCTATGGCTCAGACGCACATTCTATGGCGCATCCCGGCAGCCGTGCGCCACAGAACAATGTGGCGAATTATGTGGTGAGGCCATATGTCATACGCTCAAAGATAATTCTATGGCGCATCCCGCAGGTGGTGCGCCATAGAATTGTGTGGATAGATACACTAAAAAAAGAATTGTTGTACTGTGACAAATGTGTGTTACTAGTCCAGTGGTTTGCTGTGAGTAAATAATTAGCACCCAGGTTCAAATCTTGATATTGCCCCACATTTTTAAATATTTTATTTAATTATAATTAAAGAAAGAAAATAGTAAATTACAATTAAAAAAAATAAAACACACATTTAATAGTAGAATTTTTTGTGTATAACATCTCTTCGCAATCTTGTCTGACACACACATATGTTTGTCTTACATACACATGCGCATATATACATAATAAAGTCTTTTTCGTCTCGGTTCCGATCTAGCTTAGCGTCTCTTGCCCTTTTTGTTGCCGACTGAATACTTTATGCCGGCCACCTTGAGATTTCTTCGCGTGAACGGACAACCGTGGGTAGGTAGGGATGTCTTCCTTCTTACTTTACGAGTAGTAGGCATGTCAAAGTGCTTGTCGAACTCCTCCTTGATCTTCGGATCACTGTTCTTGTCCAAGTCTTCCTCCTTGGCGCCTCCTTCCATTCTGATGATGCTCCTCTTGTCCCTCCTCACGACAACACGGCTAGGCCTTGACGGGTCGGTGATGAAGAAGCATTGATCAACTTGGCTAGCGAGTACCCATGGCTCATTTTTCACGGATGCGTTCTTCGATTTGGCATCGGGCATAACCATGGTGGTGAAATACCGTCTTTCTTTCTTGACATTCTTGGTCCATCTCACACGGAACATTGGCACCACCGTCTCTCCGCAGTAGTCGAGCTTGCACATCTCCTCGATCTTTCCGAAGTATCTTTCCTTGGCATTAGTCTCGTCATCGCCGTATGATAGCATAGTTACTCCTGAGTTTTGATTTTCGCTACTCATCTCCTTGTCCTCAGTTGAGAATCTGTAACCGGAGATGTCGTACCCCTGATAGGTCCTTACGTTCTGCCCGGGGCCTGTGATAAGGTGTATATGAGTTTTTCATCTTCCGTAGAAGGCATTTTTCTCCGTGCTTCAATCAGTTGACTTTGCTTGAACCAACGCGTGAAGCTGGAGTTGTGCTCTTTGGTTACGTCTCCCATCTTCCTCGGCCCGCCCATTTCGATTTAATTCTGGTTGATTAACCTTTTGTGCTCTTCCACGAAAGGCTCGATCAATTTTAAGTGTTTTAGCGCGACCCGGTGAGCCTTTTGAAATTCGTCGCGTCGTTTCTGAATGCCGACATGGCCGTCGTGGCAGCCCTCGCGGTGGCTGACTCCGGTGAGCCTGCCGAGGCGCGTCCTGGTGGACAGACCGACATCCTGGTCATCCTTGGTGCTTAGGTAATTGTTGCAGAAGGAGATGCGCTCGTTGGTTAGAAATCCTTTGGACATGCTTGCGTCTGGATGGGCCCTGTTGCGAACGTATCCTTTCAGGACACCATTCTGCCTTTCCATCGACATCATGTAGTGCAGGAACGTCGGGCCGAGATGATTGATGTCATCAACAACATGGAGAAGGAGATGGACGCATATATCACAGAATGCCGGCGGGAAGTAAATCTCGGGCTCACATAGTATCACCACAATCTCATCCTGTAGCATCTTGATCTGCCTCACGCTGATCGAATTCCGGGTGATAACGTCGAAAAAGTTGCAAAGGCCAAACAACGTATCACAGACGTACTCGTCCATTATCCCTCGGATCGCAACGGGAAGTATCTGCGTCATGAGCACTTGACAATCGTGAGAATTCATCCCGCTGAACCTCTTCTTCGCTAAGTCCACATATCTGCTTATACTCCCTGAGTATCCGTGAGGAACTTTGACTTCTAGGAGGCACCTGAAAAACTGCTCAAGCTCCGGCGGACTCAATGTGAAGCAGGCAGCGGGAAGCACCACCGTGTTCTTCTTAGACTTTTTGCGGGGACGTTGAGTCCCTTCCATCTTATCCTCATCATCATCATCATCATCATCATCATCATCATCATCATCATCACTATCGGCGGGGAACTGAAGATTCTTCCTAATGCCAAAATGTTTCAGATCGTATCTTGCTTTCGGCCCATCCTTGGACTTTTCCGAATTGCAAATACTGCCAAGAAGACTCTCCGTAACTTTCTTCATAATCTGCATGACATCGAGGCTATGGGGCGTGTGGAGGACCGGCCAGTACTCCAAGTCGTGGAAAACACACCTCGCTTTCCATACACCCAACATCGGCTCTGGCTTGGGTCGCTTCTTTCCCGGCGAAGGGAACTCATCCCAATTTTTCAGAAGCTCGTCGATTCCTGCGCCGCTCCTCGTGCGCGGGGCTCCATCGGGCTCGTCTTTAACATTGAAAAACTAACCGTGTTTTCTCCATGGGTGATCCAGGCGAAGCCACCTTCGAGCCTCTGGCCTTTGGGTACACGGTTTTCGAAGACCCAGAATCCCTTGGTAGATGGAGATGGGGGGTCCCGTCCATGCACTTCACGTAGCCGCAGAATCTTTGGCCGACCTGGGTAGATACATACGTGTAACCAGGATAGTCTGTGACCGTCGTGAGTAACGCGGATCTCATATCGAAATAATCTCTAGTGTAGGCGTCCCACGTACGGGGTGGCGTCTTCCACAACATGTCTAACTCGTTTTTCAGCAGTCCGAGATACAAATGCATGTCGACACCTGGTTGTTTCGGCCCCTGGATGAGAATACTCAAGTGTATATACTTTTGCTTGGTGCACAACCACGGGGGGGGGGGGGGGGGGGGTAGGTTGTAAGGCCATACAAATAGGGGCGAGCTACTATGCGTGCTAATCTGGTTGCCGAACGGATTGAGTCTATCAGTGCTGATACCCAGCGTGACGTTCCTCGCGTCGCCCACAAAACTCGGGTAAGCTATATCCAATGCTTCCCACTAGGCAGCGTCTGCAGGATGTGTCATGATATAGCCCTTCTATGGATCTTCTTTCGGCTTCTCCCTTTCCGCGTGCCATTGCATTAGCTTTGCTTCCTTAGGGTCCATGTATTACCGCTGAAGACAGGGAGTGATAGGAAAGTACCATACCACTTTTCGAGGAACTTTCTTGTTGTTGGTTCCACTCTTGTATTGTCCATGGCCGCACTTCGGACATGTAGTTCTGTCCTTGTACTCCCCCCGATAAATTACACAATCATTGATGCAAGCGTGGATTTTTTCCCGAGGTAGATCAAGAGGGCACACGAATTTCTTGGCCTCGTTGATACTACTTGGCAATGTGTTCCCCCCGGGAAGGCTATCATGCCAGAATTTCATGTTCTTGTTGAAGCTCGAGTCGGTCCATTTTTTTTCTTCTTCATCTTCAAAGCAGCAAGCGTTACATGCAAGAGCGTATCCTCGGGGCAGCACCCAGGAAACAACGGAGCCACCCCATCTATCTCCATTTGCGCCAGCTTGGCTTTCTCCCTACCTGCAGCTATGTCGTTGCTCGTCTCTTTGAGCAGCAGATCCTGAACATGAGAGTCCCGCAAGGACGAAATTAGCGGGGTCTCCATGTTCACGCCTTCATCGTCATGTTGATCTTCTCCGCCGACATATCCTTGTTCATGATGATCTTCTCCGCCGTCATTTCCTTCGTCACCTCGCTCGTCCTTGTCTTCATGCACACCTTTTGCTGCCGGTGCCACGTGTTTGTGGTCGTCAATGAAACCGCGTCTGAGAAGGTGCTCCTCCAATTGTCCGGAATCAGGGTCAATCCAGCGCACGAGTTTGCATGATCGACACAGACATCTTATCTGCCGCCTGTTGCACCGAATCATGTCCACCTTCGCGTCTTTCTTGTAAGTAGCAATTCGAGGAGAGCTCATTTCTAGTACCATGGTTGCCTTCACACACATAGAGAGCAGAAAATTAGAACCACAACATGCATAGCCGTCGGAAAAATTCGGCATGACCTCTCCTATAAGTAGGACATATGGGGTAGTGCAAAAGTTTGCCGAAATGGAAGTGAATCAACATTTCGGAAAACATCCATGCACCATGGGCGCCCGCGCGCGACAATTGTTCCACCTGCATGACAAGCACCCATACACATTGATGGCCACACAAGACATGCATATGCACCTCCAACTATAATCACCCAGTAGATTCGATACCGAGACGCGAAAAGAGCGAGGAGGGAGTGACCAGAGTATAGATGGAGGATAGGGCTTCCCCTCAACAACAAGAAACCTCACCAACAATTATATATCAAACAAATTAGGTTCACCTACCTAAAATGGAGTATTAAATGTGTGAAATGGGAGGGGAGAGAAGTGGGGTCGAGTTAGCAAGACACTTGGGAATGAAATGAGGGAGGGGGAGAGAGAGGGGGCTGCCATCTTTATGTGCACAGTGCACTTATTTTGTGGTGCACCCGCAGTATATTCTGTGGCGCACTGCTGGGCCGCGCCACAGAAAATCCATATTCTGTGGCGCACAAAGACTCGTGCGCCACAGAAAAGCGCCATAGAAAGTGGCTATTCTGTGGTGCACCCCTTTCCCTGCGCCATAAAAACAGTTTTTATGACAGCCTGTCCAATGATTGGTGCGGGCCCCACAGACAATTTGTGGCGCACAGGGGAACCATGCGCCACATAATTTTTGTTTTCTGTGGCGTACCACAGGCCGTGCACCACAAAATTTTATTTCTATGGCGCATGGCTGCCCGGTGCGCCACAGAACCTCATCCATAGAAAGGCACTTCCCTACTAGCTAGTGTTAAAGTCTAGCAAAACATAAGATTTTATTGTTAGAGTAACAATAGTACTGAACCAACCCAAGTATATGATCTTGCTAAAAGAGACTAAACAATTATAATGTATTTACCAAAGTATATATAAAGTTGTCATTGAATATAACTCCTATACTATGAGAATATGTAACATAGGATCATAACATTGACGTCTAGGTATAATGTAGAGCGTGTAAAGGAACTGATATTATTCAAGACTAGTACTTAAATCCTATAGATGATAGATACATGCTCTGGGACCACTCAATATCATCGATGTCAACCATTCGTCTGGCCAGACATAGTGTGATTTATCACAAGGAAATCGGGGATATGGATGAGAAAAGAGGACGGTATCGGCAACGAGTTTTGTATGTGTTATTGTCAAAGAGTTTTATTAGGCTAGAGCACATAGTCTCACCTCGTGATATCGGTAGTATCGTGAAGTTAATAGAATAAGTGCAATGCGTAACTTGTAAGGTTCACTCGATCTTCGTGAACACACATGAGACTTCATGGGCATCCATGGATGCGCTGCTGGTTATTGTTCGGTAAATTCCCGAACATGTCTATGTGTTATCAAGCCTTTATGGGTCACACGCTTAAGCCGTGCCAACCTTTAATTGAGATAATAAAGATGTTGTTGTTTGTTTTATGAATGTTAGATATCGATATGATGTGACAAAAACAAGTCCGGTATCAATCAGAGAGGTTTCTAGGAAAGTTATTATAAGTGAGAAATAATGTCATTGTTAGGTAAAATTTAATATGACAGAAAATGGAGAAATATGTTTCTAACATCAGTTGATACGGTTTCGAAAGATTTTCGGGAAAAAACCGAGAAGGTGGGAGGGGGAATGCCGGAGGTAGGCAGAATTGTCCCCATGGTCGCACTTCCATGTGGGGCCCAGGGCACAACAGTGCGCATTGACATCCACCTCTACAATTTCCATATTTTTTCTACGAGAGAAAAAGGAAAATCCAAAGGAAAACGAAAAGTGAAGGAAGAGGTGGAGTTGGACTCCCTATAGAGTCCAATCCGATTGGGGCTAGGAGAGGGGGTGGGGCTACCCTTTGATGCGGCTAGCCCGTCCCTCCTAGTAGGAGTGACTCCTCTTACCCAAGGAATGTCTCCATTCCTTCCACTATATAAAGGAACCCAAGGCCTTGAGAGAAAACATATCAATGAGAACAATTGTCTCTCAAGCCTTTTTCTCTCTCTAGTAGAATTGAAGGGTCTAATTAGAGCTTCTAATTAAACCTCCTCCAATATGATTATAGCTTTGTCTAATTGGGGTTGTGAGGTGTCATCTCTCGATTATACCTAGATATAATTACTATTCTCTCTCATCTGTTGAGAAATCTTCAAAATTATATAGCTCTAATCACAGTTGATTAGAGCTACCAATTTGCAACTTTGAAAGGCTATCTCTCTTTGTCGATGCCGAGTCCTGGACCCCCTCGGCAGGCAAGTAGCCTTTGCGACTTACATCTCTGCTACAGGAGGGTATGAACCCCCGGATCTAGGCGAGGTGATGGCGGGGAACTCCAACAGGTTTTGGTTTCCTCCTCACTGATTGATGGAGCCCAAGACTGCTTGACGACTTTCGGTGTGGGGTCAGCTTGAGCCGAGGTCGTCTCGTAACAGGAACTGGAAGAATAGCAAACAAGCACCACAGCGGAGCGCTGGCGGGTTGATACAAGCGTACGCGTGAACACCATAAGAGGTATTACAAGTGGAATCCTTGATGATGGAAGCTTCATACTTTCCTTGCATCTAGGCCTAGTTGTTAGGATCTACGACTATTCATATCTCTTCTACGACTTCATCGATTCAGCTCCCATGTGAGTCGTGATTCCTGATCGATGAATATATTGGCCTGCATTGTCATCTGCATAGTGATCTTGGCGGTTACATAGGGAATTTTTCTAAAATTCTACAACATACACCGGTAGTGGTATCAGAGCATGCTATGCATATATACGATTTGATCTAGAGTACAATTTTGTGCGGGTATTGCATAAGTTTGTGCAAATATATTAGAAATTTCTCTAATATTCAGCTTATCTTTGTTCATTACGAATTATTAATTGCATGTGATGTTTATCCTTTGTTGTTTGCACCTTGATTGTGTAGTAGTTGTTTATTAGCATGATTCCTCACTTTAAATTGTAAGGTTTTCCTGTTCTACCATTTTGTAGCAACCGTCATAACTGAGTTGGGTTCACATTCATAACTTCTATCCAAGGGTCAACGTGTTCTTATTGTCTGCAGGAGGGTATGGTTTGATGATTTGTATCCAAGGATCATTCAGTACACGTGGTGTCAAATGGTTGTCTTGACGTTCAGGAATAACTAGTTATGAGCTCAAAACACATATATAGAAATATGAGCAAGAATCACATGCACTGGTTGACATAGTTTCCTACCCTTTAGGTTGAGAGGATCCATCCTTCTTGTAAAAAATATTTGGGATCTCATTTCGCTGAAAGTTGATTATGAGAAATATCAGTTTCTTTTTTTTTTGCGGGGAGATATATGAGTTTCTGTGGGAGCATATCTTAATTACAGTTTTATTGAAGTAAGTAGTGCAAAATTAATTTTTAATTGCAGAATCTATATAAACTTGTTTTATTGAAGAGATGGATCATGTTGAAAACATACATCTGAATGAGTTGTTGGGGATAAAGAAATAAATTAAGGAAAGTGTGAACTTCTATGATTGGGTTCATGATCTGAGTGTTATTCTCATAAGTCTTGAGGTAGCGCATGTGCCGACCAATGAAGTTTTATCACCTAATGGGGATTTCTCTCCATTAGGAGATAAAGAGTATCAAGTTTATGTGATCATGCTAGATAGGTTGAGTTCTAAGCTAGGTGATTGTTACCCACACTTTCGCCACTTCCGTCTTATGGAAACTTTAATGGCTCGGTACTCCATGCAAGTCTATCATGGTGGTCATAAACTTAATGATGAACTGTTGAAGTTCAAACTCATGTGCCATGGTTCAATGAGGGAGCACAAAGACAAGTTCACAGGGATACTACGAAATCTTAAGGACATTTGTTTTCCAATTCCAGAAAATAAAATAGTTTACATATTCCTCATGTCACTTCCATTACATTACTTATGTTTTTGTGGCTTGCTAAAATCTAATGGAAGTGGCAAAGAAAACTGAAGAGGTCTTCAAGATGCTCATGTCAACTGAGATGGATGTCTTCGTCCATGTTGTGATGGCTACACCAATTGACAAACACAAGTAGTACGTCCACATGAGGTCTCAAAGTTAGACCGGTGATTGACATTTTCTTGTCTCAAAGATATTTTGGTATTGGATACTAAAATTTCTCAACTTGCAATTTATTGAAAAGTGAGAAGGAATAGAGGCAAGAAAGCTGGAAAGCATGGAAGGTGCAGTCGAATACACATTTAATGGAGCCATACCAGCTGCATCATCTACGAAGTCCAAGTCAACGGAGAGCATCAACACTAGGACTTCAAAGCAATACTTATTTTGAATTTGATCATTTTGTAATTAATATTTTATGTTCGTGAACCCTGTTTAGTTCGAATGAGAAAATTTGTGTGGGATTTTCAAGCTTGGGAATTCTTAAGTTTATGATCTTCTCTATTGTATTATGCCATTAAGTTTTATTACTAAGTATTGAAAATTTTGATTCAAATTATTACTCAAGTTTCAGTAATAATTTTATGGCTTGTAAAATAAATTGGAGATTGGTATTCTATTTTATCTATCAAGGTAGAAAGACTACCTCCCAAATATTTAATATATCCAAAATCCATTAAGTGTTAGGAAATTGAGAATTTCAAAATTGAAGATAATTATTTTATTGATTTATCAAGGTTTGAAGATTGTCTCCAAATTATTTAATAAAGCTAAATTCCATAAAGTAATAGGAACTTGTAATTTTAAAATTCACATAATGGATGGATGTTTCCAATAAGAATTCAATTGAAGACTCAATATGATAAGTTAATCATATTGATGAAGCAAAATAGATGAAATAATTTAACTTTCAATGTTTCATAAAATTCAATGGGAGGTCTATGAATCAAAAGCTTAAATCATAGAAATTTGATTGAAGTAGAAAGGACATAGTAAAATTATAACATGATTGACAAAGAAAGTTTTCGTGGTCAAAATTACTCATGATTAATTTTGAGAGACTCCAAATTATCGTGATAATAAAATATTTGTCAGAAAAGGATTTAAGCAATGTTATAATAAGGTTGTCAAATGTCTTGGTGTGATAAGTGAAAGCATGAAACGAAAATTATTCTCAACCCGCTAAGAAAATTGTTTTGTTTGTCAAGGTTGGAGCATTGTCATTAATTAACTTAGAGCTATTTTAATGAAAGTTTCAAGTAATCAGTATTTCTCAAGTGTGATACATAATTGCTTAAATAGTTTTGCATAAATCAATATGTTTATTGGTAGTAAAATTTTCACTTTAACTCCAAGTGTCTATCTAATGATAGAGGTGGAAATTATAATAAGTTAGGATTGTGAATGTTTGGATTTAGGATTGAATGAAAGAGGCAACATCAAATGTTTCCAATACATGAAGCTTTGGCACTAGATCATGTAGCTTCTAAATATTTAGGGGACATATATTCTTAGGACGACATTGTTGTATGTTAGACATGCTTCAGCTTCCGCTACAGCGTGAGGCTTCAATAATCCGGTCCTAGTTCCGCTTTCGGGGTCCGATGCATCAACATGTAATACTCCTTGGTGGAAATGAGTAGTTAAATTCTCAACCCGCTAAGATTTTTTTATTAAGGTTGGAGCATTGTCATTAATTAACTTAGAGTTATTTTAATGTAAGTTCCAAGTAATCAAAATTGCTCAAGTGTGATGCATAATTGATGAAATGGTTTTGCATAAAACAATATGTTTATTGGTAGTAAAATTTCCACTTTAACTCCAAGTGGCTAACTCATGATAGATGTGGAAATTATAATAAGTTAGGATTGTAAATCTATAGATTTAGCATTGAATGAAAGGGGCAACATGCAAATGTTTCTAATTCTTGCAGCTTCGGCACTAGATCATGTAGCTTCTAAATAATTAGAGGACATATCTGCTTAGCACGGAGCATGCAGAAGAAAAGTCTTGACTCCGCGAGCACTCGCCATAAACGATCGGGGAGATACCCTCGAGCCATCACTGGCATCAGCCGCTCAATCTGTATATCATAGTCGTGACTCTTGAGCCTGTTGACTTTTCCTGTTGAAAGATTGACTCCTTTACTTATGTTCGAACAATATCCATCAGGGAACATCACGACGTATTTGAGCCAATTGAATGCCTCCTTCTTTTGGAGACTATTAAGACAGAAATGGTTTTCTGATAAATGTGTATGCATGTCATCAACATAAAATTACCAATGACATGGATAAATACTATGCTATGGCATCTAATGATCTGGATAATACATCTGATACTTTATTGATTCCCCATAAGGGTCTAGAGACAAGCATCTACATGATTACTCACATAGATGATGATGATGGAAGCACTCTCACCGGATTGTTCTCGCAACAACATGGAGTTAACCCGTCATCATGCTTCTTTGTCTTCTTGTACGATTCTTTTCCTGCTTTACCCGGTGGAGTTGACCCATCATCAGGGTTCTTCTTGTATGATTATTTTGCTTCTTTAGCTGGCGGAGTTGACCAAACCTCAGGCTTATTTGTCTTCTTGTATGATTCTTTTGCTGCATTAGCCGGTGGGTGGTAATCATGTAGATCCATGGAATTAGAGAGGGGCGACGGCTAGGCTTAGTCTATCGGTATGGGTGCTTCCTTTATATACCGTGCCGGCCCATCCATATAGGGTTAGATCGATAGGTTTCATGACGATACCCTACCTTACACGTACGACTTTTTTTCATTTGTAACCTATACCCTTCCTCGTCCATCTAATGTTATAGCCCGTGAACTTTATCTCGTCATAATAGTTTTGTTATACATTCATGATTTGACAATCGTCCAGCTGTAAAAAAAATTATCCGCCATGTTATTGTTCTTAGGAGAGACACCACTAGTGTAATTATGCCCCCAGTCCTATTTTACTCATTGTTTAACACCATGTTTACTTGCTTGTTATTATCACTTGTTTGATGTTTCGTTTTCATTTAATCTTCTCCAACAACCACGCAAGTTCACGCCACAGGTAGTTTACGAAATGCGGTCCCAGAGTACCACCACTGTGTATTCATGTTGCCCGCCACTGCTAGATTTCTTTCAATAAGCAGTTCCCTTGTAGTGATGTCAAGGAGTGTCTTCAACCAAGGTTTAGTTGTTGGCAAGAAAAGCTACCGTCCCCAGGTGGGACATTTGTCCTTATCAATTCAGTCCTAACTAATATGGTACTATATTAGATATAATTCTTTTACTTTTCCAAAGGGATCTTACATAATTGGGTTTTTTTATCAACATTATTTAATAGTGAGAAAAATAATTATCGACCGGATATATGGGATGTCGTGTGCTATCCAAAACATCTAGGAGGGCGATCTTGATGTTAAACAATACAAACCTCCTAGGGAAGTGGCTATTTAAGCTACTTACTGAAGATGGTATTTGGAAAAAATGGCAAAAGGAAGAACATTGTCTCAAATGCTCTATCATAGGTGTATCGGAAACCTGGAGACTCACACTTTCGGTCTGGTCTTATGGCGACGAAGAAACATTTATTTCGCTTTGGAACATTTAATATTAAGGACATATCGTAGATTAGATTCTTGGAGGAAAAACAGATAGTAAACACCACCTTCCAAAAACAGTATCCATCTATCTATAATATTGGACATCATAAAAGCGATACAATAGCTAATAGCTAAGGTTATGCTGTCTTCGCCACTAAATGTGACGTTTAGCAGCTATCTGATTGGACCTAAACTTGCGACATGGAATCCCCTCGTAGGGAGATTATCTTTGGTCAAGCCGTCTCAAGGGCCGGATGGATATCTCTGGAATTTACATGAGAATGTAAAGTTCATAGTGGATTCCATTTATAGAGCGCTGGTTCACCCTAACGTGCCAGTTGATGATAATAAAAAAATTTGGAAGATGTAGTTACCGCTCAATTTTAAAATATGTGCGTGGATATTTGAAAACCTATTATGTTAATCAATGACAATCATGTTAAACACAAACGGCATATAAGTAAAAGTGTGTTTTCTGTCCACATGAGGGTACCATGAAACACTTACTACGCGACTTCAAGGTTGATCGTTCTAGTTGGTCATCCATCCATATTGCTTCTTACTTGTATCCACCATGTTGTGTTGCAAACATTTCTGGAAATTGATTAAATGGTATAGATCAAAAGTTTAGAACTCTTATTAGGGTGGAAGCGCTAGCCGTAATATGGTCGCTTTAGTTTTGTAAAAATGAAAAATATTTATAACGATAAAAATTCTTCTCTCATAAAGGTAATTGACTGTCACACCATTTTACTACGTTCGTGGTCCACATTACAATGTGTGAAAAATTGAGATTTTCTTACGGAGGTGTCTCCATGACTGGAAGATATGGAGAGAGATACTTTTATTCGAAATGAATGGCCGCATGATCTCTGAATTTCCTCAAGGTTTAACAGACATTTTACGGTTTTCTTGTGTACTTGTATTTCGACGCTGTTTTTATTTTCTTAGTTGTTTGCTCGCGCCTATGTGCATCCTATTTTTACAGTCGGGTGTAATGCATAAAACAATTTAGTAATGAAATGACATTTATCGGACAAAAATCGGTCCACACAATACACAATGATATTAGCGGTAGCAGGAAGGCCATGTGCCACGACATGCAATGGAGCTAGCTAATTTCGGCGCACAAAGGTTTCTTGGCCTCTCACCATCCACCCCTTATTCCTCGTACGTGTGTGTATATATAGATCTAGAACACAAGCCTTTCCATTTCCCTCCCTCAAACCAACGCAATACTAGAAATGGCGATGCACAAGTACACGGTGGCAATGTTCCTCCTGGCGGGCCTGGCCACCGTCTACACTAGTGACGCCGGCAACATAGCTGCAAGAGGGAAGCTAACCACCGAGGAACAGAAGTTGATCGAGGACGTCAACACAAGCTTCACAGCGGCCATGGCTGCCACAGCTAACGTCCCTCCGGCAGACAAGTACAAGACCTTCGAAGCCGCCTTCACCATCTCCTCCAAGGCAAACCTCGCCGCTGCCGTCTCCAAGGCGCCCCAGCTCGTCCCCCAGCTCGACGATGCCTACACTGCGGCCTACAAGGCCGCCGAGCATGCTGGTCCAGAGGACAAGTATGAAGCCTTTGTCCTCCACTTTAGGCAGGCACTACGCATAATCTCTCGTGCTCGCTAGGTCCGATCCGTCAAGCCCGCCCCCTATAATTAGCACGGCCAAGAACACCGCCCGCGCCCTGGTAAAAGATTGGCGCTGCCACTGTGAGTGCAGGTGGCTACAAAGTCTTACCAGGTCACTAAGACTAGAAGTGCAGATGGATCGTGCAAACATACTAGTATACGGTATGTCCAAGGTCCGGGCCACTATCTTCAGTTTCGTTTCATGCAGGCATGATATAACGCTGCATGTTTATAGATTAATTAAATATTTGTAATATCATTTTAATTGTAATCCCATGAAAAGTGGAAATAATTCCCTTTCTGAAATATATCGACCGTTGTTGAATCGGAATTTAAGGATGTGGAGTTTTCCTTGAGAAATTCCAAGTTTCTTAGTATTAGATTACGGGTATATTTTTTACGACTACCATTACAGTGCGTAAATTTAAATTTCTACTACCATGTATTTGTATTGTTCTCCGGTGCCCTATCATTAAAAACGAGCCGAGGAGCATAGGGGATTCATGCGGGTTTCATGGTAATGCTCCAAAAAATTTACATGCAAATTAATTAATTTACTTATTTTAATCTCACAGAAAACAATACTCCCTCCGTTGCAAAGTTTGATAAAAGTGGATGTATCTAACACTAAATTATGTCTAGATGCATTCACTTTTGTAAAATTTTGTGACAATTAATTTAAGTATGTGTCCGTTGGAGCTAACGGAGAGCTAGACTCCATATGTGCTGCTGCTACACATTTTTTATTAACCTGGTTAAATAAGGTGATAAGGAAACTCCTCATCCTATGTGTGGGTCATTTGTGCAGGTTTGAAATACCAACAACCCAAAGGAAATCGCCCGTTTGTTCAAAAAAAAAAGAAATTGCTCGTGCAGGACCCGATGAAACGGAACGAACAAACACCTCATTTCCTATTACTTTCTCTCGTGCGGGCAGGGAAACGCTCGACTATTTTTATTTCGTCGGTCGATCCAGTCGCTCAAATCGCTCGACTATAGCTCTCAACAGCGATAAACGTCACTGGAGTTGGAAAAACAAAACTAGTGGACTCGCAATCGCCACCGGATTATTCGATGGATTCTTCACGAAAATAACTAATACACAGAAAAGAGCGAGAGCTGAACCCATGACGAATTAAGCATGCATAGATTCTTCCTCCCGGCTCGATCCCAGGGGCGACTCCGGAGGCGACCAAACCCTAGCCCCGCTCGCAGGCTCCTCCTTCCCCCTCCCTCGCCGCCGCCGGCGGTCACCGTCGGGTTGAGCCCGGGCGGTTGACGACGGCGGCGAGGCCCCCTCCTCGCGCAACGGCTGATGGAGACCGGGTTCCCCTCGGTTGCGGTTGGCCCTAGCGATTGGGCGGCGGATCTGAACGGCGACAGCGACCTCTGCTCTCGCCGGGAAGACGAGGTTGGGCGGCGCGGTCGCGGGTATGTGCTTTGGCATCATCTTGGCCACGGGCCAGGGCAGGGGCCCCGGACTCTAGCGAGCCATCTCCGCCCTCCTCCGATGCAGCCGTCACTTGCAGTCGCGGTGGCTGCTGGGCGCTGCTTTCCTCCACCGGAGTTCGATGCCGGCCACCTCCCACCCTCCAGATCTGGCGCCGGTAGAAACCATGGAGGTTGTTGTTGGGTCAATCCTTCGAGTGGTGGTGCAGTTGCGATTGGCGGTGACAGAGCCTGTTGCGGTCTGTTGGGTCTGGCCGTCGCAGTGGTGTTTCGATTATCCTTTCGGTTTGGTGGCGTGGGGAGTTTGGACGCCGGGGTGGCGACCCTAGACGGTGGGAGTCGGATTGGTTGGCGGGCGTGCCGGTGACTCTAGTGCTGGCTGGTTTCCATGGCCGTGTGGGCGGCGCGGAGGTGGCATGTGACGCGTCGTGACGGTGGGCCGGGTATCTCCGACGCTCGGTACCCCGTGTAGAAGACAAGGTGATTGGTCGAGAGGAAACTCGACGTCGTCCCCTTCTTGAAGGCGTCGGTGCGGCTTCTCCTTGGCTCTTAAGCTTCGGATGAAAATCCAAGATCTTCGATCGGGGCGGTGGTGACATGCTTGTGTCGTGATCTTCTTGAAGACGCCGTCTTGGAGTTCATGGAGTGCTGCTATCCGGAGGCGGCTTGGCGTCCTTCGTCGGGCCTCCTCTAGCAAAGCTTGTTACTTGCGCTGCATCTTGGTGTTTCTGTGTGCGGGGCTATGATTTTCCCGTCTTCTTCTTTCTGGACAGTGGCGGTGTTGCTCTAGGTGGTGCGGCCCTCGGTGGGGTAGTTGATCACATAGGTGTGTCGTACGTGTTGGTGTTCCCGTGCCCCCGAGCTCCGGCCCGAGTCCTCGGCCTGCCTTGCTTATCTTTTTCCTTCTTCGGTTCAGCTCCTTTGGTGTGCAACTGTAATTGTTTTGGTAGCCCTATGTCCTATGTGTGTGTGCAGTGTCGAGTTGTAAGCCGGGTTCAACACTCTGTATCGATTTTGCCGCTTTCAGTGTTTTTAATTTAACACAGGGCCTTTCGGCCTGTTATCTAAAAAAAGACTCCTTGGATGAGAAGAGGAATGACATCGCCACCGCCGGCCATGGAATTGACGGACACTGCTCAAACCGATCGGCTGAAGTAGGCGTTTAAGAATACGCCTTGGACGGCGATGACGAGGGCGCGCTCGTACCACCTGGGCTGCGCCACCTCCATGAAGGTCATCAGGTGCATGCGCTCATTCTCGGCCTCCTCCAGCAGCGCGCGGATCCACCCGCCGCTCGAAGCGCCGGAGGGAACACAGGTGGAGAAGCATGCCGCCCACCATCCCTGGCACTGCAGCGACGGTCTCCAGCATCATTGTACGGCACCATACCTCCTCAGCATCCAATTTGCAGGGTCAGAATTTGCATAAGAACGACAAGACTTTGTAACTACAGCAATTAAGGTTAAAGCTAATACTACTGTATTAGAAATGGATAACTTGATTGTTCTTCTGGACACAGAAATACAGAGAGGAGAGCAAGAGGATAAACTTTGTGCAAAATTCATGATAAACAGCTACTAGTACTGACATAAGAAATGGTATCCTGTCAGTTGCATTGCAAGCAATAAAAAAAATCATGCTTAGTAGTATGATCATCTAGCAGACAAATTGCACACATATATATGGTTATCAACTAGCCAGAATGCAGGGGAACCCGAACCAAAGCGTGACAGGGACCATGCTACTCTGTCCCCCATGACACGCCACGATGCACACACGGTCGGCTTGTGCTCTCTGGCGAAACAGCCTGAACTAGAAACTAGAAACTAGCCATGGGGCAAATGCACATACCTGGAAGAAGATGTTGGTGGGGAAGTGGAGCGACTTGACGGTATAGTAGGCGATCTTGTCGAGCATGGTCTTGGCCTTGTGGTGCTTGGTCAGATCGATGGACGTGTCTGCCGTGTACGTCTTCCACGGCTGCGGCAACAAAAGCCAACCACACACGGCGCAACAAAGTCAATAAATGCCATGACCACCACTCCGATCTGACGACGCACCACGGGCGAACAAAACGAAACAGGGAAAACAGAGCAGGGCACAGGAAGCAGGCACGCGCACGTACCTTGAAGCATGACCACTTCCACTCGGTGTCGTCCTCGCGCACCAGCTTCTGCGACTGCTCGATCCCCAAAACCACGAAACCCGTCGGCCGGCGACTAGGACGGGGGTGGAGGCAGCAGCACGGACGCGCTGTCCTGGCGAGGGAGATTGGTAACAGCGATGGAGGCCGGGGACGCGCGTGAGAGGCGGGGTTGTGTCAGATCCCGCTAGCCGGAACCCGACGATCTACTCCCTATGAGTGGAGACCTCGCGATCAGCAGACGATTTGCTAGGCAGAAAGGTAAAGGAAAGCAACTAGGGTTTCATTCATAGAGATATATTCATCGATAGCCCTATCTTCCCCATCGGGGTGGCTTAATAAGCTGGTTGGGTACAGGGTTACAGCAGTAGCACGGACAAGCCAACGTGGACTAAGTCCAACTACCTAACCAACCGTTGGATGCACACGATTGATGTAAGCCGTTGATCTTCACTTAGGCTCAGGGGGGTAACTGGATAGAATAAGCAAGAGGAACGCACACAGGGGCTGACAATTCCCTCCCCTTGGATGCACACTTGTCCTCAAGTGTATTTTTCTGGGAACCACTCTTTCAGCGTCTGAGCGTAGAATGTCGGAAATACTTTCTTCATGAAGTTAGCATCCTCCCATGTAGCTTCTTCAGGTGCCAGATTGGCCAATTGCACCAGCCATTGTGTGACTAAGTTCCCAGAGCGTGGTAGAGACCTGGTGTCCTGAACCGTGACAGGCTCAGTTTTGATGCGACCATCATCAGTTACCAGGGGTAAACCTGCTTCAGGAACCACTTTCTCTCCCAAGTGTTTCTTCAGTTGGCTAACATGGAACACGGGGTCTATTTTGACGCCCTCCGGAAGCTGGAGTTTGTAAGCAAGGTTACCCACAGGTTCAATGATGCGAAAAGGGCCATAATATTTGCTGGTAAGCTTGATAGATTGACGAAGGCCAAAAGCTGCCATCCTATACGGCTGCATTTTGATGTAGACCATATCTCCTGTTGCCAGTTTTCGCTCGGTCCTTTTCAAATCTGCGTACTTCTTCATACGTGCTTGTGCATGAGAGAGGTTTTGCTTGAGTTTGATGAGCAGTTGCTGCTTTTCCAGTAAGAAATCCTTAGCCTCCGTGTCTTCAGGGCCAGGCAGGGAAATTTCGTTGATCATGGGTGGAGGAAAACCATACAAAGCTTGAAATGGAGAGACCTTCAAAGCTGTATGGTAAGTGGTATTATACCACCATTCAGCCATTGGAAGCCAGGATGCCCACTTCTTGGGTTCCTGGAAGACCATGCAGCGCAAGTATGATTCGAGGCACTGGTTCACTCGCTCGGATTGGCCATCTGTTTGCGGATGGTAGGCTGTGCTCAGTTTGAGCTTCACATTCATCGCCTTTAAAATATGCTGCCACATGTTACTGGTAAAGATTCTATCACGATCCGTAACGATGCTTTTAGGGGGACCATGGAGTTTGAACACATTGTCCATGAAGGCATTAGTGACAGAGGCAGCGGTGTAAGGGTGAGAAAGGGCAATGAAGTGCGCTGTCTTGGTTAATCTGTCCACGACCACCAGGATTACTTCTTTGCCCAGCGACTTTGGGAGTCCTTCAATGAAGTCCATGGTAATATGCTGCCAAGCCATATCAGGTGTGTCAAGAGGCTCCAATAATCCTGGATAGGGACAATGTTCTGACTTAGCTCTCTGGCAGACTGCACATTCAGCTACAAATTTTTCTGTATCCTTCTTGAGGCCAGTCCAGTAGAAAACTCTTTTTACTCTATGATATGTGGCAACCATGCCTGAGTGACCCCCCACTGGTGAAGCATGGAAAGACTGGAGAATCTGCGACTTTAACTCGGTGTCCTTACCTATTAGGATTCGACCTTTGTATCTCAGTATGCCTGCATGTAAGGTATAAGGACCTTGTGAATTTTGGGAGAGGACAAGCTTCTGTAGCAATTCCTGACACTGACTATCCCCCAGGTAGCTGTTTTCCACTGTTTCCATCCAAGATGGTGTGATTACAGTGATTGGCATAAGAGTGCCTTGTCTTCTACTCAAAGCATCCGCGGCTCGATTCTCTTTCCCTTTCTTGTAATCAATTGCATAGTTGAATTCCAGTAATTTCAGGAGTAATTTGTGCTGAATACCCTCTGCTACCTTCTGTTCTGTGATAAACTTCAAGCTCTTTTGGTCTGTTTTGATTAACACAGAGCTGCCAAGGAGATAATGTCTCCATTTTTTGAGTGCTTCAAGGATAGCCAAAGCTTCCTTATCATATGTGGACATGGCGTCTGATCGAGGCCCCAAGGTTTTGCTGTAGTAAGCAATGGGCCTACCTTCCTGCATGAGAACAGCTCCTAACCCAGTGCCACTTGCGTCTGTCTCCAATGAAAAGGGTAGGGAAAAGTTGGGAAGAGCAAGCACAGGTGCAGTTGTCAGACTTGTCTTTAAGTTGTTGAAAGCTGCTGTTTGGGAGTCAGTCCACTGAAAGGAATTTTTCTTGAGCATGTCATGTAGAGGTCTGCATATCTGCCCATAATTCTGCACAAATCGCCTGTAATACCCTGTGAGGCCCAAGAAGCTTCGTAGTTCTGTGATATTGGATGGCAGAGGCCATTCCTGGACAGCTGAGATCTTTTGAGGGTCGGTGGCTACGCCCTGTGAGGAAATAATATGGCCCAGGTACTCAACTTTTTCAGTGGCGAACACGCATTTGGAGAGTTTGGCATAGAGCTTGTTATTTCTGAGCACTGCAAGTACTATGGAAAGGTGTTTGATGTGATCAGACTTGTTCTTGCTGTAGATGAGGATATCGTCAAAAAATACCAACATAAATTTCCTCATGTGCTCGGCGAAAACAGAGTTCATTAATGACTGAAAGGTAGCTGGCGCGTTTGTTAGCCCAAAGGGCATCACCATGTATTCGAAATGCCCAAAATAAGTCCTGAATGCAGTCTTATGGATATCCTGTGGGTTCATACGAATCTGGTGGTATCCTGAACGTAGATCAAGCTTGGAGAAATAGGTTGCTCCCTGTAGCTCGTCTAGTAAGTCTTCGATCACCGGAATGGGAAATTTATCCTTGATGGTTTGAGCATTGAGTTTGCGAAAATCAATGCATAGGCGCCAAGTTCCATCCTTTTTCCTGACCAAAATTGCAGGTGATGCATATGGACTTTTGCTAGGCCGAATGACTGAGGATTCCAATAATTGCTTTATCTGTTGTTCCATTTCTGCCTTTTGCTTATGTGGAACTCGGTAGGGGCGTATTTGAGGTGGGTCTACCCCTTCTTTCAGTGGAATGGAGTGGTCACACTGTCTTTCAGGTGGTAGTCCATTTGGTTCTTCGAAAACATCAGAGAATTGCTTAAGAACTTCAGTGATTTCTGGATCTTCTTGCAAGGATTCTGCTTCCTTAGAGTTTATTGGGAAAAGGTAGTAGCCTGTAGCCCCTTTTTGCAGTTCTTTCTGTAGTGTGTCAAGTGACATGAGCTGTACTCCTTTTTTCATTGACTCATCAGTGAGGAACATATTCTCCTTGCCACTTTTCCTAATTTTGATTTGCCTCTTTTCATAGTCAAATTTAACTGGGTTGTGTTCTTTCAGCCAATCCCCTCCAAGAACAATGTCATAGCATTTTAATGGAAGTACCTTGAATGAGTTTTGGAAGGATTTTCCTTGTATGGAGTATGAAATGCTGTCCACATAAGCACCAGTATGGAGTTCTCCACCCCCAGCAACTAACACTTTCTCCAAATTGGTGTTGACTGTGTTGCAAGGTATCTTGGTGGAAAATTTCAAATCGATGAAAGTATGAGTGCTGCCAGTGTCAACAAGTGCTGTAGCTTTTCTGCCCGCAATCAATACATTCAATGTAAAGGTATTATTTGAGCTTTTCCCTTGTACTGCTTGTACTGAAATTTGCATACATTGGTCCTCTTCTGTTGGACTGGTGACAGAGTGGCCCTCTTGTTCTTGTTCTTCTTGAGTTTGTTCTGGAGTCAATTCTTGCTCTCCCTCGGCTGTCATCAGGTTCAGTCTCTTGTACTGCTGACATTTATGTCCAAAGAACCATTTTTGGCCACAATACTTGCATTTGCCTGGTTCTGTGAATGGAGCTTCAGGTTTTGTCCCTGATTTTTCATTATCTCTCTTTACCGGTATTTGTTCTATGCTTGGCTTGGGTCTGTTGGGGGAAAAGCCTGTAGAGGATGCTCTATTTGTATAGTTGGCTGAATTTAGCCTTCTGTTATGACTTTGGGCAGTAGCATTCATGCCTTTTTCCATGTCTCTTGCATAATCCACTACTTCATATAGTGAAGTTGGTTTAAGTGGCTTCATGTAATGCTTGATCTCTCCTCTCAAACCATTGATATAACACTTAATATAGTAGCCTTCCTTGACTTCTGGATTTTCTTTCTTGTAGTTGGACATTTTGTCTTCAAACTTATCAGAGTACTCATTCACTGTAGAATAACCTTGTTTGATATTGTTGAATTCTTCTAATGCATCATATGAGTTATCTCCAGAAAATCTCTGCACGAGAACTGAACAGAATTGTTCCCATGTGAGGTTGTCCTCTAAGACCCATGAATTCCTTAGCCATGTGTCAGCTCTCCCTGTGATGTGCATCTGGGCATAATCAAATTTTGCTTCCTCTGGAACATAAACCATAGCAAAATACTTGGCTGTCAATCTAAGCCATTCTTGAGGATTGCTGCCATCGAATTAAGGGAAATCCATTTTGGGAGCCTTTGCAATGGACCTATAAAACTGTGTGTCTCGGTCCTGCTCATAATTCCTGTGCCCTCGAGCATGTTGGCCTCTGTCAGGTTGCTCATACTGTCTGTCAGGAGGAAGGTGATGGTTGTTTTGAGGGTAATGATGCTGGTGTGGTGGGTTTTGCTGCTGCAGCAGAGTGGGTTGTTGGTATGTCTGTTGCATGTTTTGGAATGGTGGGTAGGTGGGATATTGTTGCCAGGTAGGTATTTGTGGTGGGTGATGTGGTGGGTAGGGAGGATAATATGGCTGCCCGGTTTCTGGGGATGGGGGGCGTGAGGCGGGCGCGGGAGCAGCTTCTCCTTGGGGATGGAGAGAGGGCGCTCGAGGATGCCTGAGCTGCTTGAGGACCTTTATGGCCTGGGCGGTCTTCTCGATGCCCTCGGAGGAGTCGGAGACGACGAGCGGGAACTCGGGGACGTACATGATGCGGTGGCCGCAGGCGAGGACGAGGGACGAGACGGCGGTGGCGGCGAGCGTGGGGGCGATGACGATGCTGCGGAGGCAGACGTTGACGTCAGGGCAGCTGGGGGTGAGGAAGACGTGCGGCATCGGGACGCCGGCCGAGTCCGTGGGCATGTCCCCCTCCAGGGCCTTGATAGAGACCGGAGGTGGCCATTACGGCGGCACCGATACAGAAGGACGGAGCGCTAGAGACGCGATCTGGAGATCTAGGTTGGAGTCGGAGCGGATGGGAAGGGGAGGGGAGGGGAAGTGGCGGTGGTGGATGGGAAGTGCCCGCGGTGCGATTAGGGTTAGGGGAGTGGGGCCTAAAAATTTCGCAAAGGGCGCGGATAATGAGCGGGTGGGCGTTCAATTCACCGTGGGCTTCGCAAACAGGTACTCTCCACCTAGCAAACTAGTGTGGCTGCCACCGGGCCCCAGGCTTTGAGGTCCCATATTGAGAGCCTTATTTAGAGCTAGGTGTAATATTGATGCCTGTTATTTTTCTATTTAATGTAAAACTTATTATCGGCATAAAGTTAAGTTGTACTCATGCAATAAATTTCAAAAATTTATATTTCTTTAAATTGATACATTTGTTTCATCGAGAAATGACAAAAACACCGTCCATCATATCTAGCTACAAAGATGTCTCGGGGAACACATTGTTGTTTTCTCTAAGGTTGCGCGAAGCACGGAGACCTTTGCGGCTTCGGAGTACATAGAGTGAAATTTGTATTTGGAGATCATTTCATAAAACATTCCATAGTTGGTCTTACGATGAAATATATTGCGTGCTTTTCAATCGCCATCAAATGGTAAACTTTGTCCCCGTCCATGGCTTTCAGACCCGATAACGAATGTTATGGCCACATCCACGTCATAATTTCTTGAAACTTGCTCATATTCTACAAAAATATGTATCTTTGAACCACAAACAATGTTGACGAAGAAAGTTTTATTTTTCTTTGAGTAAAAATACCATTTTCCATTTCCGGAGTGTCAAAACTGGGTTTTTTTGTGAAGCACATACACAAAATATGTTGCAAAAATGTACAAAGTAAAATTCTAAATATAGTATGTCATATTTGATGTACAAATAACAAATTTACTACCTCTCAATAGCTCAAAATACACCTCTTTTGAAAAAGACAAATTTCTGCCGATTCCGCTGAAACCGGGCCAAATTTGAACTACAGGTGCCTCGTAGTTTTCTCTTTATTTTTTGCAAAAATCAATTTTAGGTACCCAATTAGCTATTTAAACATAGATACACCAATAGTTCATCAAGATTCGGCACCTAGCTACGAACGGTCATGTCCCCCTTTTTGACCGTTTTCCGAAACCGGCTTAAAAAATTCCAGAAAATTCAAAAAACTCGAAACGATGCAAGATCTTCGCGTGGTGTTATTATATATTTCCTAGTATCCACAAAAAATAATAAACTTGGAATAAGACAATTTGGTGGAAAATGTGTTCACATAAATGAGCTATCTCCTACAAAGATTCGTGGCTTTCGGGCCAAATGACGGATGTTATGGCCACATCTATGGAATAGTTTGTTTAAATGTGACCATATTCCAGACAGATATGCATATTGGTACAACTAACAATGTCGACGAAGAAAGTTTTATTTTTCGTTCAATAAAAATACCATTTTCCATTTTCGGAGTATCAAAAATGGGTTTTTCTGTGAAGCACCTACACAAAATATGTCGCAAAAATGTACAAAGTAAAATTCTAAATATATTATGTCATATTTGATCTACAAATAACAAATTTACTACCTCTCAATAGCTCAAAATACACCTCTTTGGAAAAAGACAAATTTCTGCCGATTCAGCTGAAACCAGGCCAAATGTGAACTACAGGTGCCTCGTAGTTTTCTCTTTATTTTTTGAAAAAATCATTTTTAGGTACCCAAGTAGCTATTTCAACATATATAAACCAAGATTTCATAAGGATTCATCACCTAGCTACGAACGGTCATGTCCCCTGTTTCGACCGTTTTCCGAAACCGGCTTAGAAAATTCCAGAAAATTCAAAAAAACTCGAAACGATGCAAGATCTTCGCGTGGTGTTATTATATATGTCCTAGTATCCACCAAAAGTAATAAACTTGGAATGCAACAATTTTGTGGAAAATGTGTTCACATAAATGAGCTATCTCCTACGAAGATTCATGGCTTTCGGGCCAAATGACGGATGTTATGGCCACATCCATGGCATAGTTTGTTTAAATGTGACCATATTCCACACAAAGATGCATATTGGTACAACTAACAATGTTCACGCAGAAATTTTTATTTTTCGTTCAATAAAAATACCATTTTCTATTTCCAGATTGTCAAAACTAGGTTTTTTTGTGAAGCACCTACACAAAATATGTTGCACAAATGTACAAAGCAAAATTCTAAATATATTATGTCATATTTCATCTACAAATAACAAATTTACTATCTCTCAATAGCTCAAAATACACCTCTTTGGAAAAAGACAAATTTCTGCCAATGCAGCTGAAACCGAGCCAAATTTGAACTATAGGTGCCTCGTAGTTTTCTCTTTATTTTTTGAAAAAAATCATTTTTAGGTACCCAAGTAGCTATTTCAACATAGATAAACCAAGAGTTCATCAAGATTCAACACCTAGCTATGAACGGTCATGTCCCCCGTTTCGAGCGTTTTCCGAAACCGGCTTAGAAAATTCCAGAAAATTCAAAAAAACTCGAAACGATGCAAGATCTTCGCCTGGTGTTATTATTTACTCCCTTTGTTCCGGAATATAAGACGTTTAAGATTTTGATGTACAAAATTCGTCAAGCTACAGATTTTCTTGACTTTCCGAAATTTCCCTCCCGCAAACGACGCTCTTTCACTTCCACTCGTCCTCGTCCCACACTCTCTCGCTCGTGCAGGCGTTCCCCACCACTCCCCCGTCGTCGAGAGCTCGTGCTCCCCATTGATGTCCTCTCCCATGTGGCTCGCCGTCTCCGCGCTCTCCTTCTGGCTCTCCGCCGCCTCTCCCCATAGCCCCGTTTCTCCCCACCACCCCGTTTCCTCTCTGGAATTTGGAGGTCAAAGGTTCCATTTTTATGCGTCGGCGACGAGGTTCTGTTCGATGGCGACGCTTTATCTGCGTGAGCTGGCGTCGAATCTGTGTGCGCCGGCGTTGGTATTCCTAACGCCCATTTCTCCTCTTCCTCCTTTCCAGCCCTGTCCCCTCCCAACAAGAGAGGCGCCGCCGCTGCTGCCGCTGGCTTGTTCGCCGGCGCCGGCGTGAGTTGGTTTGGCGGTTTGCGCGCCTCCGTCGACCTCGTCGTCCCGCTTCGACACCGGCCACGAGGACACAACGGTGGAGATGAGAGAGCGGCGGCCTCTACTGCCAAGGCGGAGGGCAAGGGCGTCGTGTCGATCTCTCTCAAGGAGGCCCGACAGGCCTCGCTGGAGCTCGCAGAGGATGCGCTCGAGCCCTGATGATCAATTTCACTGATGTGCAGGCCCTGATGATCAATTTCAAGATCACGTGGATCTCGGACCGTACTGCTAGACGAGCTGGCCGACGCGCAGGGGCGAGGAGATTCTCCTGGAGATCGACCTCCTACTGGAGGCGAGGAGCTGCTGGAGAGGGCGGCCTGCTAGAGGATCTGCTCCAGGCGGCGACGGCCTGAAGCTCTCCCTCTTCCTCTCTCGGTGTCGGCGTAAGCGACCCGAATCTTGTGCGCCTTCGGAGGTGGGGCGGTGGTGAGGCTTAGGCTGCTGGAGACGACCTCCAGCGACGATCTAGGGTTCCTGGGTATGGATGATCTACCTCCAGCAATGATGATCTTGAGCGACCTCCAGCGATGATGATTGTCTGGCGACGAGCATTGATCCTGGGCGGCTGGCGGCGAGGTGTTCGTGGGGAGATTCAAATTCCCCCACGATCCAGGGCAGCGATGAGCTGGGGTGATTAGCCGCGAGACGGACCGTGATTTCCGTTGCGCAACCATGTAAAGGTGTTCGTTACGATTTCCACGATTTCCATCCTTTTATCGGTTCGCTGGGAGGAGCGGACGTGGGAGGGCAGACATGTCCTTATGTCGACTTTTGGTTCATGTACGAAAATGCTTCAACGTCTTATAATTCGGAACGGAGGGAGTATGTCCTAGTATCCACAAAAAATAATAAACTTGGAATACGACAATTTGGTGGAAAATGTGTTCACATAAATGAGCTATCTCCTACGGAGATTCATGGCTTTCGGGCCAAATGACGGATGTTATGGCCACATCCATGGCATAGTTTGTTTAAATGTGACCATATTCCACACAAATATGCATATTTGTACAAGTAACAATGTTCACGAAGAAATTTTTATTTATCTTTGAATAAAAACATCATTTTCCATTTTCGGAGTTTCAAAAATGGGTTTTTTTGTGAAGCACCTACCGAAAATATGTTACATAATTGTACAAAGTAAAATTCTAAATATATTATGTCATATTTTAACTACAAATAACAAATTTACTACCTCTCAATAGCTCAAAATACACCTCTTTTGAAATAGACAAATTTCTGCGGATTCCACTGAAACCGGGCCAAATTTGAACTACATGTGCATCGTCGTTTGATCTTGATTTTTAGTAAAAATCATTTTTAGGTACAAAAGTACCTATTTCATAAGAGATGCACCAAGAGTTTTGCGAGATTCAACACCTAGATACGAACGGTCACGTCCCCCGTTTTAACCGTTTTCCAAAATCGACATAAAATATTCAAAAGAAATTCAAAAATGGAAAAACTTTGCAATGTGTCATCATAAGTGACCTAGTAACCTTACAAAACAATAAACTTGGAATAATGTGTAAACCCTGCATTTTTATCTTGTATTCGAATTTAAAACAGTAATCCAAAATTTTAATTATGAATCTTCACAATCCTATATGAAACAATATATAAAGCATAGGGGTATTTTTATTTCATTTTGACTAAAAATGGTACCTAATAGTTGTGACGCCCCGAGATCGGGCACTATGCAGATTTCAGCATTCCCGCCAAATCCGCATAATAACCGATTCCAGGTTGCCACTTGTGATAACATTACAACAGTTCTCGAATATTCCACAACAACAGAAGAGATTTATACAAGAAGACTCAAACGAGTCAAGAATACAACTGATACAATACAAAGATCCAAATAACAGCGGAAGAAACAACATAGTGTCCGGCTACGGACAAGATACAAATTGGACTAAGAGTCCTGAAGATAACCGAGAGCGTCCAATCCCTGCCCAGGCCAAGCCGGAGGGATTCCCAAGCTAACGTCGTCAGACTTCAAACCTGTTGACTGCAATGTTGAATATGCAGCCACGAACGGAGTCGTGGGTCAGTACGGTTAAGTACTGGCAAGTTGTGACGCCCCGTGATCGGGCACTATGCAGATTTCAGCATTCCCGCCAAATCCGCATAATAACCGATTCCAGGTTGTCATTTATGATAACATTACAATAGTTCACGAATAATCCACAATTACAACAGAAACAGATAGATACCAGATGACTCAAACGAGCCAAGGATACAACATATACAATACAAAGATCCAAATAACAGCGGAAGAAACAACACACCGTCCGTCTACGGACAAGATACAAATCTGACTAAGAGTCCTGAAGATAACCGTGAACGTCCAATCCCTGCCCAGGCCAAGCCGGAGGGATTCCCAAGCTAACGTCGTCAGACTTCAAACCTGTTGACTGCAAGTTGGAATTTGCAGCCACGAAAAAGGATTCGTGGGTCAGTACGGTTAAGTACTGGCAAGGGGGATAAAACCCATACTCACAACATACCGGCGTAGCCAGTCATCACAAGATACAAATACTTTAGGATCAATGGAAAGGAAGGGGTTATTGCAAATAAGCGACAGCAGGATGCACTAACCAACTACAGAGAGATACTACCACTTCCGGCTAAAAGAGGGGGATAAGATAGCGTATCGTAACCAGCTACAACTACTCACCAAACAATACCCATCCAATGTCACCCCCTACTAAGGAAGCAACCCAAGGATAACTCACACGGTTGGATTAATGATGGATCAAGTTATTGTGTCAATAAGACTATTACTAGTCAAGTTATTATCATTAGGTGCAAGTTGTCTGAGTACTTGTTAGCCAGTACTTTCACCAAGTCGTCACATAACCGCGGACAACACGGCTTCTCGAGAAGATTTATCCCTGCAGGGTGTGCTCCAGTACCCGTACACACTCAAGCCACCAACTAAAACTCAGGTTGGCTCGACACGACCCAAACCATCTCTACAACCCATCCTCGGAGCCACGGAGCTATAAGGTCCCAGCCACGCAGCCGAATACTCAGCGCAGGTGTGCAAAACTCCCGCAGGACACAACACCCCGGCACTACAGGCCTCGCCCTATATGCATCATCATCATCATAACCAGTAACCATTGGGGCGCCTCCCATTATGCAAAGGAGCAAATGGAACACCCGAACTAAGTGTGGCTCTTCGGACAAGCTGCAGATCAGGTCTAAGTCGAGGGGGGTCCCATACTACCACCCGGATGCGGTGAGCACGCTCATCATGGATCAGTAGACAAGACTCTTTTCCTAGTTTCGACACTAGCAGGCTCCAAAACCCTAACCCGGGCCTCCTGCCGGTGCCTTATCATCAAATTATTATTACCCCAGACATTTACAGTTTGTTGATTGAATTGAAACCCAACTATCAACTAAACAGGTGATACGACAAAGGATAACAAGACTCGAGCACAAACAAACCTAAGCATGCAACTACGACACGAGGGCCAACAGGGTAAACAAACAACAGTTGATAGGAAGTGGAAGGGAAAGCTATATCATGGCTGCAAGGTAAACATATAATAGGATCGAGACACAAGCATCGAAACAACAGGCTAGAATAAGAACAACGGAAAGAATCGGTAACAAGTGATGAAAGGTAGCCATATGGCAGCACGTGAGTATACTTGCCTGAGATCCCGCAAGGTAGCAGAACTTGTCGTTGCTCACATCATCTCAACGTCCTATCCGAGAAGAAGCAACAAACCTCGAACAAACACCGGATGCAACAATTACTACTACGGCAAAAGATCCAGCATGATCAAGATATGGATGCATGACAATTTAATCGATGCATAGAAATAATCTAGTTGACAAGATAAACAGATTTAAATGGACCCATATGCAATTTGAGTTGCATATGAAAAGCCTATGCATTATGGTTGAAACAATTGTTTTCCAACTAACCAATAGGTGAAAGTGGATTAGCATGATGCATTGATGAGTAAAACAGCAAAATAACAACAATAGAACCAATTGAAATAAGGTTTAACAAGTTTGGAAATTATTGGTTAAGATTGGAAAGTTTGGTTACTTAAACATGTCACACAAGCTATTGTTGTTTTCATCAAGTTAAAGTGTTCAAAATAAATAACAAAATTTATAGTTGAAAAGAACATCAAATTTTAGTTGGATTACATGTTTCACATGTTGAAATAGGAGTTAGGATAATTTAATTATGAATTAAACAATTTTAAACAAGTTTTAATTGGATTTAAAACAAGTTTGAATTTAATTGAAGTTTTATTTATTCAAAACATAAATTCAAACTCACATTGGAAAAGTTCACACTTTGATGGTTTGAAAACATATTTTGCATGTTCAAAATTATTTTATTTTGAGCAAGTTATGATTTTATCAAATTTAAATGAATTAAACAAGTATTAAATTATTTAGGCAATTTAAATTATTCAAACCATGAAACAAAATTTATATTTGAAAAGGTTATTCAAAATGGTATGTAAAACATATTTTATTTGTATCTATTGGATTAATGATGAATTAGTTATTGAATTTAGCAATTTGCATTTGAATTATTCAAATTTGAATTTTAAATACATTTGGGAATTTCAAAACAGTACACAATTGGAATATTTGGAAAGAGGATTAAATTTGGAACAACAAACATATATAACTTTTATTAATTGGAATTATAGATTAAAAGTTATTAAAGGTTGAAGTTTTTGTTTCAAATCTGTTATTTAATTGGATTTTGGAATTACAGAAAATGCGCAGGAACTTTTATCACTGTGCTGCTAGCCAGCCACGGTCACTGCCCCGTGGGCCTAGCCAGCGTGGCGTGTGCGTGGCAGCACAGCTGGCACCCGAGTGGCTTACAGGTGGGCCTGGAGGCGCGCGATGGGAAAAATCGAAGAAAAAGGGGGTGCGCCGCTGGGTTTCGAACCCATGACCTCTCCCACGCGCGGATGGAACAGAACCGGTGCGGTGCTCTGAATCTTTGTGATACAACGTAAGCTGACAAAAAGAAAAGGGATCTCGACTGAATAACTGCAACTTGGAACAGATCGTTCCTTTCTGAACATTACGAACAGAGCAGAGCTCGATGGCAGCACGCCGGCGGTGCACTTCGGGGGAGGGGCGCTCGCGGTGGTGGGCGTGGATGTGTGGGGTGCGGGGCGAGCGTGGAGAGGAGGGAGGCGAGGGAAGAGGAGCGGAGGCGATCACCTGCTTGCTGTAGTCGTTCAGTCGTCGATGGCAGAAACGGCGGAGGTTGCCGGCGACGGCGCGGCCGCCTCGGAGGTTCCCGGCAGCGGGCGAGGGGACGGCGAGCCTCAGGGCACCTCCACGTTTCCATTCCCACTATCGGCAGCCCTTGACCACTACTCCTTCCCCATCGCCATGGTGGTCCAACTCCTCCGGCCATGGCATCGTGGCTGGTTACAGAGGGAAAAAAATTCAGAGCGAGAGGGAGGGAGGTGGTAGAGATGGAAGATGGCGGCGGGACGGAGAGGAAGGCTAGGCTCTAGGGTTTGGAGGGCCTCGAGGGAGAGATATAGGGGAGGGGGAGCAGGGCACATGGGGTGCGTGCTGCTGCTGCTTTTGGCAGAGGAAAACGACAGAGAGAGGGGGGGTTGTACGGAGGTTGGGGATGACTGCGTGGGCTTGATGGGGTGGGCTGGTTGTAGGTGGGCTTGGCCTGCCTCTCAGCTCACCCCTCTCTTCTATTTTTTTTTTCTTCTCATTTTTTTTCGCTTGTAAGAAAAGAATAGGAAGGGAGATAGAATGGCTTGGGGTTTTGGGGTGTTTAAATTGTTATGCAACATTTTTTGTATTGATTTACAAAACATAAAATAAAAGCAGATGCTAACATTACTTTCACAGGTTGGACATTTTAATTGATTATAAGTTGTTAGTTGGAATGTTCAAATAGGGTTTGGGTTGGAAATGAACAAAGTTTATTTAATAAATTCAATCAATTCTACAACATTATTGAATTTAATTGGTTTGCAAAATTTTAATATTTAAACCCATATTGAAGTATGATAATTAGGAGTGATTTGATTTGAAGTTTTGAATTAGTCATTAGGGTTTTAATAACAGGGAGATTTGTATTACCAAGCAATTCGATTAGAACAAATTCAACCAGTGAAAAAATAATTGAGTGGTTTAGTTTTGAAATTTTGAAATTGGAAGTTTAAATTGTTTTGAATTTTCAGTTGTGATGCAACATGGTGCAATGCAATGGGATGCATATGATGCAAGCAAAAAAACAAACAGGTAACACCCCAGGTGTTACAGACGACACCACTAACAAGGGATTGCGCCCTCGCAATCCACCTGCTAACCCGGGAGGGGGAAAGAAGTTCGACTATCGATTCTTCGTGCTTCCGGTTGATCTCCTCGACACCACTACAAGGGGATTCTTGCTCGAGTGACGACGATGTTCTTCCACCAGGAATCTTCCGATGATCAAACCTTTAGGTTAATGCTCAGAAAACGTCCACCCACGTAGGATCTAACACTTTGAAAGATTGAGTACGAGAGTTTTCGCCTACGTGTCGTGTCTACTAGATGGCCATATAACTAATTTCGCCTACGTGTCGTGTCTACTGGATGGCCATATCATCGTTTCGCCTACGTGTCATTATTTTTTAAACAACTATTTTTGTCATATCATCAATTCCGCCTATGTGGCATGTCTACTGGACATATAGGACCGACCAACTGCATCCCACTCGAGTGAGTACAGGGCCCACGACAGAACGCTTCCATCCAGAACATGTGGACCGACCAACTGCAACTGCACGACCGAACGCTTCCATCCGGAAAATAAGCTAGCAAAAATAGCAAGGAGTACCGAGGCTTCATGCCTCATTGGTTCCATTTATCATCACCCAGTTCGAGCTAGTACTACTTCAGTTCATGCATGCCTTTGTTTCTTTCTCCCGTAGAATTCCACTTGTTACCAGGTATTTTTGTGAGACTTTCTGTTTTCACCACATTTGTATTTCTTCATCGTTGTATGTACGAGATTTAAAAGTTTACCAGAACATGTGGACCGACCAACTGCAACTGCACGACCGAACGCTTCCATCCGGAAAATAAGCTAGCAAAAATAGCAAGGAGTACCGAGGCTTCATGCCTCATTGGTTCCATTTATCATCACCCAGTTCGAGCTAGTACTACTTCAGTTCATGCATGCCTTTGTTTCTTTCTCCCGTAGAATTCCACTTGTTACCAGGTATTTTTGTGAGACTTTCTGTTTTCACCACATTTGTATTTCTTCATCGTTGTATGTACGAGATTTAAAAGTTTATTAAGTATCGGGAGGTTTTTGAACTCTGTGCCACGTTCACGTGTGGAAACCTTGTGATGTCAGGGCTCGGGAAACCGAAGCCATGTATGGAACGGAAATCGTGTACCGTTGGGGTCGAATACACGCTTTAACCTCGTTCCGCTTATCCGTCCCACGTAGAGTTCCAACGTGCGCCAGGCTATGTGTTGTGTACGTACGATCGACGAGCCGTTGCTGCACGTATGAAGCTAGCAGAAATAGCAAGGAGGACGTGGGACTCGAACCCACGACCTGCCGCACAGCTCAACAGCCACGAACCACCAGGCCATCGATTAGTTCTTGATAGAAAGGAGTACCGAGCCTACTTCATGTTTCGTTTTCACCGAACATGGGCTTCTGCTGCGGCCATAGGCCGAATCTGGGCCTAGCAACCATGGGCTGGCATGCGCCTTGAGGGCCAGCGGCTGGCCTATTGTGGCTCGGGACTATTTTTTTCTTTTCTTTTTCTGTTTTCATTTCTATAATTTGAATTTGGCCTCCAAATGGACCGAAATCAATTTTTAAATTTTGTAAAATTAATCCTGGTAATTATTGGTAATTTTAAACCATTTTTGTGTGAAAAATATAATCATGCCCATAGGCATATATTGCTTGAGACATTAAGCGATTTGAAATTACACTTTTGAGGTCAAAACAACAGGAATGAACATTCTTACTTAGGTGTTGCATATTGGTAAACTCTTATTGTTTCTATGATGAAATAGATACTTTTCTATCTAAAAATGATTTTTTTAAGAAATCATTAGCAAACTATGAGGCACTTGTAGTTCAAATTTGGCCCGGTTTCAGCGAAATCGGCAGAAATTTGTCTTTTCAAAAGAGGTGTATTTTGAGCTATTGAGAGGTAGTAAGTTTGTTATTTGTAGATAAAATATGACATAATATATTTAGAATTTTACTTTGTACATTTTTTCAACATATTTTGTGTATGTGCTTCACAAAAAAAACCAGTTTTGACACTCCGGAGATGGAAAATGGTATTTCTATTCAACGAAAAATAAAACTTTCTTCGTGAACATTGTTAGTTGTACCAATATGCATCTTTGTGTGGAATATGGTCACATTTCAACAAACTATGCCATGGATGTGGCCAAAACATCCGTCATTTCGCCCGAAAGCCATGAATCTTCGTACGAGATAGCTCATTTCTGTGAACACATTTCCCACCAAATTGTCGTATTCAAAGTTTATTATTTTTAGTGGATACTAGGACATATATAACAACACCACGCGAATATCTTGCATCGTTTCGATTTGTTTTGAATTTTCTGGAATTTTCAAAGCCGGTTTCGGAAAACGGTCAAAACGGGGGACATGACCGTTCGTACCTAGGTGTTGAATATTGATGAACTCTTGGTGTATCTATATTTAAATAGGTACTTGGGTACCTAAAAATGATTTTTTTCAAAAAATAAAGAGAAAACTACGAGGCACATGTAGTTCAAATTTGGCCCGGTTTCAGCGGAATTCGGCAGAAATTTGTCTTTTTCGAAAGAGGTGTATTTTGAGCTATTGAGAGCTAGTAAGTTTGTTATTTGAAGATAAAATATGACATAATATATTTAGAATTTTACTTTGTACATTTTTTCAACATATTTTGTGTATGTGCTTCACAAAAAAACCCAGTTTTGACACACCGGAGATGGAAAATGGTATTTCTATTCAACGAAAAATAAAACTTTCTTCGTGAACATTGTTAGTTGTATCAATATGCATCTTTGTGTGGAATATGGTCACATTTCAACAAACTATGCCATGGATGTTGCCAAAACATCCGTCATTTCGCCCGAAAGCCATGAATCTTCGTACGAGATAGCTCATTTGTGTGAACATATTTTCCACCAAATTGTCTTATTTAAAGTTTATTATTTTTGGTGGATACTAGGACATATATAACAACACCACGCGAAGGTCTTGCATCGTTTCGAGTTTTTTTGAATTTTCTGGAATTTTCAAAGCCGGTTTCGGAAAACGGTCAAAACGGGGGACATGACCGTTCGTACCTAGGTGTTGAATCTTGATGAACTATTGGTGTATCTATGTTGAAATAGGTACTTGGGTACCTAAAAATGATTTTTTAAAAAAATCATGAGCAAACTACGAGGCACCTGTAGTTCAAATTTGGCCCCGTTCCAGCGGAATCGGCAGAAATTTGTCTTTTTCGAAATAGGAGTATTTTGAGCTATTGAGAGGTATTAAGTTTGTTATTTGTAGATAAAATATGACATAATATATTTAGAATTTTACTTTGTACATTTTGCAACATATTTTGGGTAGGTGCTTCACAAAAAAACCCAGTTTTGACACTCCAAATATGGAAAATGGTATTTTTATTCAACGAAAAATAAAACTTTCTTCGTGAACATTGTTATTTGTACCAATATGTATCTTTGTGTGGAATATGGTCACATTTCAACAAACTATGCCATGGATGTGGCCAAAACATCCGTCATTTCACCCGAAAGCCATGAATCTTCGTACGAGATAGCTCATTTCTGTGAACACATTTCCCACCAAATTGTCTTATTCAAAGTTTATTATTTTTGGTGGATACTAGGACATATATAACAACACCACGCGAAGATCTTGCATCGTTTCGATTTGTTTTGAATTTTCTGGAATTTTCAAAGCCGGTTTCATAAAACGGTCAAAACGGGGGACATGACCGTTCGTACCTAGGTGTTGAATATTGATGAAATCTTGGTGTATCTCTACTGAAATAGGTACTTGGGTACCTAAAAATGATTTTTTCAAAAAATAAAGAGAAAACTACGAGGCACCTGTAGTTCAAATTTGGCTCGGTTTCACCGGAATCGGCAGAAATTTGTCTTTTTCGAAAGAGGTGTATTTTGAGCTATTGAGAGGTAGTAAGTTTGTTATTTGAAGATAAAATATGACATAATATATTTAGAATTTTACTTTGTACATTTTTTCAACATATTTTGTGTATGTGCTTCACAAAAAAACCAGTTTTGACACTCCGGAGATGGAAAATGGTATTTCTATTCAACGAAAAATAAAACTTTCTTCGTGAACATTGTTATTTGTATCAATATGCATCTTTTTGTGGAATATGGTCACATTTCAACAAACTATGCCATGGATGTTGCCAAAACATCCGTCATTTCGCCCGAAAGCCATGAATCTTCGTACGAGATAGCTCATTTCTGTGAACACATTTCCCACCAAATTGTCGTATTCAAAGTTTATTATTTTTGGTGGATACTAGGACATATATAACAACACCACGCGAAGATCTTGCATCGTTTCGATTTGTTTTGAATTTTCTGGAATTTTCAAAGCCGGTTTCGGAAAACGGTCAAAACGGGGGACATGTGTCGCACCCGGACTTCTAAAGCATACTCGCCGTTCCGTTGAACAGTAGTAGATTGGATTACGGGGCTTACCGGCACCCGCGTCCTCTTACGAGTAGGCCAACACTCGTATGTGTGACAACCAACCCCTATCTGTTCATCGTCGACGTAAACTATCCCATAGAAATCAGGATACTTCCGTTGACGTACTTCAAACCATACACACATGGTACGTCAACGGCGTTTGAACAAGTGATATCACAACAGATCTCTACGACACAAAAGATTGAAATAAGGTGCAAATAGCTCTCATTAGAGCATAGATAGCAAATACAATCATTCAGAGGGCACATGCCCCAACATAACATCATTACATCACAGCGGAAGCATTCAACATGTCTGAGTACAGAAAAGAACCAAATAGGCCTAAGAGGCCGGAAACGAAAAGACGGAGCCCATCCACGAAGTCTCGGATCCTGCCCGGGTCCGCTATCTACTCGTCAGCAGTCTCGGCATACTCCACGTAGTTGCCTCCATGTAGATCTTCGGGAACGTCGTCTGCGGAAACCACAGCCCCAAAGGGGTCAGTACATAAACGTACTGGCAAGCAAGACTCACATTTCACCAAAGTGTAGCCCATCAACACCAAGCACAGATGCCTTGGGTTCAACGGAAGAAAGGGGATATAAAAGATGTTGCAACTGGCTGCGCTAACCAACTACAGAGAACTACAACTTCCAACTAACAGAAAGGGGATAATATCGAGTATTGTAACCAACTGAAAGGTAACTTCAAACAAACCCATCCTGGATCTCGCCCCTTATCCAAAGAAGCAATCCGAGGATAACTCACACAGTTGAAATAATGATGGTTCAAATTATTGTGTCAATAAGCCTGTTACTAGTCAAGTTATTAATCATTGGGTGTAAAGTTGTTAATCATTAGGTTTAAGTTGTCCTGAGTACTTGTTAGCCAGTACTTTCACCAAGTAATCCATAACCGCGGAAAACACGGCTTCTCGAGAAGATTATCCCTGCAGGGTTGCACCAATTTGGCCGTACACGCATGAATAACCCGCCAGATGGAAAGGCCCTTCCACCAAGCGGGGCACTCAACACAACTCAACTCTTCTCCGCATCAAGCCCAAAGCACCTTGGGCGCACGGCTAATCGAGCCCAGAAGAAAATGGACCCTCATAGCACTCTAAGAACGTGTCCCCCTATATGCCGACTACAAAAGTTCCACCCTGGCCTGGGCTCGCAAAAACATGCATGCGGCAAATGGAAAACACGAACTAAATGAGGCGATTTGGACGAGATGCGAATCGAATCAAATTGAGGGGGGCGCCCATACTCGCTTCCCACATGCGGTTAGTACGCTCATCATGGATCAGTAGACAAGACCCTTTTCCTATTGGGATCGACACTAGTAGGCCTCAAAACCACAAAGGGCCTCCTGCCGGTGCCTTATCATCAAATTATTATTTAACAGTAACATTAGCATGATTGATTGATTAAACATCGAGCCCCCAGAACATAATGAACTAGTAACAGAAAGTAACGGGTAACAGACTCGAGAAAAACAACTTAAGCATGCTAGTAAGACACTGGCCCAATCAAAGGGGTGATAGGAGTGGAGGTGAGGCAATATCAAGGTTAAGGGATTCATGTGATGGGTTCGTAACAGAAACAACTACTACTAAGGCTAGCAGAAAAGAACAACGGAAAGTATCGGTAACCAATGTTGAAAGGAACACAGTGGTTCATGTGAGTGATAACTTGCCTGCAAACCCAGTAGCCTGGTACTGAGCTAACTCCTTAGAAGGGATGTCTTAAGTATCGTCGGTCTCAACGTCGTCGTGTATCCGGGAAGAAGCAAACAGACAATGCAGAAAAGGTAGACAATCAACATCATGGCATAGTGCACAGTCATGGGATGATGCATGTCAGTTAATGGTTGCATCAAAATAAACTAAGTGACATGGTAACACAATTTAAGATGGACCCCTATGCAATTTTGAGTTGCATATGGGAAAAGGTCCATGAATTAAGTGGAACAAATGATTTACAATTTAATTATTATGTGAAAGTTGTTAGCATGATGCATGCATGATGTTAACAACAAAATAACAATAATAGATGCAAGGGAAAAGGAATAAAACAAGTTTGGAAATTATTTATTAAGTTTGGAAATGTTTGGTTACTTAAACATGTCACAAGTAATGGTTGTTTTCATCAAGTTAAAGTGTTCAAAACAAATAACAAAATTTATATTTGAAAAGAACATCAAATTTTAGTTGGATTACATGTTTCAAATATTGAAATTTGAATTAGGATGAATTTATTATGAATTAAACAGTATTAAACAAGTTTTAATTGAATTTAAAAGAAGTTTGAATATTATTTGAATTTTATTTGTTCAAATCATAAATTCAAATTCACATTTGAAAAGTTCACACCTTGATGGTTTGAAAACATATTTTGCATGTTCAAAAATATTTTATATTAAGCAAGTTATGATTTTATCAAATTTAAATGAATTAAACAAGTATTAAATTATTTAGGCAATTTAAATTACTCAAACAATGAAACAAAATTTATATTTGAATAGGTTATTCAAAATGGTATGGAAAACATATTTTATTTGCCTTATTTGGAATTAGTATGAATTATTTATGAATTGTTGCAAATTACAATTGAATTATTTGAATTCAAATTTGAATTGCATTTTGAAAATTCAAAACAGGGAACAAATGATACCAAAAGGTAGACAATTGAATTTAGACTAGCACACATATTTTGTTTTCATTTTTTAGAGTTATAAAATAAAAGTTATAAGCAAAATACTTTCAGGGACCAATCTGTGATTTATTTGGACCTTGATTGAAAACAGAAATCGTTTTAATCTTTTTACACGCACAGAAACGTACACCAGTCGCTGCCAGGGGGGCCCGTGGGCTCACTGTGCTTGCGTGGCACATGAGTGACTGACAGGGGGCCCGCCCTGTCAGTGCTGCGGCAAAAAGTGGGGTTTTTTGCGGAGCCGAGGGATCGAACCCAGGATCTCTCGCTCGTGCACAGGGTCAGTTACCACTGCAGTGGCTTGCGTTCGTTTGTTAGATACAGATGCGCAACAAAGGTAATGTTCAGATGTGCAAGTTCCTGAAACTTTAACTGAACCAAAACCTGCGTTCGACAGAGAGACGACGGTGCTCATCGGCGGTGTGCCTTGGCTGTGCCGTGGTGGTGGATGCAGTATGGGTGCGGGAGGATGTTGTGGTGACGTGCACGGTGGTTGCGCACAGAGAGGAAAGGAGGAGGGAGACAGTGAGCTCACCGCGGTGGAGTCGTGGCGGAGGCCCGAGGCAGACGGCGTGGACGACGGCGTCGCGGACGGCGGCGGCGATCCCGTCGGTGTTGAGCTCGACGTCGGTGTCCAACAGCGCGGGGAAGGGACGGTGGTTTCGTTCCCGTGGTTGGCGCGGATGGACGAGCACGGCAGCGACGGGGCATGGCCGGAATTCAGAGATGAGCTACGGTGGCCATGGCAGAGAGATTCAGAGGACGAGATCGTGTCGAGGGAGAGGGAAGCGGCGGCGGATCCCGAGGGAGGATGGAGTGGACAGGCTAGGGCGGCGCCAGGTGAGGTTAGGATTGCTTTATAGGGTCTAGGGGTGGCGGATCGCCGTCGAGTGGTCACTGTGCTGCCGTGGCGTCCATGGATGCTCGGCCATACAACTGAAGACGACGGGGGCGTCTTCTGAAGGGGTACCGGGCCATGCGTGCGCTTAGATGGGCTGGGCCGGGGTAGGTAGATTAGTTGTTGCGCGCCGTGTGTTTTCTTTCCATTTTTGTTTTGTTTTATTTTTTTTTTGCATAAAACCAAATGGAAGAAAAGGATGGGGTTTTAAGTTAATAAAATTTAGGAAAAATTTTGGTTAGTTGAGTTTTTCAAATAGCCACTCAAAACTAATTTTTGTTTTCCAAAGTTTTCAAATTTAATTGTTGTTTGTTAATAAAACCAAAATTGGGTGAATTTTAATATTAACTAAACATTAATGTAAACAAACATTTTAATAGGGTGACCCCTATGGTTTAATTTGATTAAATGGGTAGGTTTGTTTGGTGATTTTCATAAACTCAAGTTGGGTGCTGATTTGAAGATTTTATTTGAGTTTGAAATGATTTGGAATTAATTGATTGAATTAATTGTTTGATTAAACCAACAAATTAATAAGTGATCATTATGGAATAAAATGAAAGCAATTTGGTTGTTTTTATTTGAACTCTCATTTTGGAAATTGTAACATCACAAGGATGAAACAAAAGGGTTGAATTTTGGTTTGAAATTCAAATAGAAAACAAAGGAAAACAAGGGAAAACAGTTGGAAAACAAATGGAAAACAAGCAAAACAAATGCAATCAACATGATGCCATGATGCAAAACATAAAATAACAGAGAGCAAACATTCTAAAGGCTATTTTTCAGACTTGGGATGTTACAACATGACCGTTCGTACCTAGGTGTTGAATATTGATGAACTCTTGGCGTATCTCTATTGAAATAGGTACTTGGGTACCTAAAAATGATTTTTTTTCAAAAAATAAAGAGAAAACTACGAGGCACCTGTAGTTCAAATTTGGCCCGGTTTCAGCGGAATCGGCAGAAATTTGTCTTTTTCGAAAGAGGTGTATTTTGAGCTATTGAGAGGTAGTAAGTTTGTTATTTGAAGATAAAATATGACATAATATATATATAATTTTACTTTCTACATTTTTGCAACATATTTTGTGTACGTGCTTCACAAAACAACCCAGTTTTGACACTCCGGAGATGGAAAATGGTATTTCTATTCAACGAAAAATAAAACTTTCTTCGTGAACATTGTTAGTTGTATCAATATGCATCTTTGTGTGGAATATGGTCACATTTCAACAAACTATGTCGTGGATGTGGCCAAAACATCCGTCATTTCGCCCGAAAGCCATAAATTTTCGTACGAGATAGCTCATTTTTGTGAACACATTTTCCACCAAATTGTCTTATTCGAAGTTTATTATTTTTGGTGGATACTAGGACATATATAACAACACCACGCGAATATCTTGCATCGTTTCGAGTTTTTTTGAATTTTCTGGAATTTTCAAAGCCGGTTTCGAAAAACGGTCAAAACGGGGGACATGACCGTTAGTACCTAGGTGTTGAATCTTGATGAACTCTTGGTGTATCTATGTTGAAATAGATACTTTTGTACCTAAAAATGATTTTTTTCAAAAAATAAAGAGAAAACTACGAGGCACCTGTAGTTCAAATTTTGCTCGGTTTCAGCTGAATCGGCAGAAATTTGTCTTTTTCGAAAGAGGTGTATTTTGAGCTATTGATAAGTAGTAAGTTTGTTTTTTGTATATAAAATATGACATAATATATTTATAATTTTACTTTCTACATTTTTGCAACATATTTTGTGTATGTGCTTCACAAAAAAACCCAGATTTGACACTCCGGAAACCTTATTTTTGGCCCGGTTTCACAGAAAACCCTATTTTTTGCACTCGAAAAATGATATTTTGTTAAGAGAAAATTAGAAATTTCTCGTTGTTCAAAGACGGTAAAAACGGGAGAAACCCTATAAAAATTATAAACCTAAATTTCCTCCGAGAATATTTAATTTTATTTCTCTAAGAGAGCAAAACCCTTAAAAGGTATAGACCACATTTATTCTTTCAGTACAAAAATTCTGGGGGGTGGGAAATCTCCCGCCTATCTATTTAGTCATGTGAAATTACCAAATACTGGGAGAAAGTCACCCATACGCATAGGGGTGGGCATTCGGTTCTTTCGGCCTTTTCGGTTCGGTTTTTCGGGTTTTATAATAATTCGGTTTTTAGAAAGTGACACCCGAATTAACCTATCATTTTTCAGGAACCGACAATTCGGTTCTTCATAAATTCGGTTCGGTTTTCAGTTTAAACCGAATTAACCGATATTGTAACATGCAAAAAATTCAAATCAAGAATTAGATAGCAAAAATGTGTGGATAGGGTTGCGGAGCCTCGCCGGGACGACATTGACGTATGAACCTAGTGTCATGGAAGCTAATATTACACGACATATAGATGGGTATGTATTTGTTGTGAACTTTAATTGCAGTTGCATAAGAGAAAGCAATAAATAGGATTTGGGTGAAGATTGTGTTGGCAATGATATATATTTTTAATGGGACAATTGATTTATTTCCCTAGATATAGATTGTCGCATGGTCTTGAAATATTTGATTGCATGATGAATCGGTCCTTTCGGTCAGTTCGGTTAACATGGACTAAAAACCGAACTATTACACGACATATAGATGGGTATGTATTTGTTGTGAACTTTAATTGCAGTTGCATAAGAGAAAGCAATAAATAGGATTTGGGTGAAGATTGTGTTGGCAATGATATATATTTTTAATGGGACAATTGATTTATTTCCCTAGATATAGATTGTCGCATGGTCTTGAAATATTTGATTGCATGATGAATCGGTCCTTTCGGTCAGTTCGGTTAACATGGACTAAAAACCGAACTAACCGATATAATTTCGGTTTTCTAAAGTTGGGAACCGATATATGGACCGAAAACCGAATTAGCCTTATAATTCGGTTTGTTCGGTTCGGTCTCGGTTCGGTTCGGTTTCTCGGTTTTTTTATGCCCACCCCTACATACGCACACAAATATCCAGGGGCAGTAACGTAAATTCTTCTAGATACCAAATAAAAGCCCAACCCGAATCGCCCCCTCCCTATCGAAACCCTAGCCTCACCCTCCCTGCCTCTCCCCGCCTCCACCCGCATCGCCCCCTCCCTATCCAGTATCGAACCCTAGCCCCTCCCCGAGAAAACACCACCCTTCCTACCGCACCCCCTACCGTCCTCTTGTCCTCCTGCACCCAGATCGAAGAGGAGCCCGTGCTCTTTGGCGCCGGATCTCCTTCTGCACCCGGATCGAAGAGCAGTCGGTGGCACAAGGCTTGCTCCATAGATCCGCCGCCAAGCGACCTCCATCGCTCGCCCCCTTTGAGTCCACCTCTCCCCTGTTCCGAGCTAGATCCCCACCTCCCGTTCATTGCGCGCTCACCGCCTCTCTGCCACCTCGCCGCGGACAGAACTCGCCATGGCTGCCGCGGATAGAGCTGCGTGCGAGTTGAACTCCTTCTTGTTGATGTGGCCGCAGTGGTAAGTCACAGATCTAAGCTCTAGCAACTGCGCCCGCATCAAATCATTTTGTTTGTGCCCTTTGCCGATGTATTTTCGTTGTGTGTCATTCGTTCCTCATCTGCTTCCCCAATCCATCTTATCAGCTACCCCTCCTTCTCAGATTCGTCGCCGTGGGTGAGGTCGTGGCAATGAGGAGGGCTCCTCCAGCGAACGTGTCGCCCCTGCCTCGCCCTGTGCTCAACACTGCCGCCTCTGCAAGAACTTGTCACCGCAAGATCTACTTAGGAAGCAAGCAAGAAAAGTAAGGTCCCATGCCTCATCTGCCCCCTTGTCCTTGCTAGTTATTGTTCACTTGTTTGGGTTAGTGCTGCTTACGTTGTTTTTTGCTTACTTCGGGTAGATCCAAGTAACTGCTAACTGCTGTTGCTTTTTGTTGTTGATGTGCCTAGTTAGGGAGTGTGAAGTGCAAGCAAGGTACAGATAGCCTCTGGGTGCACAAACATGGAGGATGTTAAAGCAAAAATAGTTATGCTAAGTTAGTAGTCTTGGATGGATCCCATTGCCTCCTCAAGTTTCACGTCCACGCTGATAGCAACAAGGTAACATCTCTGCCATTGCTTGCTTCTCTGTTGATGCTCAGTGCACATGTGAACTGTCGACATATTTCTGTGAGCATGCCCAACATAGCATTGGTTGCCTGAACTCGAGTATGGTCTTTAAGGGGAAAAAGTTTGTTGTTTATTTTGGATAATAATTCCCATGGCACTCGTCTGTAGATTAGTTTCATATATGTTGCCTAGCAAGTAGTTCACGAACCAGAATATATATAAATATTAGTATATGTTAAACATAACAGGTACTATTCTTTGTCAAGATTATAAACTCAAGTCTATCATTATTTTTTAGATGAAAGTTCGTATGCTCAGATCATTATTCTTATCTTGGTAGCAACGATCTGAATCTATTTACATAACCTCCTGGCATGTGAATCAACAATGATCTAATCCGATCAGCCACTGGTGGCAACAAAACCAAGACACCTACATCAGATTTCATCACTGAAAAGCACAATGTTTGGCGGTTAATAGTCTAGCCAACTAATTAAGTTTGTCTGTACATCGATTTTGGGACTTGAGCCTTGTGGAGCATACATAGCCTTACAATAATTCCTTGCTTGCAGTTTAATAAGCTCGCTAGGTGGAAAGCACTTAAGAAGAAACAGAGCCAGTGTGCCTTAGCGATATATGTGCTCTGGCTGTTTGGCTGGGTGATGTTCACCAGAAGCCATGGGACAGTGTTGAGCCTTTCCTCATCAGGTATGCGATGGACATTGCCTACTCAAAGATAGAGGACATAAAAGTAATTAGCTATGGTTCTGTCGTACTTGCTGGTTTCTACCGTGCAAACTATGATTCCTGTATGCCGAATGGAAAACAATCTAATTATCTGTATATAGCTCCTATGATCTCTACCCGTGATGAATATTTGCTTGTTTATCTTATATCATCATTGTGCCAGTGCAATTTGTGTCCATACCTAGTAGTGCAGAACAAGTCTCCATATCTTGCATCAAATGATTATTTCCAGCTACTTAATAGTACAAGTGAAATCTGGGTTGAATGTGTTTGCAGCAGCACAAGTTATATCTAGTCTTGAATGTCCAAGTAACTTAGTAGTATAATAACTTGGGCATGTATGGGAGATGTGGATACATCCGTTTCTAGTCGACTAAAATTTGCTAAGTGCAAAGCCAGTAGGATATGGATTTGACCAGGCTTTTATGTTTTTTTCTCCTGATGCATACGACATGGATGTGGTATGCCATGCCATGCGTAACATGAGAGTCTTTATTTTACCACACATGCGGACTTCTTGTATGTATTATTATTTTGGTAGTTCATTTTGTCCAAACACGAGTGGCTAGTGCAAAGCTTCACATCTTCCCTGGAAGAATTAATCTGTTTCTTCTTATATTTATAACTTGGTAGTTTATCTATCTGGTTTGGAATTTTTGTGTGTGGGGGTGGTCGTACTAGTTTTGCCCAATTTGTACATGTAGTCTATGATCTGATACTCATTGTCCTGGACTTTACTAATCTATAGATATAGTAGCTACTAGAAAATAGTTCTCTCTATCTTTGTGATTGTTTATCAATGATGCCTTACTGTTGTCTTTCTTTTGGATTCAGGACCTCCAGGAGAAACGCACACCAAACTTGCCCATTTTGGTGATTTTGCCAAGTCTATTTCTGTAAGGTTGCTGGGAAGATGGAACTTCGACATTTTGGTGAACTTAGTACTTGTTGAACTATGATGCTGAATGTATTGTTCAAATGTTGAATTGTGAACTGTTATGGGATTTGATTGTAATTTGCTGGGTATTCATATTCCTGAATATTTGTTTGAAATGAATATATATATATATATATGGGTTGTATTCAAATTTCTGTGTGCATTGGATGAAAAAAATGGACCTAAAGTTAATGGACCAAAAAATGCCACGGCCTAGCCCAAACAATGGATTAAATCTGATGGTAAATAAAAACTAAAATGGGCCGAATACACTACTCGACAAAAAATTATATGGCTTGGCCCAATTTCTTTTATTAGAAACACTCCAGAAAAAAAATGGACCACGTAAATGGCCAAGGCCCATCAATGAAAAAGCTCAAAGCTAAGGTCAAAAACGGACCAGCAAAGACCAAATATTATTGGGCCAGGCCCATGAAGATCACCAAAATGGACCGGGCTTATTTTGATCCACGACGATTTCGTTTCGTCACGATTTTGCCACGTAGGACCGCCACGTCGGAGCTGATGTGGCCTGGCCGGACTGCGCTTGACGATTTTAGATCGTCATAATTTTACGACGTTCTGATATCGTCGTGGATGTCCATGACGATTCTAAAAAATCGTCGTTATGGATCATTACTGACGCTCGGTTTTCAACGATTTGTTTTTCGTCATAGCATCGTCATAGATGATATATGATGACGATTTGGTGACGAAAATAGAGCGTCAAGTATCAACATATTTCTTGTAGTGTTATTAAAATCCCCTAATTCAGAACTTCCGCAAGCGTTTTGTGAGAGTGTTTGTCCGATGGAGATTTTTTTAATCATTTATATGTAATCTTAGTAAATAAAATGTTTTTCTAATTTTTAAAATCCCATGGCTCCGACATTATGGAGGTGTCTTTTGATTGTGTTGGTCTGATGGAAACCGAATAAAATTTTCTGAATCCTAGAAACAACGTACTCCCACCTTTCACAATTTACCTTAAAATCAAAATTTGAAAAATTTGACCAAGTATATATAAAAAATAACATCTAAAATATAAAATCATCATGAAATGTATTTCAATTTCTTTTACCAATTTGGTATTCTGAATGCAGATATTTATTCCTACATGTGTGATTAAACTTTACAAATTTTGAGTCTGACTAAATTCAATTTGGAAGTATGCTTAACTTCGTAGTTCCTTTCCTGTGATCTACCATGAAACAACGGATGTGTTGTTGACAATATTATCCAATCAATCATGTTAACCTTAACCCTTGGACAATCATGTCACACTCTTTTATTTTGTGAATTTAAACAATTATTTAAATAAAATATAATAACTAATAATAAATTTGAATTCAAATAATCTTGAATTTAAATAATAATTAACATTTTTGCCTTTTCTATTTAATATTAAATATTTCATATCTATAAATTTGTAGATCAAAATTTGACAAATAATATGTCTATATCGATTAGAAAAATGAGAGAAATTCAAATATGGCATCCGTATAATATTTTCCATCATATATAAGACTTTTTTTTTCTTTTCATTGATGCAAAAAACCATTTTCTATTTTCCGAGTGTAAAAAATGTGTTTTTTTTTTGTGAAGAACCTACCATAAATATGTTGCAAAACTTGAGAGCTACAATTTTTGAAAATACTAAACCAATTTAGATACACAAATAACCAATTTGTTTCATATGAAAAGGTTTCCATCCACCTCTTTTGAAAAACACAAGTTTATGCCAATTCCGTTGGAAACTGGTCAAATTTAACTACAGGTACCTCATAGTTTGCTCATGATTTTTGAAAAAAATCATTTTAAGGTACACAAGTACCTATTTCATCTTAGATAAACCAAGAGTTTCTCAATATTCAACCCCTAGCTACGAACAGTCATGCCCGCCGCCTTGACTTTTTCCTTAAACCGGCTTAGAAGATTCCAAAAAATTCAAAACAACCCAAAATGATGCAAGACCTTCGCGTGGTGTCATTATATAGGTCCTAGTATACACCAAAAATAATAAACTTGGAATACGACAGTTCTGTTGAAAATGTGTTCACAAAAATAAGCTATCTTCTCCGAACATTCTAGTGTTTCGGGCCAAATGACGGGTGTTATGGTCATATCCATGGCATAGTTTGTTTAAATGTTCCCATATTCCACACGACCATGCATCTTAGAAGCACGGACAATGTTGATGGAGGAATGTTTCCTTTTCATTGAAGAAAAAAACCATTTTCTATTTTCCGAGTGTAAAAAATGTGTTTTTTTCTGAAGGACCTACCACAAATATGTTGCAAAACTTGAGAGCTACAATTTTTAACATACTAGACCATGTTATATGCACAAATACCCAATTTGTTTCATATGAAAAGGTTTCCATCCACCTATTTTGAAAAACACAAGTTTCCGCCGATTCCGTCGGAAACTGGTCAAATTTGAACTACAGGTACCTCATAGTTTGCTCATGATTTTTGGAAAAAGTCATTTTTAGGTACAAAAGTACCTATTTCATCATAGATACACCAAGAGTTTCTCAATATTCAACACCTAGCTATGAACGGTCATGCCCGCCGTCTTGACTTTTTCCTTAAACCGGCTAGAAAATTCCAAAAAATTCAAAAAAACCCAAAATGATGCAAGACCTTCGCATGGTGTCATTATATAGGTCCTAGTATACACAAAAAATAATAAACTTGGAATACGACAGTTGTGTTCAAAATGTGTCCACAAAAGTAAGCTATCTCCTCCGAACATTTCAGGGTTTCGGGCCAAATGACGGGTGTGATGGTCATATCCATGGCATGGTTTGTTTATATGTACCCATATTCCATACAAACACGCATATTGGAAGCACGGACAATGTTGACAGAGGAAGTTTTCCTTTTCATTGAAGAAAAAACGATTTTCTACTTTCCGAGTGTAAAGAATGGGTTTTTTTGTGAAGGACCAAACACAAATATGTTGCAAAACTTGAGAGCTATAATTTTTTAAAATACTAGAACATGTTATATGCAGAAATAACTATTTTGTTTCAAGAAAAGGTTTCCATCCACCTCTTTTGAAAAACAGAAGTTTCTGCCGATTCCGCTGGAAACTGCTCTAATTTGAACTACAAGTACCTCATAGTTTGCTCATGATTTTTGGAAAATATCACTTTTAGGCACAAAAGTACCTATTTCATCATATATACACCAATAGTTTCTCAATATTCAACCCCTAGCTACGAACGGTCATGTCCGCCGTCTTGACTTTTTCCTTAAACCGGCTTAGAAAATTCCAAAAAATTCAAAACAACCCAAAATGATGCAAGACCTTCGCATGGTGTCATTATATAGGTCCTAGTATACACAAAAAATAATAAACTTGGAATACGACAGTTGTGTTCAAAATGTGTCCACAAAAATAAGCTATCTCCTCCGAACATTTCAGGGTTTCGGGCCAAATGAGGGGTGTGATGGTCATATCCATGGCATAGTTTGTTTAAATGTTCCCATATTCCATACAAACATGCATCTTGGAAGCACGGACAATGTTGACGGAGGAAGTTTTCCTTTTCATTGAAGAAAAACCCATTTTCTATTTTCCGAGTGTAAAAAATGGGTTTTTTGTGAAGGACCAAACACAAATATGTTGCAAAACTTGAGAGATATAATTTTGAAAATACTAGACTATGTTAGATGCACAAATAACCAATTTTTCATATTAAAAAGTTTCCATCATAGTATTTTGAAAAACACAAGTTTCTGCCGATTCCGCTGGAAACTGGTCAAATTTGAACTACAAGTACCTCATAGTTTGCTCATGACTTTTGGCGAAAATCATTTTTAGTACACAACTACCTATTTCATCATAGATACACCAAGAGTTTCTAAATTTTTGTGGGGACCCGGACGCACCGTAGCCCCCTCCGGTGAAAACCAAGACCGCTCGAGAAATACCGGACTTATACGGATACACGCGGTAACGACGTCGAAAGGGGGTAGCAATGTGGAACCAGTTGCTTGGTTGTGTTAGGGTAGTCCATAGGAACACAAAACACATAGGTAGAACCCAACTCTTCGGAAGATTCCCGATGTTTCGTCTGATACGGGAGTTTCACCCTATAAGCGCATGTAATCTTGCTATAGAGAAGCGGACGCCGGTCAAGCGGGTCACACCCCGGAGTGCAATATTTTCCATCCAAAGACCACAACACACCTATACTAACATGGTATGGCACTCTCTAGCTTATGTGGCGACCCGGACGCTCCGTAGCCCCCCTCCGGTGAAAACTTAGACCCGCAGGAGAAATACCGGACTTATTCGGATACACACGGTAACGGCGTCTAAAGGGGGGTACCAATGTGGAACTAGTTGCTTGTTTATGTTAGGGTAGTCCATAGGATCAAAAAACACATAGGTAGAACCCAAATCTTCGAAATTTTCCCCATGGTTCGTCCGATACGGGAGTTTCACCCTATAAGCGTGTGTAAACTCGCTAGAGAGAAGCGGACGCCGGTGAAGCGGGACACACCCCGGAGTGCAATATTTGCCCTTGAAATACCACAACACACCTATACTAACATGGTACGGCACCCCCTAGCTTGTGTGGGGACCCGGACGCTCCGTAGCCCCCTCCGGTGAAAACCTAGACCCGTTGGAGAAATACCGGACTTATACGGATACACGCGGTAACGGCGTCGAAAGGGGTAGCAATGTGGAACCAGTTGCTTGGTTGTGTTAGGATAGTCCATAGAAACACAAAACACATAGGTAGAACCCAACTCTTCGGAAGTTTCCCGATGTTTCGTCCGATACGGGAGTTTCACCCTATAAACGCGTGTAAACTCGCTAGAGAGAAGCGGACGTCGATGAAGCGGGTCACACTGACGAAGGGATGAACCTTGGACTCGGAGAGTAAGGACACCCGGTCCTAGGCCCAAGACTAAATACCAAGAAGGGAAGCCTTTGGAGTATTCTAGAAGGCCCAGTTGAAGCCCACCAGCAATGCCTTGCGGGTTAAGATAGGAAACTTGTAACCGACATAGGGTTAGAGTTCGAGTCCTCCCCGGGTAGGGTTTGAGACCTGGCCATCTATATAAGGCCAGGAGAACCACCGGAAGAGGACCAAGCAATACCGCACCATAAAAGCTTTGAGTTCGAGATCATACCCTCGACTTGAGCAACCACCCTTGTAACAATCGTGCCCCCTGTCTAGCCGACGATCGTCACCAACGCCTACAGGTTCTCCTAATCGAAACCCTATGGGTTCACCCGAGGGACTTGTTGAGATGCAGATTCGACAATTGGCGCCTTCTGTAGGAACGGCGGGCGCTGGATCTCCGGCATCTTTGGCTTCATCATCCAACTCGCCGGAATCACGCCCGGTATTCAGCGATCTAGAGAAGAGCGTCACCTTGACGTTCGGAAGCTAGAAGTTCTACACCAACAAGGACGGGATCCTCCACTTCCATGAAGAATCAGGATCTGAGTCAGGAGCCGTCGACTCGCGAACCTACCTGGAGAAAAGTGGCGAGTCCATCCGCTTCAACTCCAGCAACTTCATACCCTCTCGACTGAGGAACCCTCTCAGGTCCAGAAAGCTTTCCGAGCTACGCCTAGGACTCACGGGCCACGACTGGCCCAGGTCTGCATGGCAGGATCGGAACAACCACCCCCAGAGACAGAACACAGCGCATCAGAACGCGCTGAGATCGGCGTCTCGCGAGATGCTTGGAATCGAGCAAAGGAGGCCATCCGAACGAGCAAACCACCGGTGGACGGAGCCCCACATGAAGACATGGTCGCCTACCACTATCATCTAGTGAGAGCGGCCACCGCGATCAAAGAAGCTCGGATAGATCTAGGCCATCGGAAAAAATTGGCGGATGAATCAAGCCAACGCCGAGCCGAGCTATCCCTAACACCTTCAGTCGGAACCCGACCTGCAAGGAAGGGATACGCATCGAGAACGACATCCATGGACGCGAGTCCCTAGGCGGGATCAGCAAATCACTCAGACCTTACCTTATGCGGGTTGACGAGGAAGGAAACGTCTATCCGCAAAATCCTGCTGCCGCAGTCCTGGCCGTAGCAATCTACATGCAGATGAACCAACCAGGGGAAAACGACCCTCGAGCGGAGCAATACAAGCAGGTTCGGAAAGGATTGGTCATGGCAGCCTCAAGGCTTGCCTCCTATGATCGCAGAAAACCTGCTGAGGAGAAGGAGAAGGAAGCCTCGCCCAAGCATAGGAGTACTTCACCCAGAAGAGAGAAATCGCCTCGCCATGGTCGAGGAAAAGAAGCCTGGCAACGCGACGAAAACCGAAGCAGCAGCGAAGGCAGCCCAAGAAACAAGGATCTTGGATCGCGACATCATAACAGCCGCTCGCGAAAACGCAGCAAGGAACCAAGGAAGGAGACCGATCGTGATCAGCCAGGATACAACGTGCGGTCAGATATCGCGCAAAACAGAGTGGACAAGGCAAGAGCAGCAAGGCACCGCGCGCGCTCCTCATCCAGATCTTCGGATGACGAGACCTACGGCGCACTGTGCTTCGCCCGCAGCATCCGTGAAGCGCCTCTACCCAAGAGACTCAAGCTCAGCACAGAAGTGACAAAATATGATGGATCACTCGAACCTTCGTCATGGCTAAACGACTACCTCACGGCAGTAAAATGCCAACGTGGGAACGACAACACGGCTATGCAATACCTCAACCTGCACTTAGTAGGAGTGGAACGTAGCTGGCTGGAGATAAGGCCGAAATCCTGCTACGCATCATGGGACGATCTGCACTTCGATTTTTGCAAAAAAATTCAGGCCATCTACAAAAGTCCAGCAACCATTGAAGAACTGCGAGCCTGCAAACAGAAGAGCGGCGAATCCACTCGCGAGTACATCCAGCGATGGACCACACTCAGGAACACCGCTGGAAACATCTCAGAGGAAGTAGCGGTTGAGGCCTTCGCAAAAGGCGCTCGACGAACTGCTTTCAGAGAAGAACTGGGACGAGCCGCACCCAAGACTATTGGAGAGCTAATGATCATAGCCGACAGATGGGCTAACGGAGAGGACTCAGTGCGCAATGAGAGGGCATCTTCGCCCGCACCCGAAGACGATCGCCATGGTCAAAAGAAAAGGAGGAAATACTACGATCATGACGATCGGGAAGAATTGGTAGCAGCGGAATTCACGGGAAACCGCGATAGTGGACGCCGTGGAAGTCTCGAATGGAAACCAAAGGCTGAAGACAAAACTCCCAAAGAGGACCTTGACGGATACTGCTCGCTACATCTATTTACAGATAAGCGCACGGGCAAAACTAAGGCAACACATCTCCTCAAGGATTGCCGGAAATTCATTGACATCCACGAGGCCTTCTCGAAGAAAAGTAGATCAGCAGCTAATCAAAGCTACCCGCCACTTCCAGGAGGAGGACACCAAGGGAAATCCGAACACGGTGCTAGCCGCACTACCTGCGCCACCCATAGCAAACGCCAGAGCCAACGCGTACCTAAACCCGGCTGGACAGTTAGGGATGATACAGAAAGCCTGCCCATCCCGCAGAGCTCAGAAGACAAATACACGATAGCTATGCATGGCTGTGCAGACCCCACCAACAAGACCCGAGTACCTGAAGATGGCGGATCAACCGATCACCTTCTCGATGGCAGACCACCCACCGCGAGTCTATCGACCAGGACACGCTGCCCTAGTAATCCAAGCACAAATTGGCAATTATGAATTGGCTCGCGTATTCATGGACGGAGGCAGCGGCATCAACATCATCTACGGGGATACGCTCCGTCGGATGAACAGGAACCTGAAGGGACTCGCAGAATCAGAAACATCCTTCCATGGGATAGTTCCAGGAAAGACGATCCGTCCACTCGGAACAATCAACCTAGAGGTGGTGTTGGGCAATCGACGTAACTACAGAAGAGAGTTCCTCGACTTTGAAGTAGTCGACTGGCCCTCACAGTACCATGCCATTCCTGGTCGAACAGCGTTCGCAAGATTAATGGCAGTACCACATTATGCATATCTGAAGCTCAAACTACCCGGGGAATATGGCATAATCACCATCGACGGAGATTTCCAGAAATCCAACAAGTGCGACATCGAGTTTAACGAGATCGCAAAGTCTTTCGGGATGCAAGAAGAACTAGAGGAGATAGCAAAGACCACGGATCACTCCGTGATGCCCCTCACAAAGAAAAACGCACCAGAATTGGAATTTAGTGCCAACATCGACACTCAAAAACATCAAGTGCACCCGACAGGTTCTGCGAAAACGGCGATGGTCTCCACTACCCTCTCGCCAGCATAGGAAAGCACGCTCGTCGAACTCCTCCGTGAGTACTGGGAAATTTTCGCCTGGCAGCCTTCAGATATGCCAGGAATACCCAGGGAGTTCGCCGAGCACTCACTCGAAGTGTACAAAGATGCAAAGCCCATCAAGCAGACCACCTGACGGTTCTCGGAACCCAAGCAGAAAGCACTTGGAGAAGAAGTAAACAGATTTCTCGCAGCAAAATTCATTAGGGAGATAAAAATATCCACTTGGTTAACAAACCCAGTGCTGGTCCCAAAGAAGAACACCAACATCCTTCGAGTGTGCATCGACTACAAGTCGCTGAATAAGCACTGCCCCAATGATAACTTTCCCCTCCCGCGAATCGACCAGATCGTAGACTCCACTTCAGGCTGCCAACGCCTCTCCTTCATAGACGCCTACTCAGGATACAACCAGATCCGGATGAAACAGGAAGACGAGGAGAAGACAACATTCATCACACCTCACGGTGTATACTGCTACACGACAATGCCCTTCGGGCTCAGGAACGCAGGCGCAAAAAACCAGCGCTGCATGCAAAAATGCCTCGCCAAGCTCATTGGCAAGAACGTACAAGTATACGTTGACGACATCGTCATCAAGACTCGAGTAGAGGATACACTCCTCGAGGACATCAGTGAAACGTTTGACGCTCTAAACGCATACAGGATTAAGCTCAACCCGAAAAAATGCGTCTTTGGCGTCCCAGCAGGGCAACTTCTCGGATACCTGGTATCCGCCAGAGGAATCGAAGCCAACCCAGAGAAGATACAAGCAATCTTGACTATGAAGGAGCCCACCAATCTACGCGGAGTCCAGCAGCTCGCAGGGCGACTAGCCGCCTTGAGCAGATTTATCGCGCGATTGGGTGAGCAGGCGTTACCCTTCTACAAGCTGCTTAAGAAGACGAATAAGTTCGAGTAGACACCAGAAGCAAAACAGGCATTCACGGACCTGAAACGATCCTTACAGAGCAGGCGCATTCTCGCAACACCACAAGAGAGGGAGCCACTTTACCTATACCTAGCCGCAACAAACATGTCATCAGCACGGCCATTATGGTCGAACGACCTGAGGATGGCAAGGCATATGGAGTCCAAAGACCGATATATTACATCGGCGAGGTGCTCTCGCCATGCAAACAATGATATCCTCACTACCAGAAGCTCGCATATGGAGTTGTTCTCACAGCTCGAAAGCTCAAGCATTACTTCCAGGAGCATACCGTAACAGTGGTTAATGATGCATCACTCAGTACAATCATGAACAACCCAATGGCATCCGGAAGAATAGCAAAATGGAGCATTGAGCTGGGGGCTTGGGACATCATCTATGCAGGGCGCAATTCCGTGAAGTCACAGGTACTCGTGGAGTTTCTGAGCGAGTGGACAGAATTACAAACACCCGGGCCGCCGGAATACACGAGTGACTGGATCATGTACTTCGACGGATCCAAGAGGAACGAAGGGGGTGGAGCTGGGATCGTCCTAATATCACCCAGAGGAGACAAGTTGCAGTACTTCCTACGATTGGACTTCCCACCCAACGATCCAGCATCAAACAACGACGTAGAGTACGAGGCCCAGTTGCATGGGATGAAGATGGCCGTTGCATGCGGATCCACCCGACTAATGATCTACGGCGATTCCAATCTCATCGTGCAACAGACAATAAAGGAGTGCTTTCTGCTTGGGTTCCGAGAACCGTCAGGTGGTCTATCATGACATGTACAACCTATTCGAAGGAAGTTTCAAAGGATGCAAGGCTAATGAAAGTAAAGTATAGGCACCTAGAGGGGGGGGTGAATAGGTGCTACGACCAATTTTAATTTTTCTTAAGGTTTAGGCTTGGCAATAAGGTAAATTCTCTAGATATGCAACTAGTGGTGAATTTACCTATATGACAAGGCAAGCAATTAATACAACAAGTGCAAGTAAGTAAAGAGGGAGGAACGAGATAACCGAGGGAAGCACACGGAGACACGATGTATTCCCGAGTTCCTCCTTGTTAAGGGAGTACGTCTCGTTGGAGGGGTGTGAGCTCGCCACAAAGGCCTACTCAACGCCACTAAGGCTTCACCCTATTCTCCGATGAACTTCGCCACGAAGGCCTAGTTCACCTTCCACTATTGAACCCCTTTGAGGCGGGGATCGAATCCTTTACAAACACCTTGGGGCACACACCCACAACTAAATTGGGGGCTTCCAACTCTTCTTGAATCACCACAAAGAACAAGAAGCTTAGGTTCTCCACAAGAGGAAACCCTAAGCAAAGATCTCTCAAGTGAATGAGAGGGAAATGAAAATCCGGTTGGTGAAGATGTAGATCCGGTGGTCCTCCTTCAATCCTCAAAGAATCAATAAGTTTGGGTGGAGGAGGAAGGAGATCTTGCTAGTGGGTGAGCTCCATTAATGGTGACTTGAATGCTGGGAAGAGCTAACTCTTGGAGAGAGAAGTGAGGCTCTATTTATAGCCTCCCACGAAAGTAGCCGTTTTCCACTCAGATTTCGACCAGTCCGGAATGGTCCGGAATATTCCGGACTCCCGGAATAATCCGGAGCAATCCGGATGGCAACAGAACAATTCCCTATAGAGACCGGAATGGATCCGGAGTGAATCCGGAATGGCTCCGGAATGCTCCGGAGTGGTCCCGGAATTTTCCGGAAGGCAACAGAACAATTTCCCACAGTGACCGGAATGAATCCGGATTATTCCGGCTGCCGGAATATTCCGGATTGCAACCGAACAATTTGCCATAGTGACCGGAATATTCCGGAAGCATTCCGGATCCCCGGAATTTTCCGGGCTTCCCTTAGAAACTCTGTTGTTGGCCCGAAACGAACCATTTGATCTTCGAATTCTTCACCATTTCTTTGACACCGTAAACGTGCTGTGTTAACACCTATTTCTTGACAAAATATCACGTACGGTTAGTAGCTTCTTTATGTTGTTAACAAACACACAAAACAGCGAGATATCGAGTATGCACTTTCAATCTCCCCCTTTTTGGTGTTTGATGACAACATAAAGATTTCACGGGGATAGATCAATAATAACAAGAGAAATGGTGTCTAAAAAATAGACGGAGCTGTTTTTGATGTGTGTGGTTACCACACACTCCATAGGCTTTGCTCCCCCTATGTTTTAAACACCAAGCCGACTAAACAAGTTCCTAAACAAGCATAGATAAGATGGACAATAATAATATGCAAGAATAGTAACATAACCACGGGAAGGGTGACACAAATACGTCACAAGGTTTCCACACACAAAGTACGAGGTTTTAAAACGAGGAAAAGAAATAAAGATACCGGAGCACAAGCCTATAAGATCGAAATCAAAAGGCAAGAGACTTGTGCCCCAACCCTTGCAAAGCCCGTGGAAATCCTAAAAGGGGACTTCTTCTCCCCCTTTGGCATCAAGACGCCAAAAAGGGACAAAAAGTCCACTAGCGCCCCAAGAGATCACTCCATGTCGTCATCTTCTCCAAGGCCTGCCTCATCATCTTGTGCTTCCTCGCCTTCATGCCCTCCAAGCCCGGCAGCGTCAAAGTCATCTTCATCATCAGAATACTCTTCATCATCAACATCAGCCGGAGGAACCCCGAAGTAGAAGTCATCATCATGGATCTCGGGCATCTCAATGGGGACAAGAGCAGCAGCAGCAAGCGAGGGAGGATCAGCAGGTACATCAATCCCAGCATCCCTGCGGTCGGCGTTCTGAATACGCCTAGTCTCCTTGGCCAACTCACGAGCCTCATGGGCAATGGCCCTAGTGTCCTTGCACATATTGAACATGGTCTTGAAGAACTTAGCAATTCCACCAGAGGGACGCTCAGAAGCGCCGCTAGAAGAGGCAGAAGGAGTGGCCGAGGGGGACTTGGTCTTTCCGCGAGCAAATTCCGGAATCTCCTCACCATTGATCAACCGAGGAGCCATTTTCTTGCACTTGACCACCTCATAGTTTTCCATGATCTCAACACCCATCTTGGAATTAATGAACTTTTGAATAAGCGGGCCAAAGGCGGGCTTCCTCTTATCCATGACCCCTAAACAAATCTCACGGTAGATGAAGTCCATTACATCAATCTTCCTTTGGTTCTTAGGCCTAGTGAGGAACATGAGATTCACCATGAAGGCCCTAATAGCGGAGATATCACCGGCCTTGATAACAATGGAGGCCCGGAAGATCTTGGAGAGCAAGTTGTAGTAAGGGTACATGTTGGAGTTGAAAGGCTTAGTCTTGCCTTTGACATTGGGAGGATAGCAGAAATCCAAGCTCGAAATATCATACTCAGGGGCTTCATGAATCTTGTAACCATGATCACCATAGGTGGCAGTCCAGGTGTATCCCAACACCTCAGCAAACTCAGTCAAATCACTGGTGATCTTCTCCTCACCGCACATCCAAGTCATGGTGCGCTTGGCATCACCCTTAGCATGGAGAGTGCAATAGAACTGAGCAACCAACTCTGGGCAGAACTCACCCTCGGTGTTATCAAGCAGAGGAATCAGACCAAGCTTCTCCAAACAAGCATGCACATGGCGGAGCTCAGAGTTCTTGTACCTATTGTAGACATCCATGTCCACTTGGGCTTGAATACAAGCAAGGGGCTGCTGAGCAGTATAGAATTCATTCCAACACTTCAACTGCAGATTTGTCCAGAACCTAGGATCCTCACAAGTAGACTCTTCGAAACGGTAAGGGTTCTTCCGCTTGATGTACCTCCATTGAGGGACAGAGCAGCCATTCAGATCAATCTCAGGAACAGACTCAGTGTTAGCATCTTCACGGGTCTCACGAAAGGAGGCACGACCAGCCCGTCCTCTGACCGGACGAGCACCTCTTGAAACGGTTTGCTTCCTCTTGAGACCAGTACGAGCTCCAACTCCTGTGAATGGAAGATAAAGAAGCAGCAAAGATAAGTGCAAATGCCATACGGGACAAAAGAACTCCACAAAGTTTGGTGTAGTGCAGAAAAATCGAACTTCTGGCAGTATCCGGAAAATTCCGGATTGATCCGGATTATTCCGGCTGGTCCGGATTGATCCGGAATATTCCGGCTGGGCCGGAATTTTCCGGAACAATTCCGGGCTCCGCGATGTGACTCGAGGAACTGCTCGAAACTTCGATTTTTTTGACTCAACAACTACACCAAACGTCAAGGAATACTAAGAGGATGAACCTAGATTAGATCTACGTGCTGGAACAAGTGGGAACTTTGTAGATGACGATTTTAGATCTAAGTCTAGATTTGTTGAGTGGTTAGACTAGATCGAGATAACACATGGCATCTAGGTCGTGATTGGCAAGATGAACATATGGATAGAACTTGGAAATAGATCAAACCCTAGGAGATTGCATCTAGAGCCAAAATCCACCGATCAAAACGAGAAAAAATAGGTGCCAAACAACATACCGTCCATGGGGATGTCCTTGTCCAAAGGAGGGATCCAACAATCCTCCCTAGGGGCAACGGGGACGAAAACGACGAACAATGGCGGCTAGGGCACGGGAGGAGTGAAAGAAGTGGAGGAAAAACCGTCCACCCGTGCGTGGGGGGTATTTATAGACGAAAACTGCCCATCCGGAAAAGACCCGGAAAATTCCGGAGGTCCGGAATATTCCGGAGTATTCCGGAGGTCCGGAATGATCCGGAAAAATCCGGATGTCCGGAAAATTCCGGCTGGAGCAGCATCAGCTCCAAAATTTCCGGGGAGGGCAAGTTTGACAGGCAAGGAAAGGTGTGTGGATGTGTGGAGTATGGCATATGCATAGATGAACATGAGAGAGGACAAATAGAGCAAAAAAACACAAGGGGTTAGGTCTCCTAGTCTTACTTCTCGGAAAAGAAACAAACAAGATCGAAATAGCAACGAGAAGTAGTATTCGGAGAAAAACAAGTTAACCAACCAACTAAGACTCAAATCTTCAACAAGAGGTTGGTGGCCTAGGCCACCATGTAAGAGTTCATGGTATGCAACCGCGAAGATATATCTTGGGGGCATTGCCAATACTCAACATTGAAGCTCACAATTCAACATTAGAAAAAAGAGAGATCACAATGAATTTTTGATATGGGCATAATAGGGGAAGGGAGAACCCAATGTGTTAGGATAACACTCCCCCTAAGTCCATGCCTACATCTAAACTCGAACACGTTTCATCTAAAGGGGTGTGTGCAAGATAGTCAAGTCAAGCTCCTTGAATCGATCACATTGAGTTCATTCCTCAAGAACACGAATCTTGCATCATCAAGTGGCTTCGTGAAAATATCCGCAAGATTGTCCTTGGTGGGCACATAACTTAGTGCGATGTCTCCTCTTGCCACGTGATCACGGATGAAGTGGTGGCGGATCTCGATGTGCTTTGTCCTTGTGTGTTGCACCGGATTATATGCAATCTTGATAGCACTTTCATTGTCACATAGAAGAGGCACTTTGTCCAAATGAACACCATACTCCTTGAGTGTTTGCCTCATCCATAGCAATTGGGTGCAAGCGCTCGCGGCGGCAACATATTCGGCTTCGGCGGTGGAAAGAGAAATGCAATTTTGTTTCTTCGAGGACCAACTTACAAGGGACCTACCAAGAAATTGGCAAGCCCCCGAAGTCGACTTCCTATCATCTTGATCACCCGCCCAATCGGAATCCGTATATCCATTAAGAGAGAATTGTGCCCCCTTTGGGTACCACAAACCAAATCTTGGGGTATGAACCAAATAACGAAAGATCCTATGAACCGCCACTAAGTGGCAATCCTTAGGGGCCGCTTGATACCTTGCACACACTCCTACACTCAAAACGATATCGGGTCTAGATGCACAAAGATAGAGCAAAGAACCAATCATAGCACGATAAAGTTTTTGATCCACATCCTTACTCCCTTTTGGATTGCGAGATAGATGGCACTTGACTTGCATAGGAGTGGTTTTGATCTTTGCCTCTTGGAAATTAAACCTCTTGAGCATGTCTTGAGTATACTTGGCTTGAGAAATGAAAGTACCACGAGCCAATTGCTTGATCTCAAAGCCAAGAAAGAATTTGAGCTCACCCATCATAGACATCTCGAACCTGTCAGTCATAAGCTTAGAGAACTCATTATTGAAAGTTTGGTTAGTTGAGCCAAAGATAATATCGTCCACATAGAGTTGGCATATGAAAAGCTCTCCTTTTACTCTCTTGGTGAAGAGAGTGGGGTCGATCTTCCCAACTTCGAAACCACGGTCATCGAGTAACTCTCTAAGGTGCTCGTACCAAGCACGAGGTGCTTGTTTGAGACCATAGAGAGCTTTGTCAAGTTTGTACACGTGGTTAGGAAAGTTGAGATTTTCGAACCCGGGAGGTTGCTTCACATATACCTCCTCTTTTAGAGGACCATTCAAGAAAGCACTTTTCACATCCATTTGTTGCAATTTAAAGTTGTGAGAAGATGCATAAGCAAGGAGGATACGGATGGACTCAAGGCGAGCCACGGGAGCGTAGGTCTCATCAAAGTCGATGCCTTCAACTTGAGTGTAGCCTTGAGCAACCAAGCTTGCCTTATTCCTTATGACAATGCCGTGTTCATCTTGCTTATTCTTGAAAATCCACTTTGTGCCAATAACATTGTGGCAATCCTTGGGCTTCTCAACCAATCTCCAAACTTTGTTGCGCTCAAAATTATTGAGCTCATCATGCATTGCTTCAACCCAATCGGAGTCCTCTAGAGCTTCATAGACCTTCTTTGGTTCCATCATAGATATGTGAGCTTGATGCTCACAAAAATTAGCCAATTGCCTTCTTGTAGATCTTCTATTTTGCACATCCTCCAAGACCTTGTCGTCTTGGGCATCAATTTGCTTCAAAGCTCTTCTTATCCTTTTGATGCGACGGGCTTCGATCTCCTCATTATTGCGAGGAGGGATCACTTGATCATTTGGGTCCCCGTCTTGACCAACTTGGCCTTGATCAATATCATCATCATCATCAACACAAGCATCTTCAACACTTGCTTCATTTTGCGGAGAGGATGAAGAGGAAGGTTGATCTTGGCCTTGACCTTGACTCGCATTAATGAGAGGAGTGGGTACGACTTGCGGAGTCACTTGGTCAATGAGAGGAGGGTCTTGAACTTGTTCTTGGTTTGGTGTAATAGATGGTCCCTTGGCTTGATCTTCTAGTGTAGAGGAGGGCTCCACTTGAGTAGAGCATAGTCCTTCTCGAGTCGCCATAAGGTGTCCCTCGATGGGGCGGAAGAATCCCACACCCATCCTTCCTATGGCTTCTTGAGGTATTTCAACATCTACATTAGAAACATTGAATTGCGCCACTTGGGAGCCGTCATTTTCCTCGAAAACCACACTACAAGATTCTATGACAATACGTGAAGTCTTGTCATAGACTCTATAAGTGTGGGATTCGGCACCATAACCAACAAAAATACCCTCAATGGTTTTGGATTGAAATTTAGACAACCTTACGCCCTTGATCAAATAGAAACACTTACAACCGAATACTCGGAAGTAGGAGATGTTGGGCTTGTTGCCGGTGAGGATCTCATATGGGGTCTTGGACAAGCCTTTGCGGATGTAGAGGCGGTTGGAGGAGTGGCATGCGGTGGATATGGCCTCGGCCCATAAATATTGGGGAGAAGTGTACTCCGCCAACATGGTCCTAGCCATATCCAATAGAGTGCGATTCTTCCTTTCGGCAACACCATTTTGTTGAGGAGTATAAGTGGCGGAGTATTGATGACGTATGCCTTCTTCACTAAGGAATTCATTCAATGTATAGTTCTTGAACTCCGAACCATTATCACTCCTAATAGCCATGATTTGCACATTGTGTTGACGTTGCACTTCGTTGGAGAAGTCGATGATGGTTTGTTGGGTCTCACTCTTGCACTTGAAGAAATAAACCCAAGTGTATCTTGAATAATCATCGACAATCACCAAACAATACTTCTTGCCGCCAAGACTTGCCTCGGGCACGGCACCAAAGAGATCAACATGGAGAAGCTCCAAGATCCTCTTTGATGAAATAATAGTCTTGGCCTTGTGCACAATGTCATGCATCTTCCCTACAACACATGACCTACAAACGCGATCCTTTGCAAAAGAAACATTTTCTTTTAGTCCAACAATTAGGCCACTTTTGTGAAGACTTTGCAAAGTTCTCATGTTGACATGGGATAGGCGGCGATGCCATAACCATCCCAAGTCCGCCTTCCCGAAAAGACACATTGCTTGAGTGTTGGTTGACTTCGAAAAGTCCACCACATACAACTCATTTTCAACATGTCCCACGTGAGCGACGTCAAGAGTCTTGCTCCTCAAAAGGACCACGATATCACCATCAAAGAAGACGGAGAAACCCATCTTACTAAGAGAGCGGACGGAAAGTAAATTGTAACTAAGCGATTCGACAAGCATGACGTTCACGATGGTTATATCGGGAGCCAACACAACCTTGCCGAATCCGGATACCTTAGACTTGGATGAGTCCCCATAAGTGACGGTTGCTTGGATGTCATTTGGTCGCAACTCCGTCACAAGTTCTTTGCTTCCGGTCATATGATTAGTGCATCCACTATCAAGAATCCATTTAGCCCCACCGGAAGCATAGTCCTGCAAGAGATCATTGACTAGAGTTAGGACCCGAGTTGGGTCCCCTTATGTTAGTAACAAGGGTCTTTGGAACCCATATAGTATAATCAATGAACCCCTCAATTGGACCAACATATTTAGCTTGCACAACACCATAATAATCAACATATAGGAAATGGTGTGGATTGTTAGTTCCCGCGGAGGTGCTACTCGTAGTGGTGTCCCTCATGACATTACTACTTGAGGCAACATTGTTTGCTTGTGCGGGTGTGCTACGAGTAGTGTTGTCCCTAATGACAATACCACCCGAAGCACCACGTTGGTTCTTCTTCTTGTTCTTCTTCTTCTTGTTCCTTTTCTTGGCTACATAACCAAGACCTTGCTTACCCACTTGTTGCCTTGGAGCACTCAATTGAGGTCTAGTGATGACCTCGTTTGAGCTAGGGGCGACAATTTGAGGAGTGGCTAACACAACCTTCTCAACTAGAGTGCCTTTGCCCTTGAGCCTTGCTAGTTCATCCTTCAACCTAGCATTTTCTTCAACAATATTTGCATGATCACAAGAAGAAGTAGAAGTGCTAGGATGGTTAGATTGAGTAAGTTGAGTTTGGAGTTGTTCATGCAACTCTTTGAGGGAAGAGTGTTGGCTTTCCAAAGCTTTGTGAGCATTGGTTAGCTTTTCAAACTCCTCGGTTAGTTTACCATGACCAACCCCAAACTCGACCTTATCCTTTTTAGCCCTTTTATATTTAGCAATGGCAAGATCACGTTCCTTAATGATTTTAGAGACAAGTTCATTATGGGTAGTTTCAATAGTTTCAAGTTCATCTTCTAAGGAAACTCTACCATTATGCTCTTCTTCAAGAGTCATCGAGAGGGATGCAAGTTCATCCGCATCCCTTCTCTCAATCTCACCTTTCTTCTCAAGGGCCTCTTGGGTTTCTCCCAATTGCCTCATGAGGTGCTCAAAGTACTTCTTGGTCTCCCCTTGCATGTTAGACATAAAACGGTCCAAAGAGGCTCTTTCCTCTTCTTCTCTAAGACAAGCAATATGTTCTAGTTCACTAGGAGTCTTAGAGTTAGGAGAAGATGATACCTCCGTGGCCTTAGCCATTAAGCACTTGGCATTGCGTTGAGGGAGATTTTCATTGGGGGATTCAAAGAGGGATGACGAAGATGGAGTGGAGGCAATAGCTAGAGCGGCCACTTCACTTGTTGTTTCTTCTTCTTCATCACTCCCGGAATCATACTCCTCTTGAGTCAAGAGCACGAACTTGGTGGGAGATTTCTTGTTGAAAGGTTTCTTCTTGAAATGAGGTTTCTTGTAAGCAACCTTGGACTTGTCCTTGCGAATGAGCTTGCCACTATGGTGTTCTCTATTCTCGTAGGGGCACTCCGCAATGAAGTGATACTTGTCTTGGCAATTGAAGCAAGATCTAACCTTTTGAGCCCCATCATTTCCATAGCGAGACTTGGTCTTTTCTTCAACAAATTTCTTGCCCTTGGGGGGATCGCTCCAAAACTTTTGCACGGTAAGAGCAATGAGATCTTGAAGAACGGGATCATACTCTTGTTCCTTCAATGGAGGCAATGCCTCTTCAACATCTTCTTCATTCTCTACTTCTCTAGACAAAGCCTTGGCCTTCAACGCAACGGATGCTCCTTGGTGCATTCCAATGGCCCTAGCACGATTGTCAAGGGCATTCTTGGTTTGCACTTTGTAAGAGCACAATTCTTGCATCACTTGAGTTGAGGTCATGGTGGAGAAATCATGTCTCCCTTGAATGCTCTTCATGTCCATGCCCTCAAAAGGCATCACGGCAAGCATGTACTTTCTCTTGATCCATTCATCGTCAATATGCTTTGCACCCGCATTAGAGAAGGCGGTGGCAAGAGTTTTGAGTCTTCGATACATATCAACGTGATCTTCTCCATCACGCATGAAAAATCCTTCGGCCTCATTGGTCAAGGTGTCAAAGCGATTTCTTTGCATGCTCTCATTCCCAACAAACATGATGACTAGAGCATCCCAAGTTTCTTTGGCGGTGGAGAAATGTTGAAGGTGTGGCATGTGATTGGGGCCAACGGCTTCATGAAGGATGGATAAAGCGGTGTAATTGAGTTGGCAATCTACAACCTCTCTTCTTGTGAGATTCTTGGGGTCGAAGGGTTTGTATCCGTCACGAGTGATCCTCCAAAGATCTATACAAGAAGAATTCATGTGAGTCTCCATATAGTATTGCCATTCACGAAAAGAATATGCATCAATTTTAGGTGGAACACCCCTAGGAATTATATGAGGAAAAGGAATGGGAGGATCGGGAGAATAATAGCCTTCAACGGCATTATATCCTTCCTTTCCACTCACACCCTTCTTAGCGGATTGTTCGGCGGAAGCAGTTTTAAATGGTTCACCATCAACCCCATTCTTAGCGCCCTCCGGGAGTTCCGGAGGGGATGAGCCGGTAACCTCCGGTCCTTTGGCTTTGAGGAGTTGTGCCATGAATTGGCGCATCTCTTCAAATTTTGTGTCTATGGATGAGGTCAATGAAGTTCTCAATTCATTTAGATCATCCATGGTCACATTGACCTCGGACCGAGAGTCATCCAACCCATCTCCCATACTTAAACTCTTAGGCGGTTAAGCCCGATAGAAGAGCCGAGGCTCTGATACCAATTGAAAGTAAAGTATAGGCACCTAGAGGGGGGGGGTGAATAGGTGCTACGACCAATTTTAATTTTTCTTAAGGTTTAGGCTTGGCAATAAGGTAAATTCTCTAGATATGAACCTAGTGGTGAATTTACCTATATGACAAGGCAAGCAATTAATACAACAAGTGCAAGTAAGTAAAGAGGGAGGAACGAGATAACCGAGGGAAGCACACGGAGACACGATGTATTCCCGAGTTCCTCCTTGTTAAGGGAGTACGTCTCGTTGGAGGGGTGTGAGCTCGCCACAAAGGCCTACTCAACGCCACTAAGGCTTCACCCTATTCTCCGATGAACTTCGCCACGAAGGCCTAGTTCACCTTCCACTATTGAACCCCTTTGAGGCGGGGATCGAATCCTTTACAAACACCTTGGGGCACACACCCACAACTAAATTGGGGGCTCCCAACTCTTCTTGAATCACCACAAAGAACAAGAAGCTTAGGTTCTCCACAAGAGGAAACCCTAAGCAAAGATCTCTCAAGTGAATGAGAGGGAAATGAAAATCCGGTTGGTGAAGATGTAGATCCGGTGGTCCTCCTTCAATCCTCAAAGAATCAATAATTTTGGGTGGAGGAAGAAGGAGATCTTGCTAGTGGGTGAGCTCCATTAATGGTGACTTGAATGCTGGGAAGAGCTAACTCTTGGAGAGAGAAGTGAGGCTCTATTTATAGCCTCCCACGAAAGTAGCCGTTTTCCACTCAGATTTCGACCAGTCCGGAATGGTCCGGAATATTCCGGACTCCCGGAATAATCCGGAGCAATCCGGATGGCAACAGAACAATTCCCTATAGAGACCGGAATGGATCCGGAGTGAATCCGGAATGGCTCCGGAATGCTCCGGAGTGGTCCCGGAATTTTCCGAAAGGCAACAGAACAATTTCCCACAGTGACCGGAATGAATCCGGATTATTCCGGCTGCCGGAATCCTCCGGAATATTCCGGATTGCAACCGAACAATTTGCCATAGTGACCGGAATATTCCGGAAGCATTCCGGATCCCCGGAATTTTCCGGGCTTCCCTTAGAAACTCTGTTGTTGGCCCGAAACGAACCATTTGATCTTCGAATTCTTCACCATTTCTTTGACACCGTAAACGTGCTGTGTTAACACCTATTTCTTGACAAAATATCACGTACGGTTAGTAGCTTCTTTATGTTGTTAACAAACACACAAAACAGCGAGATATCGAGTATGCACTTTCAGCTAAGCACATTGCAAGATCCAGCAACGAAGAAGAAGACAGGCTGGCGAACATAGGGTCCACAAACACACCCATACCACCAGGAATATATTTCGAGCGGATGACCAAACGATCAGTCAAAGTCAAGAAAATTGCGGGAGCACCCGCAGCATTGGAAACAGAGGTCAGCCCGCAAATTGCCATCATCGAGCTCAGCCATAGTATTTCGCGACAAGTTTTTCTGGTCGAGCCAGTCTGGACGCAGAAATACCCCCAACTACTTGTCCGCCAAACAGCTCCTAGTAGACCCTCGCGAGGCGCGACAAATAATTAGACGCAACAAATCTTTTCGGGTACTCAACGGCGAGTTATACAAGCAAAGCATCTCAGGCATACTGCAAAGATGCATAGCACCCGAAGACGGCAAGGAATTGTTGCGAGACATACACCAAGGAGATTGTGGACATCACGCCAGCTAGAAAGCAATCATGGGCAAAGCTTTTCGAGCATGATTCTATTGGCTTACAGCAGCGAGAGACGCAAAGGAATTGGTCGACAAATGCAACGCCTGCCCGCGATTTGCACCCAAACCACACGCCCCTGCTACGGAGTTACATATGATACCCATCGACTTGCCCTTTGCACAATGGGGGCTAGACATGGTAGGGCCATTATGCAAGTCCACACCTGGTGGATACAGACACTTGCTGGTCGCAGTCGAAAAATTTACAAAGTGGATCGAGGCAATGCCAATAACCTCGGCTAGCGCCCAGTGCGCTGTCAAATTCCTCGATTCCATCGTATGCACATTTGGAGTACCACACAACCTCATCACCGACAATGGTAGCAACTTCACGGCAAAGGAAACACAGCAGTTCTGCGAAGAAAAGGGAATCATCTTCAAATTCGCTTCGGTCGCTCATCCGCAAACCAACGGCCAAGTCAAACGATCCAACGGATTGGTTTCGGCTGGCATCCAGAAACGACTACTCGATCGCCTACACCCAACAGTGGGACATTGGGAAGAAGAGATACCCTCCGTGCTGTGGAGCCTCCGCACAACTCCAAATCGATCCACAAATTACACACTATTTTTCATGGTATACGGGGCTGAAGCAGTCCTTCCCGAGGACGTTATATTCAGCGCCCCACGGGTCGTTGCTTACAGCGAAGAAACCTCCAACAGGGCACTCGCAGACGATATGGACGCACTCGACGAAATACGCGATATTGCACTCGCAAGATCCGCAGTATACCAGCAGTCGTTGCGAAACTATCACAATCGTCGCATACATCACAGAGCCTTCGCAATAGGAGATCTGGTGCTACGGCTCAAGCAGAAGGAAGGGCACAAGCTTGAGCCACCATGGGAAGGACCCTTCATAATACACGAAGTTATCCTAGATGGCGCCTATCGATTGAAGAACCCGACGACTGGAGGCATCTACTCCAACCCGTCGAATGTTGCACATCTCCGCAAATTCTATCCCTATATTTACTTTACTCATACAAATAAGGCTATATTAGCCATCTTGTAGCTCGAAAGAAAAACATGACTTCTCAGTCATTTCAATAAAAATACATGGTTTTTCAACCATATCTACTCCCGTTCTCCATCCTTACATGCTAAAAAGAATCAGGTATACACCCCAAAATACACGGGGGCTACGCCTAACTTAGCATCACAGGAAGAATTTCATATATACAAGGTCATAAACAAGGTAGACACCTTACAACAGTTTTGAACAACTGCACAAAGTAATAGGATACATACATCCTATAATTACATTTGGCGACAATTATTTTCCGCCGCCAAAACCCAATCCACCTCTTCCGAGGTCAATCGAATGATCTCCTCTGCTGCAGGGCGAACAACCCTATAATGAGGAGCCATGTCGACTCGACCATGAGGAAGCCTAGCTATGGAGTTGAAATTCACCTCAGGATGCCACAATCAGACAAAGGAAAGCGCCACTACCGAGCCGCAGATCATTTGATTACGGACACACTCGCGAATTTCTCCTTCTCGCCCGAAAGTCCTGAGGAGATGGCTCCAATCTTCTGGACCCCTCTCCAACGGATAGAAAGCAGAGTTCATAGCAATGAAAACCTCGTGAAAGGAACTCACCATCATCTTCGCCTGGATTACTCGATACTTCAAGGTAGCAAGCACAAAACCTCGCCTCCGATCGGACCAAAAGTTATTCGCGTGGGGTTTTGCACTGCCAGCTTCCTGAAGGATATGGTTCTCCACCCATTGTTTCTCGCTCCTGTCATCCAGCTGAACAACTGCAAAGAAATATACAAAATCAAAGGAAGATAGAAGACACAGAAAACTAAGGGGCTGAGATACTTACAGAGCAAATCCCCGGCGACAGCCGCCAACTCATCCATCACAAACTGCTCACGTTCAACCTCAAGTTTTTGTTTGGATTTGGCTACATCCGCCACCCCACGCAGAGCTTTTAGCTTGCGCTCACCATCCGCAACATGGTCACGCAGGCCAGCAAAGGTACCAACAGCGGCAACAAGAGGATTCGCTTGGGCAGCAGGTCCACCCGAAGACTCCGCGGCAACTCAGTTACCTGGAAGAATACAAGGAAAGTTAAGGAATAAGATGCTCCATTCGAGATATAACAACCACCTATTCGACAGGTGCTCGGGGGCTACTCCCATCGGGAGGAACTCATAAAAAAATCAATCACAGGAAACATCTCAGATATCAAAAGAACATTTCGATTAAAGGTAAACATTCGGGAATACATCCCAAGGTTCATTACATCGAAAGAACAAACTACGAAAAAAGTATCCTAAGGAGCTGCAGATGTGCTGCCACTCGCGGCAGCGTACCCCCTGCGACTAGCACGGCCGACCAATTCAGATAACTTCCGGACAAGGACTCCAGCTGGATCGCCAAAACGACGAAGCGCTACTATTTTGCCCGTAGAAGAATCGATGGGAAGGTCCGAGTACGCCTCCTCCAAGCCTGTGACTCCGTGCGCCAGTGCAAACTGGATAGCAGTCTTCGCCTCGGACTCTGACTGAGCAACCGCGTAGGCGTCAAGGAGATTGCCCTCCAGGAAAACCTTCAGAAGATCACCCAGCGTGGGCGGAGCCACAACGTCGACAAGGAGACGGCCGTGAAGTTGCATCAACACCCGAATAGCATCGCCAATCAGGGTGCAAATCCCATCAGCATGCTTTTTCAGCTGAGCGCATGAATCGGTCAAGGAATCCACCCGTTGGACCCCAGGAAGCTCCAGCGGAACGCCAAGAAGACCTATAGAGAGAAATGTTAAAATCCAGAGGACTTACAAGCTAGTCAGGAGACAACAAAGGATAAAATGCAACTTACCCGCAAAGCGTTGATCCAGAGGGCGAAGGAAGTCAACGAGGTCGGTGTCCTGCTTGGCGCCAGCCTCCTCCAGCTTTTTCAGGGCGTACTGGGCGCCCGCAAGCCTTCCCTCGAAGTCAGTCGACAGCTTGCGAGAGGATTCGAGCTCCTGTCGAGCAGCTTCCAACTGAGCCTCCTGGGCGCTTACCCGAGTGGCGGCATCTGTCTTCTCGGCCTTCAGAATTTCGACTTGAGCTGCATAACAATGACTTTCAGAACCGAAGAAATTGACGCGACTAGATAGATGAGATAGAAGAAGTTGACAAAATTACTTCGAAGAAGCTCGTTCTCCGCGGCAAGTCGATCGCGATCCGCCCGAAGGGTCACGCATTCTGTCTCGGACGAGATAACGCGGCGGCCAACGGCCACAAGGGAGTCAAGGAACGACTGCAAAACAAAATGAAGATGAAAATTCAAAGAAGGGAAGATTGAGCCTATACACGATTGCAAACATTCGAGTATAGCCTCGGGGGCTACTCCCATCGGGAGCACTTCCGTGCACCCGATAAAATGAAGAGAATAGAGAGAGCTTAAGTCTTTGAGCCTGTAGCCAATCGCACGCAATCAACTACAGCCTCGGGGGCTACTCCCATCGGGAGCACTGCCGTGCACCCGATAAAAAATCCAAATAGATGAAGTGCAATATGGAGAAGAAAACAGCAAGCTTTACCTGGCCTTGAGATAGGGAGAGAGGATCCGCTGAGCTACCCGACACTTCCTTCGGAGTCGAGGCCCCAACGGCAAAGCTAGGAATCCTATATTCCGTAGTCGCCGTTGTGGGGGCTGCATTCGGTGAATTCTGGATGGTGCCGGTAGTCAGGGTCCCACCCGCAACAACAGCTCTTTTCCACTTTTCGAGAGGAAGGGAAGAGACGAATCGACCAGGGCTGATAGATTGCAGCCTACCATGAAGACAATACGTCAAAAGACACAAAAAGGGAATGTTTGACTAAGAACAAGAAAGCAAGGACTTACTCGTCGTCGTCTTCATCATCTAACATATCCGCGTTCCAGGCGGTATGGATCCTTGGGAATGAAGGAGAAGGGGTGCGCGTACTTAGCGGAGTCACGATGAGAGGCCCTTTTCCAGGCGATTCCTTACCAAAGGAATTATCCTTGGAGGTGGCCTCATCGTCCTCCGTTCGGCGGCGTTTGCGGTGGAGGAGATCGCTGCCCGATTCTTCCGCGTCATCCGAGGAGTCATGCTCGGAACTCGAATCGGCATTGGCAACGCTAGTGTTGACTGGAGCATCCAGGTTGCTTGCCAACAAGTCTCAGGCTTCCTCACCGGAGATTGGCGGGTAGCAGGTGACCACCGCCAAGCTCTACGGAAAGAAAACACAAGAAGAGAAGGAAGAAAAAGTTCAGTCGACAAAACTTTGGAGCCCGAAAGAAACAAAAGACAAAGAAAAACACAAACTTACTTCGGGTGGTGGAAGCCTTGACGCCTAAAAGGCTGCGAAAGTGCAGTGGGGGAAGGCCTCGCCCACCTTCAAACTGGTGATGGCCGCGATCTTCTTCTCGAATTCGATATTCGAGAGCTCTTCTCGGCTCACGCGACTGGGGTCTTCAGCGGCCTAGTATTCCCACGTCGTGGAAGGCCTCTCCTGTAGGGGCTGGATCCTGCGTTTGAGAAATATGCTCGCCAGGTGCAGGCCGTTCAGCACAACTCCGGCGGCTTGGTCCCGAAGGGCAGCCACCTTGGCGAGTAGCAGGGTGACAACCTGGTTTTCTTCAGCCGAAAGTTTGTGCGCCCAGGACTTCCGCTTCTTCAGAACAGCAAACGGGTGGAACTCGTGAACCCCACCCGCGCTGTTGTCGATGACGTAGAACCACTTCTTTCTCCATCCTTGAGTGGAGTCGATGAAGTGCATCCCGAAGTAGCAGCTGTCCGACTTCGCCTGGATTCCAAAGCCGCCGGTGCGCAGCGGCTCCCCGGGCTCAGTCTCTACCCGTGATTTTTCGCGGAAGACACGCACCTTGAAGAGGGCCTTCCAGAGGCCCCAATGAGGGCGGATGCCCAAGAAGCACTCACAAAAAAAAATGAAGCACGAGATGTGTTGCACTGCATTCGGAGGCAAGTCGTGGAGCTATATGCCATAGACATACACCAATGCCACGAGGAAAGGATGGATGGGAAAGGAGAGCCCGCGCGATACGTGATCCGCGAAAACCACGCGTTCGTTCTCGAGGGGATTGGGTACCTCCTCTTTTTTGCCGAGGCGCACCCGCTTGTCGGCTTCTGGAGGCAGCAACCCCTCCCTCTGCATCTCTTTGATGCTCTTGTTCGTTGTGTTGGGCGAGCGCCAGTCGCCTGAACGCGGAGCGGGTGGCGCGAGAACTTCCTCCGTCGCCCTCGACGAAGAAACGGCGGCGCTGCACTTCTTGCCTCCTACCATGGATGCTGGTGCGAGCTCGCGGAGAAAGGGCTAAAGAACGAGGAAGACGAAGGCTGAGGAAGAATGACGGGAAATTTTCACCGTTTACCTAGGGCCCATATTTATACACGGAGCCGCCAGATCCTGACCGTTTGTCGAGCCACGTGGCGTCCATCGCAGCTGCCGCGTGTGAAGATGAAACGAAAGGTCGGCGGAAGCTGTTTCGTACCACGATCCCAACAGTGAATCGTGTGCATTTACTGCGCGTAGTTTGCGTAAAAACCGGGAACGGCGTCTCGTTTCCGGTCAAAAAGCTGACAAGGTGGGCCAGCGCCTCTGCTATCGCTCCGTCACGTCCCATCGGGAGGATAAAGTGCGCCATGACGTCATAGCGTACATCATCAAGCTGGAAAATTCTTCGACTGAAAGCCCCAAGCACGAAATAAACTTCGTATGGGCAAATCAAGCTCCTTCGCAAAGCTCGAAACACGAAATAACTTCGTATGGACAAATGGCGACGCGAAAATCAAGCTCCTAATCGAAACCCTATGGATTCACCCGAGGGACTTGTTGAGATGCGGATTCGACACACACCCCGGAGTGCAAATTTTGCCATCCAAAGACCACAACACACATATACTAACATGGTATGGCACCCCCTAGCTTGTGTGGGGACCCGGACGCTCCGTAGCCCCCCTTCAGTGAAAACCTAGACCCGCTGGAGAAATACCAGACTTATACGGATACACGCCGTAATGGCGTCGAAAGGGGGTAGCAATGTGGAACCAGTTGCTTGGTTGACTTAGGGTAGTCCATAGGAACAGAAAACACATAGGTAGAACCCAACTCTTCGTAAGATTCCCGATGTTTCGTCTGATATGGCAGTTTCACCCTATAAGCGGGGACCGAAAACCGCGGTTCACTCGCAGATGGCATACCCGAGGGAATCTTATAGAATCATTGGTAAAAATTTGTATTCACATATTTTATAACCTAATTATGCATAAAATAAATTGAGGTTCTACTATTCACCCCGTTTCGATGCCCTTCTGGGGGGGGGGGGTACACGACGTAGGCACACGTTAATAGTGTTTTCCGAAAAGAGGGGATCCGGAACCCCGTTTCTATAAAAAATGGAGCTATATATTACATTTCTATATTATATATATATGTTTTTTTATTTTTTATTTGCAACATGTGCGGACTCGTTTTATTTTGGCTTCCCGCTAACACGTCCAAATGAGGGATCCCACTTCTTCAATGCCAGTGCGATTTGTCTTGTGCCATATAGCAGCAGCAAAATTTCCACCCACCACAAAATTCCCCTCACGCCCCCCACCCCGGATAATATATGAGTAGGCTTACTGGTACGTACCCCTCTATCCTAGCCTTCCATTTTATGTTTGAGATCTGTGCACAGGATTTTTATATGTTCACATGTGATTCTGATTGACTCACATAAGAATCTGGGTGGGTCCCACCAAGATTCCACACATCCCAACATAAAAATGGATGGCCAGGATAAAGAGGGACATACATGTGTGCTTACCAAATCCATATTCCACCCACCCCCATCCTCAGCCCTGCCGTCCCCCAAAGCTTCCCCTTCACTCCCCCCACCTCAATCCTCAGCCCCTCTGTCACTGGCCCTTCTCAGAGTGATGATGCCTACAGAATCGCAGCGCTTGGCAAGGACTATTTCCAAGACTCTGCCAATGGCCTACACTACCTGTGCATCTATGACTTCAAGGCCAAGGCCTGGACCCGCAAGCCAGGTACTTTTCAACAGCCACCACTGCCGCCATCCGACTTTATCTCCGACACGGCCATCACCATCGGTGGCGGCATTGTTTGCTGGGTCAAACTTTGGAGTGGCATGCTCCTCTCCGACGTGCTAGCCGCCGACCACACCCCCTTCCACCTGTTCCGCTATGTCTCCCTTCCCGAGCCGAGGCAGCCGCGAAATTGGCTCCCTATTGTCCTCGACATTGCATCCTACTTTCGGGACATTGTCTTTGTCAAACAGAGCGGCATCATCAGGTTCGTCGACCTTCAGGTCCATGCCGAACCTGGCCCTTGCTCAGAAACCCCTAGTGGCTGGACGGTGGTCACATTGACATTGGAGGGGGCTCCCTAGGGATTCAGAAAACCCCCTGGGTGGTGATATTTGTTTCCGGCTGGAGCACCAAGTCCATTGTCGTGATATTGAAAACTACAATTTGCCCAAATCTCTCTTTGTTTCCAACCCCATTCTTAGCTCCCACAGAGATGGCATCTTGTACCTCAAGACCAATGCCAGCAACACGACCAACAGGAACTCACGAGTGATCGCTGTTGATATAATTAATAAGAAGCTGCTGAAGGTGGGTGAATTCGATATGCAAAGACCCGACGCTTGCAGGCGCTCTACCATCTCCAGCTATCTCAAGCTCCCAAGGTACCGTGCCATCGCCTCTTCGTCGTTATTGATGATACTATCTCCGATCCGAAAAAAGTGTCAGAGTAAGTTGTAGATTGGTACAAGTTCCTTCATATCTCACGACACTAATTACGGATCGGAGGGAGTAAATAAATATACTACGTCTATGTATGCCTTGCAAAAATTCATTCGAAATGTAGACCATTGACATGAATTGTAGTTTTATCATCTGAGGTCAATCTGGTGGTTAATTACCTGTTAAGAAATTTCCTTTACTTAGCATGGATATTAGTATTATTACTACATTCTAGAACTAGAAACTGTTGTTCTAGACACTTATTGTCTTTGTTAATTGTGATTCTAAAAGATAAGGGCAAGGGTTTCTTTCTCACACCAAAAATCTCTTCTTTTTTGTGCACTTTCAGGAGAATATGAAACGACGAGGCCTGGTGTCTCTGGAATCCTCCTCTCGCAAGAAGCTGCAACAGCAGCGCCTGCCATCACTAACCCAGCTGAAGGAGTACAGGTTGATGTCAGGGATGCCATGGACTTACAGTAGGTGGTCTTTTCGGGTATGAGTTCATTTGAGGCCCATACTTATGGTTTAGTTGCTTCAACCCGTGCCATCCCACCACCGGAGAAGTACCCAGGCGCCGTCTGTGGGGATCGATAGCTTCTGCTTTCTTGTTAACTAGTTAGAATCAGAATTTTATATTTATGAAGGTTCAACAGGAATGTATGATGGATGTCAAGTCTAGGAGATGATTATTTATATTTAAAACTTCTGCCTGTTTGCTCTACCTATTGTTGTTATCTTAACTAGCATGGTGACCCTCGCAAATGCGAGGGCATTATCTTTATTGTGCCATAATTATTAATTATGTTTCTTTATATTGCACAAAAATACTACATGAGAGAGACTAAGACTTAATTTGGCGACAAAGTATTTTTTTAATTTTTTTTTAAAATATTTTTGTGTGTAAAATACTGAGGTATTAAATACTTCAAAGTATTTGGGTCTAGCAAATACTCTATTTCAAAAATTAAAGGGTTCTATAAAACTACCGATTTCTTGCCATTTTTAAATGTCAGTACGAATTTATTTTTATGTAACCGTAAATATATACTGCAGTATTCCTTGGACATGCACTGAAATAATTCATTTTTAATATTGTGGTTTTAGAAAAACGGAGCTCTCAAACGGGCCCAAAGTTTACTTTTAGAAGGAACCATACATTGAAACTATGCAACTATGTTACAAATTTATTATGAAGATGCTTCAAATCCGAAATTGCATGTTCCCATGTGATTTGCTTTGACGACTAAAAGTACACTCATTCCAGCATAAGGATATTCCAAATGTGTTGTACTAAAGTCATGACATTAAATTACTTGAATACACATCACTAATAAATGTATTTGCCTGCTACAATTTCACTTGAAAAAACTATTTAGGTAGAAGCACAAAATAATATTGATAGTAATATCATCCACTATTGTAACATCCCAGTGTTTGGGAAGTTATAAGGATCTAAATTTAATATGTGCATTTGCAAAGCATGCATCTAAAAGTACGGGAAATTTTGGCGCGAAAGTTTAAACGAATCAAAGTGACCAATGTTTCACTTGACATGATGAAATAGGTCTAGTTCATCTAGTCCAGAGTACATTTGGAGTGATCTTTATAAAATAACATCTCTACAAACCAAACCATCTGGTTACACAAACCATAATTGGTTGTGACCAACACAAACTCTCAACAACCTTAACCACAAGTCTATATGTGACTTGGGATGATTTACTAGATATCTAGAACTCAAAGAGGGGTGAGTATCCAAAATCACATATCTGATGATCATACTTCCACCAATGAGTAATACACAACTTAACCATCTCATTAACAGAGATGCTATTACCTATAAAACAACAACTCTTTAAGTTGTAAACCATTCACACCACACTTATATAGATTATCTCCTAACTATTAAGTAAACCTTCATAAGTGAATAACAAAGTTTCAATGGAACACAAGTGATACAAACAAGTGTTAACTCATAACCCACAAGTGGGAAATGACTTGATAATTGTATTAACAAATTTATCGAATATGTACATATCTCATCAACTATAAAAGTAGTATCTTAAAGAAGAAATAAATCTTCCTAAACTACTGTTAAACCTTGATTATTACATATGATATCCAAAACCTTTATGCATGCATTAGAAGTACAAATCTAGAATATAAAATCACAGTATGGCACCCTGAGTAACCAATTAACAATCATGATCAAAGTCTTTAAGCTCAATCACTTTCACAGGCTCATTGTTTTAATCACCTTAAGCAAGTGAGCATATGAAAGCTCAACACATCAAGGAACCATCTGAACAACTTACTATCTTAAGTTATCATTAGCATTCCACACTCCTATTCAAATTCAACAAATCAACAACTAAAGTATCTCTGGATACAAGTAATGAATAACAACAAGATATAACCTCTATTAGAGGAATTGGATTGAAAGCTAATTAAAACCAATCATGTATGAGACAAGTGTCTATCTTATGGGAAGCCAAACAAGAAGTATATGGAAGGATAATAAAAGCATGAGATAACTCTTAATCTAGATCATATTATTTTTTCTAAATCATTTTATCTTGTTATTCTTTTAACTTCTCTAAGTCATTATGCAAGAGAAGCAACTCACAAGAAAGAAGGAACTACCACCAGAAGATCTTCAAGAAGATTATTTAGAGTATTCTAGAAGTGCTACTTCACTGTATTATAAGAGTATTTGGAAACTCTTATAACTTGATCTGATCATATAAACCCTATTGAAATTGTGTGATACTCCAATGTTAGTGTTATATAGAAGTAGTTTGGTAACAAGTTTCTAGACCTTGTTAACAGATCACTTTTGTATACTCAAACAATTGAGTGTCATACGCAAATAAACAGAAGGTTGAATAACCTAGTACATCTCAGTCTCTTGGATATGAAAAGTAATTTGGGGACAAGCCTTGCAAACTTGTCAACAGATTCTTCTTATATGCTTAAGGCTAACTGATGTAATAACTACACCTACACTCCTTGTATCATCATCCAATAGAAAGAATAACACTAAGGAAACAAGAAACCCCAATATAATCATCTAAGTAAAATCTTTGCTTGGAATAACTGTTTGTTCTCACCACAAGGGGGAGATAGTTGAAGATTGAATCCAAGAGATGATATTACTTGCAAATTGACACAAGGTGAGAACAGAAGGCTAGTGGAAACTAGAGACAAGAACATCAAGCAATAGAAGACCACAAGAAGCAACACTGCCTCAGTAAGGGATCATCAGAATTTATCCAGTGAATCATTAGGATTTAATAGAGAACCAATAACCTCTGTCAAGCTCATCAGAGACGAGGGACTCATAATAATACCTTTAATGGAAATAACTATCAAGTATGAAAGGTTAACCAACCCTTGCATCCACATGTCTTGTGATATGTGGAGGTTAATGGAAACAAGCTTAACACCTTGTTTTCCAGATTAATCTCATCCATAAGACCAATGTATAATAACAAAGATCCATACATAATCATACAATTGATTACATGTTATAAAATCAACAAAGGATAATATCCATAGTGGAACCTATGTGGAAAACAAACAAATAAGATTCCAAAACCACACATGTTTTCCATTTGATCAAGTACTGAAAACAGTAAACATAGAATATACATACCTCAGTAAAATGCCAACCAAAATTGCTAAGAGTTGTAAATATGAAAATAACATAGTATTACAAAAAGAAAACAAGTTCATGCAACCATTATAGTCATTTGGTGTGACATGGAATAAAATTCCATATTTAAATGATTTTCACAACAGTGCATAGAACCGGTACCAAATAGTTTTACAAAACTATTTTCTATAACGGATTATACCTAAAGTTGTCCAACTATTATACACCACCTTGGTATCCACAAGTTTGGAGTGTGTAATTTTATTAAATATGCTTTAGCATAGCTTTAAAGTTATTAAATAAATTAAAAGAGGAGAAAACAATAAAATCACTTAATCTAGCACCCTAAATAAAAAATACAAATATTATTCAAATTCACCAAAACAAAACATGGTGAGTTTGGAAGTTTAATCAAGATTAAAAAAATGAATTTTATTACTTTTTATGTTTACAGAAAGGCCCTGAAAACAGTGGTTCTTTTAAACAGAAGGACCTAGTTGAAAAAATTAGAAACTACAGGGGGTTATGGAAAATTCGCATTTCTTTTCCTCTTTCTTCTTCCTCTGCCAGAAGGCAGAGGAGAACGTCGCCGTGTCGATCTCGCCGCTGCCACCTCCCCTTCGACCGCTTGCTGGGGAGGATAGGTACACCAAGTCGACGCCGTGGTCCTTATCTCCTCTCTCCCTCGCTCACTCTCCCTCTGTTTCCCTCTAAACTTAACCGAGTCGAAACCCTAGATGCTACGGCCGCCGACCACCACCGTCGTCTCCGGCCATGGCTGCTCCCTCTGAGCATGCCATCGTCATCGCCATGTCCTACACTTCCGCCTCAAGCACGCATGGGAGCTGCGAAGCCCGGGGACAATCCAATCGAGTTTTCTTCTGTAACTCCGGCCGCCGCAAGAAACTGCAAGCCACCGACGATCTCGACCTCAACTCGCCATCACGACCTCGCCACTGCATTCCTCGTGAGCTCTTGCACCTCCTGGTGGTTCCCATCTAGTTTATGCGTGCGTGCATCGACCTCTCGCCGTGCTCCGCCAACCGCCGCCGCGTCACTAGCCGCCGGAGCAGCTCCGGTGACCAATTGGTCCAAACCGCAGCCACCCCTGGGTTTGCCTCGATTAGCTTTAGCTCACCATCCCCTCAATTCCACGTTTCAATCAACAAATTACTCGAATTCTTGAGCAGCAGAGGGATTCCTCTCTGTGTGATGTCAAGGTTACATCACTGTGACGTCATAAGCTTGTTTTGTTATTTTCAGAAAATGATTACTAATTCCAGAAATAATTTAATATTGGAAAGATTCCTATCTCTTATTTAGTTAATCAGAAAAATAGAAATAATATACCAAAGTGATTAGAAAAATATAATCTAAATGATTGTCAACTTTTTAAAAATAATTGATAAAGTTTAAAATTTAATATTTTCTTTAATTAAATTAAATCATTTAAAATTGAGAAAAATATGAAATAATTCATAAAATCAGAAAAATACAAGTTATATACCAAAATGCTCCAAATAACAAATGCAACTCATCTATGATGTTTACAAAGTCATTTGACAAAGATTTCATGTGTGAAATGTTTTGCTTAGTTACTTAATTAATTTAAAATTAATAAATTAATAAATTATTCAAATATTTTCAGAAAACAGTGAATGATATATCAAATTAAAGAGAAAAGCATTTCCAACTCAAATATGTTAATTGTAAAACATTTTAATTAACTTATAAATTTTCTTCTATAATTATACTGAAAATCTATTAAAAACAATAAATGACTACCACATCATTATTTTCCTTCGAATTAAAACTCACATGTTTTCCACACTTACTAAACCTATCATCACAAGTCCGTAGCAAGTATTATGATGATAGAGTTCACTGTACTAGTTAATCATTTTCAATTAAACCCTTTCTCATAAGCTCTACCCTTTTTGAATAAAAAATAAAATGTGACTGTATCTTTTCAATAAGTTGATTTCCTTGTGTCATTGCTTTATTACCCAACCAAGTAAACCACTTCCATCTAAACATGATAACAATTGTTTGTTAAGTAAAAGTGAAACACATTTAAGTCTAAAAGAAGTAATAACCACATCACCAAAGTAATGAAACAACCCACCTAAAACATATGGGATTGAGATATCGTATCAAACGTGGCTTACACTTGTAAGCCGGGGTGTTTTCCAGGGTATTTTGCGATGCATCTCATTACTATGCATGTATCATCCTTGCCAGTGTTTTCTGTAGTCCTTACCGGGATTACTTTGCTATCTTTCAGAAGTCGGGATTTTCTACGAAACCCTGGAACCCGAAGACATTGATTATTATGGTTATTTCAATCTCAGGCAAGTTCATCACTTGCTCATATCCTTTGCAGTACTTCATAACAAACTATTTGCAAAAACCCTATTGTATTATCACCTACTCTCAAAAGAATGCATGATCCTATTTTTATAATAATATGACTACCTGAATGACTACCCGAGTGGTAGTGTTCTATGTGGTGGGCGGATGGAACCATGGTAAGATGAATAGGTCAAAGGAAGGTTCCATCTGCATGGGAACGTATTACCTAGGAATTAACAACAACTGCCGTCAGGATTCTTGCGCCGTAAATTCGCGTTAACCATGGGTCTTCTATGGGGGGAGTAGGTCAGCCGTGATACTTTTCTCGTTCGCATGTCAACGGACTGGCAGAGACGTACGCTGTAGGTCTTGCGGGACTACATGCACATGGGTGGGAGCCCTTACGTCCCACGGGCTCTGGGGTCTATGAGTGTCTGCTAGGGGCGCGTAGATCTCCATCGTGAGGGGTGGAATCAGGCGTTCAACCTGCTGGCAGAAATGGGTGGGCATGCGTTGTGCGGAGAAGCACGGTTTGGCTTGGACCAACTACCGGGCCCCACACCAGAGTGGGAGTGGACAGGATCTCGAGCCTGGTTGTGCAACATGGTCTTGGTCGTCCATGGGTAAAGTAACGCACCTCTGCAGAGTGTAAAAGGATGTGACATGTTACCCCTTGTTCCGGGAAGGAGCTGCGAACGCCGCAGGAAAGGCAACTCCATGAAAGTTCTAATCCTGTGAAGATCTGGCGGGCATAGTTTTCAGAATTAAAAGCAACCTCTTGAAGAAAGATTTACAAAAACCTTGCATTACTTTATGACTCTTTCGAGTCTAAAGCTGTAGATAGTGCAACAACCACCCACTATATATCATGAACTTGCTGAGTAACGCTCGTTACTCATTCTATCCCGTTTGACCCCTTGCTTAGAGTTGAAGCCTATTGAAGTCGTCATCGAGAAGCCATCGCTGCCTAAGGGAGCTACGTGGAGTGATCCACTACTTAGTCGGTAAAGTATCGTCATCAACAACGCTGGTGGAGGAGAAGCTATCAAGGTGTAGGTAGAAACCATTCTTGGACTTAGCATTTACTAGCCATAGATTAGGGCTGACATCAGCCGTAGTGGATTAGTTCTGAGCTAGAGTTCTTCTCCGGCTCGGAGCTTCGAATTGCTTTTTCTGATGTTTCTTTTGCAGGATATTTTCTTGATTCATCAAGGAGATTCCCAAGATTTTGTAATGAGGTTTGTATCCTATAGCTTTGCTTGGACCCGCTGTGTTTCTGTTGTACCACTCTGAGAGATGTAATATCCACGGATAAGTCCTTCTGTGAGTATTATGTCACCGACTTGCGCACTACACATGCAGTGGTGTGTTGGGTCACCACAGGTGGTATCAGAGCGAAGCGACCTTAGGTTTAAAACCTTTTAGGAGATCTGTAGGTTGGTAAAGACTATAGGAAGCCATTTTGTCTAAACCATATTTCCTACAACTATGATGATTATTCACTTGAGAATGATATAATCATACTTGTATAGAATTATTCTTACTCAACCTGAGTAAATCTACTTATCTATTATCTTTATACCTAGGTATGAATAGTTATAAGTCTAGCATGTATCAGTTTCAATAAGAAAAAGAGTTCTGACCTAGTCAGAGATGATTAAGTTAAAGTGATGATTACCCCATTCTATGAATGTATAGGATGGAGTAGAACATGGTATAGAATAAGTATAGGAGTCATCAAGAAGGTATGTTTGAGAATAATGAAGAGTTATTAGACCATGGTAACTATGGGGTATATACCATATCCTTAGTTATCAGGTACAGAGGTGAATCAAAAGAGTATAGAATAGAGTTAGGAGAAGGCATAAGCATGGAAGGAAGCTACATTACTACTCCTACGATGTGATCAACACCATGAAGGATCAACATATACCATGAGAAGATTATCATAATCAAGATGAAGTAATTCAAATACATAATACTTAGTTCTGTAGGGAACCAAGTTAGACAACAACTACTATAGGATCATTTTGTCTTGGTTTATTCCATTGCACTAAGGCACGCAATTGGAGTAATTACCCGGGCAAAGAGTGGTTGTGTAGACTAGGATAACAAGGTAATATATACCTATTTGTAGTTTATAGCATTTAAGAGCCTTGGTACTAGAGATGTTTTACTCTAAGTACTTTTATTTCACAGGCTTTTGATGCATGAGTGTTATATAAATGCATTTGGGATTTATTGCATCTTATTTGGATCTTTGATTGACTAGATCTGTCCATGAAGTTGGAACTTTATGTGCATATGCATGTGCAAACATTGAGTTCTATCTTGATGTTACTGGTCTAGAGGGTATATAATTAGAATGAGAGCGGTCTGAAATCTCAGCTGATTGAAGCAACTATCAAAGCTCTGGAAGTCCTTGAAGTCAAGAAGGCAGAAATCAATAAAGCCACTGATGGGAATGGACCACATTCCACATCTTGTTTGGAGTTGGTGGCATAATTTATCAACACATGGATATATACCACAAGTGATGCCAAGATGATAACATGAGTAGTATATCCTAGAAAGAATTACATAGAAGGTCGATAAGTTAACTTATAGAGTCACCATGTAGAAGTCAAAACCCAAAGATATAGAAGGACCATAGGAAGTAACTAGTGGAATAGGTTATAATCACTTACAGGAAAGAGTTAAAACTCGAGGAAACTCGAAGATATTTTCACTAATAATTGAGTTTAAGTCAATGTACACTACATCGTACAAGTTTCTTTGAGCAGTATTCCTCTTGAGACCATTAGATTGAACCAAATGGAGTCCTAAACATAGACAATAACCATTGTACCGGAAGAATCTTATTGGTTATTTATCACCCGATGGATATACCAAATATTCTTCAGAAAGTTGTGAGAGGTAGGAAACCATACCTATTCATCGGAGAAAGAAACTTGGTATCCACTATATGGTGGAAATACCACGTGTTCCTCGTGAGACCATTAAGAAGGCCTGGTAACAAAACAAAGTTGTCCTAACAACTGGCATACTATTAGATTATCATACAAGACAGTGGAAGGTGAACAGTCAAGACAAGAGGATACACATGCCAAGGTCAACACAAGAAACAGATGTGAAGATTCAACGGTCTACAGAAGTTCTCTCTACCTATTTTTACGTGAGAGAGGTTGAACTTCGGGACGAAGTTCTTGTTAAGGGGGAGATACTGTAACATCCCAGTGTTTGGGAAGTTATAAGGATCTAAATTTAATATGTGCATTTGCAAAGCATGCATCTAAAAGTACGGGAAATTTTGGCGCGAAAGTTTAAACGAATCAAAGTGACCAATGTTTCACTTGACATGATGAAATAGGTCTAGTTCATCTAGTCCAGAGTACATTTGGAGTGATCTTTATAAAATAACATCTCTACAAACCAAACCATCTGGTTACACAAACCATAATTGGTTGTGACCAACACAAACTCTCAACAACCTTAACCACAAGTCTATATGTGACTTGGGATGATTTACTAGATATCTAGAACTCAAAGAGGGGTGAGTATCCAAAATCACATATCTGATGATCATACTTCCACCAATGAGTAATACACAACTTAACCATCTCATTAACAGAGATGCTATTACCTATAAAACAACAACTCTTTAAGTTGTAAACCATTCACACCACACTTATATAGATTATCTCCTAACTATTAAGTAAACCTTCATAAGTGAATAACAAAGTTTCAATGGAACACAAGTGATACAAACAAGTGTTAACTCATAACCCACAAGTGGGAAATGACTTGATAATTGTATTAACAAATTTATCGAATATGTACATATCTCATCAACTATAAAAGTAGTATCTTAAAGAAGAAATAAATCTTCCTAAACTACTGTTAAACCTTGATTATTACATATGATATCCAAAACCTTTATGCATGCATTAGAAGTACAAATCTAGAATATAAAATCACAGTATGGCACCCTGAGTAACCAATTAACAATCATGATCAAAGTCTTTAAGCTCAATCACTTTCACAGGCTCATTGTTTTAATCACCTTAAGCAAGTGAGCATATGAAAGCTCAACACATCAAGGAACCATCTGAACAACTTACTATCTTAAGTTATCATTAGCATTCCACACTCCTATTCAAATTCAACAAATCAACAACTAAAGTATCTCTGGATACAAGTAATGAATAACAACAAGATATAACCTCTATTAGAGGAATTGGATTGAAAGCTAATTAAAACCAATCATGTATGAGACAAGTGTCTATCTTATGGGAAGCCAAACAAGAAGTATATGGAAGGATAATAAAAGCATGAGATAACTCTTAATCTAGATCATATTATTTTTTCTAAATCATTTTATCTTGTTATTCTTTTAACTTCTCTAAGTCATTATGCAAGAGAAGCAACTCACAAGAAAGAAGTAACTACCACCAGAAGATCTTCAAGAAGATTATTTAGAGTATTCTAGAAGTGCTACTTCACTGTATTATAAGAGTATTTGGAAACTCTTATAACTTGATCTGATCATATAAACCCTATTGAAATTGTGTGATACTCCAATGTTAGTGTTATATAGAAGTAGTTTGGTAACAAGTTTCTAGACCTTGTTAACAGATCACTTTTGTATACTCAAACAATTGAGTGTCATACGCAAATAAACAGAAGGTTGAATAACCTAGTACATCTCAGTCTCTTGGATATGAAAAGTAATTTGGGGACAAGCCTTGCAAACTTGTCAACATATTCTTCTTATATGCTTAAGGCTAACTGATGTAATAACTACACCTACACTCCTTGTATCATCATCCAATAGAAAGAATAACACTAAGGAAACAAGAAACCCCAATATAATCATCTAAGTAAAATCTTTGCTTGGAATAACTGTTTGTTCTCACCACAAGGGGGAGATAGTTGAAGATTGAATCCAAGAGATGATATTACTTGCAAATTGACACAAGGTGAGAACAGAAGGCTAGTGGAAACTAGAGACAAGAACATCAAGCAATAGAAGACCACAAGAAGCAACACTGCCTCAGTAAGGGATCATCAGAATTTATCCAGTGAATCATTAGGATTTAATAGAGAACCAATAACCTCTGTCAAGCTCATCAGAGACGAGGGACTCATAATAATACCTTTAATGGAAATAACTATCAAGTATGAAAGGTTAACCAACCCTTGCATCCACATGTCTTGTGATATGTGGAGGTTAATGGAAACAAGCTTAACACCTTGTTTTCCAGATTAATCTCATCCATAAGACCAATGTATAATAACAAAAATCCATACATAATCATACAATTGATTACATGTTATAAAATCAACAAAGGATAATATCCATAGTGGAACCTATGTGGAAAACAAACAAATAAGATTCCAAAACCATACATGTTTTCCATTTGATCAAGTACTGAAAACAGTAAACATAGAATATACATACCTCAGTAAAATGCCAACCAAAATTGCTAAGAGTTGTAAATATGAAAATAACATAGTATTACAAAAAGAAAACAAGTTCATGCAACCATTATAGTCATTTGGTGTGACATGGAATAAAATTCCATATTTAAATGATTTTCACAACAGTGCATAGAACCGGTACCAAATAGTTTTACAAAACTATTTTCTATAAGGGATTATACCTAAAGTTGTCCAACTATGATACACCACCTTGGTATCCACAAGTTTGGAGTGTGTAATTTTATTAAATATGCTTTAGCATAGCTTTAAAGTTATTAAATAAATTAAAAGAGGAGAAAACAATAAAATCACTTAATCTAGCACCCTAAATAAAAAAATACAAATATTATTCAAATTCACCAAAACAAAACATGGTGAGTTTGGAAATTTAATCAAGATTAAAAAAAATGAATTTTATTACTTTTTATGTTTACAGAAAGGCCCTGAAAACAGTGGTTCTTTTAAACAGAAGGACCTAGTTGAAAAAATTAGAAACTACAGGGGGTTATGGAAAATTCGCATTTCTTTTCCTCTTTCTTCTTCCTCTGCCAGAAGGCAGAGGAGAACGTCGCCGTGTCGATCTCGCCGCTGCCACCTCCCCTTCGACCGCTTGCTGGGGAGGATAGGTACACCAAGTCGACGCCGTGGTCCTTATCTCCTCTCTCCCTCGCTCACTCTCCCTCTGTTTCCCTCTAAACTGAACCGAGTCGAAACCCTAGATGCTACGGCCGCCGACCACCACCGTCGTCTCCGGCCATGGCTGCTCCCTCTGAGCATGCCATCGTCATCGCCATGTCCTACACTTCCGCCTCAAGCACGCACGGGAGCTGCAAAGCCCGGGGACAATCCAATCGAGCTTTCTTCTGTAACTCCGGCCGCCGCAAGAAACTGCAAGCCACCGACGATCTCGACCTCAACTCGCCATCACGACCTCGCCACTGCATTCCTCGTGAGCTCTTGCACCTCCTGGTGGTTCCCATCTAGTTTATGCGTGCGTGCATCGACCTCTCGCCGTGCTCCGCCAACCGCCGTCGCGTCACTGGCCGCCGGAGCAGCTCCGGTGACCAATTGGTCCAAACCGCAGCCACCCCTGGGTTTGCCTCGATTAGCTTTAGCTCACCATCCCCTCAATTCCACGTTTCAATCAACAAATTACTCGATTTCTTGAGCAGCAGAGGGATTCCTCTCTGTGTGATGTCAAGGTGACATCACTGTGATGTCATAAGCTTGTTTTGTTCTTTTCAGAAAATGATTACTAATTCCAGAAATAATTGAATATTGGAAAAATTCATATCTCTTATTTAGTTAATCAGAAAAATAGAAATAATATACCAAAGTTATTAGAAAAATATAATCTAAATGATTGTCAACTTTTTAAAAATATTTGATAAAGTTTAAAATTTAATATTTTCTTTAATTAAATTAAATCATTTAAAATTGAGAAAAATATGAAATAATTCATAAAATCAGAAAAATACAAGTTATATACCAAAATGCTCCAAATGACAAATGCAACTCACCTATGATGCTTTCAAAGTCATTTGACCAAGATTTAATGTGTGCAATATTTTGCCTATTCATTTCAAATCATTTAAAATTAATTAATTTATAACTTATTCAAATATTTTCAGAATACTTCAAATGAGGTACCAAATTAAAGAGGAAAACATTTTCAACTCAAATATGTCAAAAACAAAATATTTTGTTTAAGTTACAAAGCTGTTTCTAAGAGATTAATGGAATACTATAATATTCCATTATAACTAGCAATAGCTATCTTAATATCATTTTCCTTCGAATTAAAACTCACATGTTTTCCACACTTACTAAACCTATCATCACAAGTCCGTAGCAAGTATTATGATGATAGAGTTCACTGTACTAGTTAATCATTTTCAATTAAACCCTTTGTCATAAGCTCTACCCTTTTTGAATAAAAAATAAAATGTGACTGTATCTTTTCAATAAGTTGATTTCTTTGTGTCATTGCTTTATTACCCAACCAAGTAATAACCACTTCCATCTAAACATGATAACAATTGTTTGTTAAGTAAAAGTGAAACACATTTAAGTCTAAAAGAAGTAATAACCACATCACCAAAGTAATGAAACAACCCACCAAAAACATATGGGATTGAGATATCGTATCAAACGTGGCTTACACTTGTAAGCCGGGGTGTTTTCCAGGGTATTTTGCGATGCATCTCATTACTATGCATGTATCATCCTTGCCAGTGTTTTCTGTAGTCCTTACCGGGATTACTTTGCTATCTTTCAGAAGTCGGGATTTTCTACGAAACCCTGGAACCCGAAGACATTGATTATTATGGTTATTTCAATCTCAGGCAAGTTCATCACTTGCTCATATCCTTTGCAGTACTTCATAACAAACTATTTGCAAAAGCCCTATTGTATTATCACCTACTCTCAAAAGAATGCATGATCCTATTTTTATAACAATATGACTACCTGAATGACTACCCGAGTGGTAGTGTTCTATGTGGTGGGCGGATGGAACCATGGTAAGATGAATAGGTCAAAGGAAGGTTCCATCTGCATGGGAACGTATTACCTAGGAATTAACAACAACTGCCGTCAGGATTCTTGCGCCGTAAATTCGCGTTAACCATGGGTCTTCTATGGGGGGAGTAGGTCAGCTGTGATACTTTTCTCGTTCGCATGTCAACGGACTGCCAGAGACGTACGCTGTAGGTCTTGCGGGACTACATGCACATGGGTGGGAGCCCTTACGTCCCACGGGCTCTGGGGTCTATGAGTGTCTGCCAGGGGCGCGTAGATCTCCATCGTGAGGGGTGGAATCAGGCGTTCAACCTGCTGGCAGAAATGGGTGGGCATGCGTTGTGCGGAGAAGCACGGTTTGGCTTGGACCAACTACCGGGCCCCACACCTGAGTGGGAGTGGACAGGATCTCGAGCCTGGTTGTGCAACATGGTCTTGGTCGTCCATGGGTAAAGTAACGCACCTCTGCAGAGTGTAAAAGGATGTGACATGTTACCCCTTGTTCCGGGAAGGAGCTGCGAACGCCGCAGGAAAGGCAACTCCATGAAAGTTCTAATCCTGTGAAGATCTGGCGGGCATAGTTTTCAGAATTAAAAGCAACCTCTTGAAGAAAGATTTACAAAAACCTTGCATTACTTTATGACTCTTTCGAGTCTAAAGCTGTAGATAGTGCAACAACCACCCACTATATATCATGAACTTGCTGAGTAACGCTCGTTACTCATTCTATCCCGTTTGACCCCTTGCTTAGAGTTGAAGCCTATTGAAGTCGTCATCGAGAAGCCATCGCTGCCTAAGGGAGCTACGTGGAGTGATCCACTACTTAGTCGGTAAAGTATCGTCATCAACAACGCTGGTGGAGGAGAAGCTATCAAGGTGTAGGTAGAAACCATTCTTGGACTTAGCATTTACTAGCCATAGATTAGGGCTGACATCAGCCGTAGTGGATTAGTTCTGAGCTAGAGTTCTTCTCCGGCTCGGAGCTTCGAATTGCTTTTTCTGATGTTTCTTTTGCAGGATATTTTCTTGATTCATCAAGGAGATTCCCAAGATTTTGTAATGAGGTTTGTATCCTATAGCTTTGCTTGGACCCGCTGTGTTTCTGTTGTACCACTCTGAGAGATGTAATATCCACGGATAAGTCCTTCTGTGAGTATTATGTCACCGACTTGCGCACTACACATGCAGTGGTGTGCTGGGTCACCACAACTATGTTGTTTTAGTCACTAACCATTGACTATTTACAGCGTGTAAGTTTATCTTTTAATTTCTTCTTTTCATCCAATAAGATGTGTTGTGTAAGATACGTAGTTGAAGGTGCAATGTGACTTCAGGCTTAAAACAAAAAAATTAAGAGGTCAACCATGCTATATAACTTCACTCTAACCTCTTCGCATAATGTACACAAATTGGTGTCTTCATTAGACATGATATTATAAAAAATATCTTAGATTATTGTTTAACATCAGTGATTTCAAGAGAACATAACTTGACAAACCATTGGATAGATTATTTGATGGTTTCCTATAGAGTATGCTCATGCTCCTTAGTGAATAGGACTATGGAAATCTTTTGAGGATAAAAGTGTATCCTTTTTTAATTCCATGGGATATGAAATCAATAATGGCCTCGAAACCGAAAAAATTGCGGAGAAGAGTTATGCCTTAGACATATGACATTATTACAATTTGTGCCCACCGAAATTCCAGTGAAATAGAAATCAATTGATGTTACACATGGAAATTTTATTAGTACCAGCAACGATTGAAATACTGAAATTACCGGCTGAATTCTTGATGAAGAAAATTTATATAATATAGAAAAAAATACCACGTGACACGGTTGCAAGTATGTCTATCGCATGAATCTGTAAGTGCTCAATATTTTGTTCTTAGTCGAGGAAAAGGACACAGTACGATGCATCTTGTAGGGCAGCTTGGGCACGTAGTAACGTAGTACATTGGATTCGGCTGCGTCAGCATGGCCGTCGCCGTGTGCCTCAGCAACAGACACAGCCCCTTGGTATGCATAGCCTTCTTCTCGACAGATGGTAGGTATCTCATATGTCCATGTTTTGCTTGTAGAATAGCACGACGGCTAGTGGTGCTATCAAGTTGGGTACAGATTGAAAGAGTTGGATTGGTTCACAAAAATCAATGACATGTCACATGATTTTTGTGTCCTGAGTGTCCCGTTATACATAATCACTGCTGGGTTATTGTTCGCCCGACTATGTTTTGTAGAAGAGCGCTGCGTAAAACGTCGAGCAGGAACATGTGTCTGATCGTATCGAAAGATCGCCAACCTGACATTCTTAACGACATACCAAGCATGTCTAACATGCATCGAATGAGATTAATCGATCTGATAAGGTATGTTTGAAGCTTGTCATCCAGTTTATTTCAAATGTTTTTTCTTACAGCAGGAAAAATGGAAAGAAGTTTAAAATTCTAAAAGTTTTGTCCAGCCTTTTGAACTGAATCTTAGATTCAGCTGGAATCTTTCGATCAATTACTTGTACGGCTGGATAATTGTTTAACATGAAAATTGTGTCCGGCTGGATTTTTTTTTTACACCGCAGCCATGACTGCAGGATATTTTCCTTAACACGGTAGATGTGGCTGGCCGGTACATGTTTCAACAGTCGTGTCCGGCCGCAATGTGTCTTTGGGTGCTTGTGTTCGGATAACTTTTTTATTGCTAACGCGGTAGCTGTGTCTTGGCCGGAACGTGTTACTTGTACAGGTTATTGTTGTACGTAACTTTTTAGATCTTTTAATCTCAGCCGTTATAATCCAAATCAATGATATATAGATTTTTAGCATATGTGGCTTAACCTGGTGTCTCCGTTACAACCTCGTATATTGCTTTTAGTATATAATAGATAGATAGTCATGTACAACCTGGTTTCACTAGTGGAAACTAGGCCATTCGTCAAGGGCTGGCAAAGCTATCCATCCCGGTTTAGCTATGAACCCGCCAGGGGCTGTTAAACACATGTACTCGTATTGTACCCGTATGGTGTAGTACACAAAGATGGTACGGTACCCTGACGTATACGCCACCGTGGGGGGTATTCCCACCTATATAACACGAACCACGAAGCCCTAAACCGGCTATCGTTTCCGCTTACCTTTGACATGGTATCAGAGCTGCCTCTCCCATGACCTAGCCGCTGACTCAATCTCCAGAAAACCAAAACCCTAGAAACTCCGAAAAACCTCAAGCAAAAACCCCTCGGCATCCATGGCGGGCTCTACCTCGACCTCTGCCCTTGTTGCTGCCCCGGGAATGCCGCCCTCTCAGAAACTTACACTGGGGAACTTCCTGTTCTGGAAGACTCTCGTTTATCCGCCACTTCGCGCCGCGCAGGTCATGGATCTGCTCAACGGAGTTGAAGCTGCACCGGCCAAAACCATTGAAGGGCTCGATGAAAATTAGAAAAAAAAAACTCCGTCCCCAACCCCGCCTACTCGGTCTGGGTGGATCGGGACGCCACAGTGCTTGGGTTCCTCGTGAACACCTTGTCACCGGAAATTCTCGCTCACGTGCTTGGCTTGGAGACCAGCGCAGAAGTGTGGGCAGTCGCATGTCTATGTTCTCGATGCCGTCCAGATCAAAGATCCAACACATCAGCGGCGCCCTCAACAACACAAAGAAAGCGGATCTCAGCACCGCCCAATTTTTTGCCAAGATGAAGGGGCTAGCATCTAAACTAGCCGCCATTGGAAAACCCGTGGATGAAGACGAGCTTGTCGGGTATATCCTGAACGGGCTCGATGGCGCATACAATGCCCTAGTCGCCTCTGCCAATGCCAACCCGGGGACCTCCCTCGATGATGTTTTTGGCAAGATCAGTGCACATGACATGCGGCAGGACATGCTCGCTGAAAGTGGACAGGATACGGGCACCTACTCGGCGAACGTAGCTCGCCGTGGTCGTGGCCGTGGCAATGACCGCGGCGGAAGACCTGACAATGGAGGGCGCGGTGATCGCGGTCATGCTGACACCTACCGTGGTGATCGCGATCGCGGCTACGAGCGTCGTGAAGAGGGGCGGAAATATGATGATGGCCGCGGCCGCGGTGATCGGGTGACCGTGAGCGTCGTGATGATGGGTGCCGCGCAGTTGATCGTGGTGATCGCGATCGTCGTGAGGATGCGCGTCGCTACGATGATGGGCGTCGTGCCAGGCGCCAAGATGGCCGTGGTGATGACCGCGGGCGCTACCGTGACCGTGGTGATGGACGTGATGACAGATGTGGGCGTCGCCGTCGTCGCACTCTGACACCCTTCGTCGACACTACGTGCCAAATTTGCAAGATATATGGCCACGCCGCATCGGAATGTTGGTGGCGATACAAAGATGACAAAGATGCGTCTGATGATGATGGTGGTGATCGTGGAGAAAAGGGGGCACACGTTGCTTCCTATGGGGTCGACACCAAGTGGTACCCCGACTCTGTTCACAAGCTTTCCCTTGATAATGATGTATTCTTTGAGTTTCACCACACTTTATTTTTGTCAAGAATTAGGCCACCAGAAGAACTCTGTTTAAAGGCCCATGTCGTGGTGGTCTCTACCCTCTAGAGCCAATATCTTCGGGGTCCTCGGAGCATGCTTTTTCAACAATAAAGCCATCATCATCCACTTGGCATAGTCGTTTAGGAAATCCATCATCTTTCGTAGCGCAACAAATTATTAGAAAGCATAAGTTATCTCATTCACCACGAATAAATCCCTATGTGTGTGATTCATGAGAGTTAGCCAAAAGTTATCAATTGCCATATCCCACATCCACCAGTGTGTCCACTGCTCCCTTGGAGCAAATATTTTCTGATGTATGGGGTCCTGCCCCTGAATCTGTTGGTAGACATTCATACTATGTAAGCTTTATTGATGACTATAGCAAATTTACATCGATATATCTTCTTAAGAAACGTTCTGGAGTTTATCAAGTGTTCCTTAATTTCCAGCAACTTGTTGAGCGTAAATTCTCTCGCAAAATCATTACCATGCAAACTATTGGGGATGAAAGTATGAGAAATTGCATGGCTTCTTTCGTAAAGTGGGTATCACTCATCATGTATCTTGTCCACATGATCACCAACAAAATGGCTCAGCTGAACGCAAGCATAGTCACATAGTTGAAGTTGGTCTAGCTTTACTTGCTCAACCCTCTATGCCACTTAAGTTTTGGGATTCCTTACAGCCACATTTCTTATAAATTTGCTTCCTAGCAAAGTTCTAAATTTTGATACTCCTAGCCAACGTCTTCTTCAAGTTGCTCCCAATTATTATGCACTACATATCTTTGGTTGTGCGTGTTGGCCCAACCTACGTCCTTACAACAAACACAAACTTGCTTTTCGTTCCAAAAGATGTGTTTTCTTAGACTATAGTCCCCTTCCTAAAGGTGTTAAATTCCGAGATGTATCCATTGGCCGTGTTTATATTTCACGAGATGTCATTTTTGATGAACAAGTTTTTCCCTTTACATCTATGCATCCGAATGCAGGTGCTCGTCTTAGAGAAGAAATTTTGTTGCTTCCATCTTCTGTTACACCCACATCATCACATCATGGGGATGCAAATGCTAATGATCATATGTCGGTTATTGTTCCTACTACTAATCCTCTACAGAATTTGGAGCAACCTGGAGAAAATTTGGAGGAAAACCGTGAGGAAACAGAGTCAGGAAGTGATACTGAATTTTCATCACAAAATGACGAAACGGAGCACAGCTCACCTGGGGGTGATCCCGAGGCTGATACTTGATCGGATCCTGGATCCGCCTCCAATCCTGCGCGCGCCGATCCCGAGCAGGATTCGGCTGACAGCGCGTCAGCCCATGCAGACGCAGGCCGCGCGGCGCCCGCGCGCGAGACGCCCGCCACTCCGAGCCCACCACGTCACCGACCGCGCCCTCATCCTCCCGGACAGTGCCAGGCAGATCTGCTGCGGCGGATTCCGGTGTGGCCTCCCGTGCTGCAGCGCCTGGCGCAGTGCCCGGATCGTCTATGCAACCGGGGGATGCAGTCCATCCTGCACCGCCTCTCCGTGTGTACCTTCGACGACCACGCCAACATATTTCAGCCCCATCGCTTGGGGTTCACACACGGCTTATGAAAGGTATAAAAAAATTGTATCTACAAAGATGGTTGTGTACACTATGGTATGCTTGCTTCTATAGGAGAACCGCACACGCTTGCAGAGGCCCTATCAAGTGAAAATTGGATAAAATCAATGGAAGATGAGTTTGCTGCATTGACACCCAACAAGACTTGGCATCTTGTTCCTCCAGGACCTCACAGGAACATCATTGACTGTAAGTGGGTATATCGTATTAAGAAACATGCAGATGGCACTATTGACAGGTATAAGGCAGGTCTCGTTGCAAAAGGTTTTAAACAGCGATATGGTATAGATTATGAGGATACCTTTAGTACTGTTGTCAAAACTGCAACTATAAGAATTGTTCTAGCTATTTCAGTTTCTCGAGGCTGGAGTTTGCGGCAGATAGATGTCAAGAACGTGTTTTTGCATAGTGTTCTGGAAGAGGAGGTCTATATGAGACAACCACCTGGTTTTGAAAATCCTAACACTCCTGATTACATATGCAGATTGGACAAAGCATTGTATGGATTAAAACAGGCCTCTAGAGCTTGGTTCTCTAGGCTCAGCTCAAAATTGCAGGCTTTTGGGTTCATTGCTTCTAAAGCTGATACATCTATGTTTCTCTACAACAAATCACATATCACTATATTTGTCTTGATTTATGTTGATGACATTATAGTTACCAGTTCTTCAGATGAAGCCATTACAGCTCTCCTTAAGGATCTCAGCAGTGCTTTTGCTATCAAGGACTTGGGTGATTTGCATTTCTTCCTTGGTATTGAGGTTACAAAATTATCAAATGGTTTACTTTTGACACAAGAAAAATATGCTACCGAATTAGTTGCTAGAGTTGGTATGACACAATGCAAACCTGTCCCTACACCATTGTCTTCTTCTGAGCAGTTGTCCTTGACAGAGGGGTCTTCACTTTGTCCATAGGATTGTACTCAATGCAGAAGTATTGTTGGGGATCTTCAGTATCTTACACTGACACGTCCAGACTTGGCTTTTTCAGTTAATAAGATTTGTCAGTTCCTGCATGCTCCTACCACAGTTCATTGGACAGCTGCCAAACAAATTTTGAGATATATTTCAGGTACCCTTAAAATTGGGCTTATATTCACACAGTCATCATCAACACTTCTTAGTGCTTTTTCAGACGCAGATTGGACAGGGTGTCTTGATGATCGCCGCTCTACTGGTGGCTTTGTCATATTCTTTGGACCTAATTTGGTCTCCTGGAGTGCACGTAAACAAGCAAATGTTTATCGTTCCAGTACAGAAGCTGAGTACAAAGCACTTGCTAATGCCACTGCTGAAATTATAGAGACGAGGGCGGCATGAACGAACCTAACCTAGCGTTCCTAGTGATCGTTCGATCAAGTGGTCGATTAAGATGTCTCGTTGGCTTATTAGGCTCATTTTTGTTGGGCCTTGATCCCTACCCTACGAGGACAAAGCATGCCACAAAAGACAAAATGTGCACAACCTACCTGGCCAGCTGACCCTGGTGCACAACGTGAGACCTAACCCGGTGCATCGGTACAAACATATATATAATCATGACTAATTTCTGTTTTGGACCCTAGTGCATCTGCACTAGGCTACGTATAAAATCTGGTGCCACGTCAGCATGACACCGGACCCTACTGGTCAGAAAAGGTATCAAACTCCACCAAACCGACAGATTAGTGCTTTTTGTCACGATTGGACAGTAGACCCGTGGTATTTTAAGAAAAAAAATAAAAGTCGGTTGTGTTTTGAGACGATGTTCTGAATTGTGATGTTTTTTTGCAATTTTCTCTGACAAATAAGAAATGTGCGAACAAAAGTCCACACATAGGTACAGTACGGAGCACTACACACTGTACATACCGAAGAGTCAAAGTCGCCTTACCGAAATAACAAGCTCACCGATAGATACCTGTCGCGCCCGCGCCCGTCAATGGCGTCAATGCGGACGAGAGCGGGGAACAGCGAGCAGCGAGAATGGCGAGCCCATGGGACGGCAGCATGTGGGGCGCCCTGGGGCAAGCCTCCACCATGGCGCAGCTGGTCGGCGTGGACGCCCTCGGGCTGGTCTCCATGGTCGTGCAGGCCGCCCTGGTGGCGCGCCGCCACAGGGACGCCTGCGTGCGGCTCGCGCAGCACGTCGAGCTCGTCGGCGGCCTGCTCGAGGAGCTGCAACTCGCGGATCTGATGCGGAGGGAGGCCACCAGGCGGCCGCTCGAGCAGCTCGGCGGCGCGCTGCGGCGGTGCTACGCGCTCGTGGCCGCGTGCCAGGACTGCGGCTACCTACGCCGGCTGCTCCTGGGTACCCGGATGGCCGACGAGCTCCGGGCCGCGCAGCACGAGATCGACATGTTCATCCGCCTCATCCCGCTCATCGCCCTCGTCGACAATTCTACTGCAAATAATCGCCATGTCACGGTTAGCATACTAACTATAAAAATTGAAACCTATTCAAAATTACATAACGATTTCACTTTAATTCGATTGAACTGGTCTGTTCAAGTGACTGCGTCTGAACTCTAAATTGGGGCCCAGATGCAGATTGGTAACTGCGAGTTTCAGCTTTGTAATAAGGCTACAGCTAACCCCAATCATGCAACCTGTGCTGATCAATTGTGCATCAGTGACAATAATATTTTGTTATTGCGTGGCAGGCTGAAGAGAGGGTGCTCAGTGTAGTAGGAACAGATAGTTCAGATCGTCGCACCAGGTCGGATAATTTTTGCATTATGTCGCTTACTATAGGAGTACACTGAATCAATGAATTTGTTTGACTTAAGTCAGATGATGTTTTGATATATTCCTAGTATCTTTGTCTACAAGCATGATTTTTCCTTGTTAAGTTGTGTCAGTGTCACTCTCAAGTTATGAAACCAAAACTGGGTAGCACAATAATGATGAGATTTACCTACGTTTAGGTTTCCAACAAAATCTTTGGAGTTCACTGAAATACGCATTCAAGGGGCTACTGAAACCTGCGATATTGGAAAACAACCATTCGTGGGTAAGCATTTACTTCTGTGAGTTTCCTAATGTGCTTAATCATGGACTCAGATATGGGAGCTAATAGACTGAAGTTTCATGTCAATGTTATATGCTTGAAGGATTTCGGAATTGCTTCATTATGTCCATATGAATGATTTTGGTATTACTTTTGTTATACATGCTTACTTCTCCATGAATAACTAGTATCGCAATGTAGAATTTAGCTGTAGTAAAATAGAAGTTAATAAGCACATGTCATCCCTATAAAAAAAAAAGCACACGTCATGGAAGAGCACTAGCTAGTGGAAGCAAACATACATGTATGATACAAACTTCAAACTAGCGAATACTCCCTCCGTTCAACAATAGATGACTTGCATTTGTCTATATGTGGATGTATCTAAACACTAAAACATGTCTAGATACATCCATATCTAGACAAATGGAAGTCATCTATTGTTGAACGGAGGGAGTAGTACTTTAGAAATTCCTTTAGCACATACTTTATTATTAACCACATTAAAAACAAACAAACTGGAGCATTTCTCAATATTTTTTACAGTTTTAGTAGTGTCAATGTTCGTTAAATTTCTATTGGTAACAAGGATAGATTATCTGTGAGTCAGGAAAAGTGGACCCACAAGAACAGAATATCTTCGACGTTGGAGAACTTGTGGAGCTTTGTACCCGTATGGAAGAGGCTTGCACGGGATTCACAAGGTTCGATTTCTTTCAGATCATGGATGCTACGCACAATTTCTCAGAGAAGACGATAGTTGGACGGGGTGGATTTGGGAAGGTGTACAAGGTAATCCAACATATAAAAAAGTTAACAAAGTGAATGTCTATACCCCTTGTCTTCCTAATAAAGCGTGCATGTCCGCTGAAAGAAAGTTAATTTAACCCCCTTAGTAAAAATTGCAGGGTCAGTTGCCTGATGGACTTAATGTTGCCATCAAAAGAGTTGATGAGCACGCAGCGATACTTGATTTCAAAAGTGAATTGCAGCTTGCAAACCTTCAGCATGCGAATGTAATTAGGTTATTGGGGTGGTGCATCCATGAGAAAGAAAGGATTCTGGTGTATGAGTTCATGCAAAATGGTTCTTTGGATCGTTACATATGTGGTAAGTTTTCCTGTCACAAGTTATTTTCCAAGCGGGCCTTGTTAATTTCCAAGTGAGTATGTGCATGAATGTCAAACATCTACAATTAAATCAAGGCTACAACAGCCGTGGTTCCACATCATATTTTTTTTTTAAACTATTGTAGTTTAGTTTAAAGCAGAATAAAAACTGCGAAAATATGATCGTTTTTCGAAAAAATTTGCAGATAACAAAACAGGGCCATTGCTAAACTGGTCTAAGCGACTCAAGATAATTACAGGGTTAACTGAGGGCCTTGTTTACCTGCATAAGCACTCCATGTTCTGGATTGTCCACAGAGACTTGAAACCACATAATATCCTCTTGGATCATAACATGAATCCAAGGATTTCTGATTTTGGATCAGCTAGAGCACTGAGTTCAGATGTAGCAGAAGAGCGCACGTGTAGGGTCGTTGGAACCAGGTAAGCTTCCTGATATATCAATCCTCACAGATTCCCATCATTTGGGTTCAATTGTTCTAATCAACATTTTTTTTATTTTCTTGTTTCACTTGTCAGTGGTTACAAAGCTCCGGAGTATGCATCTCGAGGAGTTTACTCGATGAAAACAGACGTGTTCAGCTTTGGCATTTTTGTTCTGGTGATTATTAGTGGCCGAAAGAACAACATACTTGACAAGCGAGGAGATAACGTTGGTGATCTTGTACGAGATGTGAGTGAACTGAACATATATTTCCAGCAAGATTTCTAATAGCTCACACTCACCAAATGTTTACTTATTTTTCCAGAATTCAGTTCTTGTATTTTTCTTCCTTTTTCGCTGCAGTTCTCTCATGTCAAGTTCATTGAAAAACTATTCCAGGCCTGGCGTATGTGGAAGGACCAAATGTTGCATGAGCTTGTTGATCCATCTCTAGGGAACGGATATGAAATCAATGAGATAAAACGATGCGTTCAGGTGGCGCTGCTTTGTACTCAGGAAGATCCAGCAGATCGGCCCGCCATGACAGATATTGCTGCAATGTTAAACTCCAAAAGCATGAGCTTGCCAATGGAGCCTAAGCAGCCAGCTGTGCTGATGAATGCTGGTGCTGATGGAGATACCTCATCTACACTCATGGGCCAATCAAGCAGGACAATAGACATAACCATCACGTGCTCAACTTCCATGTCCACTAGAGTTCGGATCATCGTAGACCCTGAGGTTTGATCGACTGAAAAATAGCAAACGTTGTAGAACTATTGCGGCTGCAAACTATATATTGTAACTTAAGGTATGCGCTCTTGTGACGATATGATATATATATATTTTTTATATAAAGGTACTTTTTTAATAAATCTAAAAAATTATAAAGGTACTGCTTTTAAAAAAATATTTTTATCAATTTTGTTTATTTATAAATTTTGTTTAATGATGTAAAAATATGTTTTGAACCCATGATCGTTTTTAGAACCTGGTGAACATTTTTTTTGAAACAGATGAATACTTTTTAAAATCCGTGAATGTATTTTTATAACCTAGTGAAAGTTTTTCTAACTCGGTTAATTATTTATGAAAACCCATGTGCACAAGTTTTCCAATTCCGTGATCTTGTTTTGGAGCATGAACAATTTTTTAAGCCCTAAACATTTATTTTCACAAAAATAAACTTTTTTAATAAAAACAACAAATAAGTAAAACAAATAAAATAAAAGGAAACACAAAAAGAAAATGAGAAAAATAAATTTGTTGTATATTCATAAGGATAATGTCCCTTTCTCTCTCGCTCTCCGTCCCACCCCTCCTGCCTCCTCCTTCCCCCAAGCCTCTTCTCATTAGTAGATAATCTTCAGCACCGACATTGTGAGAATCTTCAAGGAGTGAATACTAATGCAACACGGCAATAGTTCCTGGTCGACAGCTATAACCATTTTGATCACATCACCGCGGCAGTTACTCTGAACCTAAGTTTTTGCATACATTTTAAGAAATGAAAATGTGCGAAAAACCTTAGTCTAGGGTTGATTCTGCTTCGTCCTGCGTGTTGTATTGATTTCTCTGGCTTCATGTTAATAAAATGGACCGAACAAACATTGTGGTGGCTTTTTCCCAAAAAAATCACGCCTTTTTAGCCTGACCATGAACCAGATTCTTGAGTGGAGGGGAGATGGCCCCCACATTGAGCGGCGAATAGGATTTACGTCTCAGGAACTATGGGGATAGAGAGTAATCTAGATCACTACCGGTCACGTCCTATCACAATATTATGCAAAAAACTAGCAAACAACCCAGAGACCGCGTCCTCATTGCGAGGGCGCCACCCGTCCTTTCTGGTTGATGAAGTGAGCAGCACAACGTGGGGTGGGGTCCATTCGAGTCTTATCCCTTTACGCACCTTCACCCCCGCTCGTCTCGCGGTCTTACTTTCTATTTCTCTCAAAAAATCCCCATTATGCGGCCGGCCCCGCACACCTCTCCTTCCTACCGCCACACCTCCTTCCCCGCGTACTGGTGTCCTGCACCTCCTCTCCCTACTGCCGATGCCCTGCAACTTCTTCTCATCTCTTCTCCCCTCACATATCCCATCGGTGGCATCCATTTTGATGCTGCTAAGATCTGATGAGGTCTCTCCGGCAGTTAAATTGAGCGCTCGCCTCTAGGTGGCGTCACCTAATGCTAGCAGTGGTGCTTCCAGCAGCGTCGGCATGTGCTACCAGCCGTAGACGATGACCGATGCTACCGACGAGATGGTGCTCCCGTCGTCGTCAGGCTATGCTTCCGGTGGTGTTTTGCGCAGTGGCGCGGCTCATGCTGCCAGATGCGCGGGAACGTGCTAGCGGAACGTGCTACTATAGGCAACGACCGTCGGTGGCGGCCCATGGTACCCTCCAGTTGGGCTGCTACAAGCGGTGATGTCGTTTGTCACAAGGAGCTTTGTCGTTTGCTACAAAGGGGTAGTGCTACAAGCCGACATCGTCATAAGGGCATCTCCAATAGTTTTAAGATAGACGTTGGTAGATTTTGCCACATAGGATTTTTTATGATGTGGCATAAAATAAATGAGGTGCGATAGTGAGGTTGTATGTAGATTAACCAACAAGTTTTGCACGCTCCGAGGTAGAATAGAGAGATATTGCACATTCTCCCACCTCCTATTGATCAAACTACATACAACCATTGGAGTGGTTGTAAAATATGTTATTGGTTGATTACAAGTCTAATTTTACCAAGAAGTTAACCAACAAACTGTTAAGGGGCTCTTTGGATCACAGGGTTGAAAAACACAGGAATATGAAAAATCACATGAATCTCACAGGTTTGTATACGTAAAACAGAGGAACCCAAAACAGAGGAAAACTGCAGGATTAGTTGTTTGGATGGAATGTAGTAAAAACGCAGGAAAAATGGCTCGAACCTACGCACTTGAGTCTAAAAAAGAGGTTGGAGTGGATGTTCAAAATCCTATGGAATTGAGCCATAGGAATCCAATCCATAGGAATTTAGGTAGTACCATTCATTTGATCCAAAGGCAATCCATAGAAAATAATCCTAAGGATTGGAATCCTCCAAAAATCCTACAAAATTCCTACAATCCAGCCTAAAGATGCTACACCGCTCGATCTTTTTCTCGTGGTCGCGGAAGTTTTTGCTGTATGCGCAGGGACACGTGTCACTCGGTGGGCTCAGCGCTATCCCTTATTCGGCCCGCGAAATACACGAGCGAGCTGACATGCCTTTGTCGGCTAGCCGCTGCCATGGACGGAACGGAAGCACGGCACGCCCCCAAGCTTCCCGCCTTGTCCATTCCTCACCCCGTTCCCTTCTCCACCTCGACCTCCTCGCCAAACCCTAGCCTTCTAGAAGCTTCCGTCCCATCCAATGCCCAGGATGCGGCAGCCCTCCCTGGACGATCCGCGGATAACGTTTGGGAACCGCAGGCTTGGATCCAAGGACGATCGGGTGGCCCTGGGGCTGGTCGTCGGCGCCATCGATGGCGACATCCCCGCCGTGAGGAGTAAGCTCCCCGCGCAGCTGGTTAATGGGTTTCGGTGCTCCTGGATCTGATGATTTTCTTTCTTCCTGTTTTGGGGGTGGACGCAGAGGCCGCGCGGAAGCTGCGGAGGTCGGGGAAAGGCGTGGAGGAGGCGGTGGCGGCGGTCAAGTACCGGCGGTACGCCGGCCGTGGGCCGCTTCACATGGCCGCGTGGGCCGGGAGGCTCGAGATGTGCAAATTTCTGGTCAAGGATCTCCGCCTCAATGTCGACGCCCTTGCGCACGATGGTAATTACAGTGGATTGAAGTGATGATTTTTTTTTTTTGCCTCAGAGAATAGTTTTTTTTTTGCTGGGGGTCGCAGAGAACAGTTGATGAAAGCTTGTTTCGATGACTCAGTTTGTGTATGGGTGAGAAAGTGGGTTATTTTGCAGTTCTCCAAATTCTGTATGGGTGGGAAAGTGGGTTTCTTGAGAGGCTGGAGGCCATCCCTGATCAGGACCTGCAAATTTAAATTTCAACAACTCCTACTGTTGTTCCAGAGTGGCGTTGTGGAATGGGGGGGGGGGGGGGGGGGGGGGTCTTATGAGTAAAGCATGGAGATATACATATTTTTGTTTTCTGGAGAAAGTGTTTCATTGATAGTTTGTTTATGTGAAATGCATGTTGACTTATGGATCTAAAAAGCACAATCTTTTGTGGTAGCATCGGCACCAATGGTGACATTGTGAGTGAATTTCCATGCTCTTCATTTTGATCTTACGGCCTGTCGGACCTGATTGCATGATGTTCTAGCATGCATTTCAAAGCTGCAGTTGCTCTTGATTATCTATCACTTTCTGTTGGCTGGAAGCAAGAACTGTTGACCATTCTTATTAAATGTTTGCCATTCTTGTGCTCTGCTAGGTTCGACGCCTCTATTATATGCAATATTTGGTTGTGGATCAACATCAGTTGTAAGATTTCTCCTTGATTGTGGTGCCAATCCAAACAAGGCAGATACAAAAGGGTTTACTGCGCTACATTATGCTACAATGACAGGTTTTCTTTGCCCCTGCATATGTTAGTTTTAATTTTTATTACCCAAGTTTTATCCATGCTGCCTGATCTGTTCTGCTTAGTATTTAACCTGTAACTGGTTGTGATGTCCGTCCTGCAGTTAGTGTCAGCTCTTCAGTTTTTTTTTGTCTTGCATATTGTAGTGATTAACTAAAGGTAGCGACAACAGTGTTTAATTAGCGATGCATTTTTTGGGCTAATAGGTACTGTTCCTATTGTGGATGCACTAAGAATGCATTTTTTTTATTCAGATGGCTAGTTCAAGAGTACCATGTGCATAAAAAAATTCCTTGAACAGTACACGTAAGTGGTTGAACAAGACTCAAACTAAAACTTAGAAGTCTAGTTCTTCGTTTCGAAAAGCAATTTCGGCCTGTCTGGTTTGGCATGGGAAGTTTTTTTTTTCTTTTTTATTTGTTGTGTTGCCTATGCTTAGCCATTAGCCTCGATCCGGTTTCGTTAGCAGTCCTAACCATATTGGCACATAATGATCAGTTAAATCTTTCATCAGGCACACATACCGACGAAGAAGACACAGACATGATGTGGGCAGCTAACACCCGTGGTAATAAGCTATCTTCTGTATGCTTTTAATGTATCCTTGATGGTAGTGTGACGTAAGCATTTTCATTTATTTCACCCAGATACCTTTGAAATAGCAGAGTTATTATTGTCCAGGGGAGCTTATGCTGACCCTATATGCGAAAGAGGAACACCACTACTTGTTGCTGCTCAAAATGGAAATGTGAAAATGGTTGAATTGTTGTTGCGGTATCAGGCAAATGTAATATCTTTTTTTTCCATCTTTGGTTTGCTCTTTATGATCAATATTATGATCGATATCATGCATTACTTTGTGTAACTTTTTACATGTTCTGCTAAAAGTTACATATCAAACTTTGATAATTCATTATTATCCAGTACCCTTTTTGTCCTTCTTTTCTGCAAGTAATGTTTTCTTTGCTCTTTCTCCAGCCTAACATAGTTGTGTGCTTATACTATACACCACTGACAATGGCTATCTTCGCTTCTTCAGTGAAATGTGCGGAACTACTTATTAAGGTGCAGTGACTTGTCCCTTTAGAGCTCCTACCATATACATTATTTGCGAAGGAAGCTGAATGTTTGCATATTTTAGAAACATATCTTCATGTATTATATATTCCATGCTTTAGGCTGGTGCTGATGTCAATGCTGGTAAGCCTGTTACACCATTAGTGGTAGCTGCGGACCATGGCTTCATTGACTGCATCAAGTGTTTGTTGGAAGCTGGCGCAGATGCAAATATTCCCGGCAAAGTGAGTTTCGGTACTGCTACTTAAGTTATTACTTGTCACTAACTCTTGTTGTCTTCTGAGTTAGCTACGAATGGCTTATTGTAGCTGCTAAGATCTGTAGTTTTTTAGAATGTTACAAGATTATTTAGTAACACATGTAAACTGGGGTTAATTGGGTTTGGTAGAGCATTGCTTGCTACTAGCCTGCTTTATGTGTAGTTTTCATTTTGTAATGAAGGTTGGCACATGAAAATGACCAGAGGCTGTTGCTTCAAAAATAATGTAACTAGCCTGTTAAGGACCAATCTTGATTTTGAACTCCACAAGAAATTGAAGAAACGGTGTTCTTTACTGTGGAATTGAGAGTTTGGGATAGTCTAGAAAATAGGATAGAAATATGAGAAGTTGTGTCTTATCTGGTTTTGATACTAAAATTAAATTGAGAAATGTTGCACTTCGGAAATAAGGTATTGTGAAACTCTGTTGTAATTATTGAGTCCATTCATAACTTGGTTAACTTCACGCTACTGCCCCACAACGAAGGTTTATGTATCTCTCACAGTTTTTTTTTATCTAGCTAATACTGAAGTCGGCATGATCTCTGTTTACCACATAAAAGGAAAGAGCAAAATGGTTGAAAGAGGCTGGTTTAAGCATTTGTGCACCTGTTCATTCTTTAGACATGTCCAAGATATAATGGGAATCTGGCTACACATACACTTACCTAGACATTCATATTCTTCTGCACAATCGCCTATAATTCGTCATATTTTGAATCTCATAGTGATATGAGTATTAAGGCCTTCTCCACATTCTTCTGTTACGGTGTGACAGCATACCTAATATTTTCTCATTCCGTAAGCTCTCCGTCGTTTATTTGTGAGATTTACCCTTGGTATCCTTCTTAACAGTGTGGTATTACGCCATTAGAAATCGCTGCAGCCCGAGGATGGATGGATTGCGCTGAGATTCTTTCCGCTTTCACATTCATTGCAGGCTTTGATGTAATAATTCAACATGCGAACTATGTGAGTTCAAGAGTAAATTTGATTTATATTATGTTTGACTTTCTATTGCTCATTTGATTTAGGATCCTATCTTTGGTGAAATTGATGGATGTGCTTTGAAAGATCAAGGGGATGCTGAATTAGCGGAAAATAATGGATCTGCTGTGAAAGTGCAAGGGGTTGCCGCATTTGAGTCCATGGTTTTGAAAATGCAAGGGGATGCTGCATTTGAGGAAAATTCTTATGCTGATGCATCGGCTCTCTATACCAAGGTATATTCATTCTTGTATCATATAGTTCTTCATTAGTTCCGTTGTGTGCTTCACTTGCTGATCAAAACCTTTCTGGCCTAAAATGCTTCGAATTATGGGAGATGCACCACGTGTTTTCCTAGATTACCTCCATGTACAGACTGTTTATGCCTTGCATCTGATCGACTCTTGCGAATCAGATGTCTATTATATTTTGTTAATGCTTACATATGTTTTCTGTAGACAATAAAGGGCTCTAGTTTGGAGCTAATTTGATGATTGGCGCTACTAAGGGGTCATTTGGTGTCTGCAGGCAATGGAAGCTGACCCTGACGATTCAACCTTGTATGCAAAAAGGAGCCTCTGCTGGGTGCATTTGAGTGAAGAAGACAAGGCTCTGGATGATGCTAATAGCTACAAAGCCGTGGGACGGATGTATCAAATTCCTGCTATGAGCAAGCAGCAGCTCTGATGCTGACGAAGGTGGGCTGCAGCATTTTGTTGTTTTCCATACTCTGCTCAACTCATTTTCCCTGGCTATGCACGCACTGATGTGTGCTTGTCTATAGGAGTATGCCCAGGCATGCCACGCACTCATGTCTGGCTTGAAATTGGACTTGAGAAGCGACGACCTGGACTGAAGTTGGAGTTGAAAAGGTGGACCACGCAGCCGGTGACTGAACTCGGTAATCTCGTACCTTTGTTCGAGTTGCTCCTGGCAGGCTGTTGTTTTAGTTTGTTGTTCAGATGTGCCAAGGCGGTAGTGTATGTCCCTGGCGATTGCAATCGTACGGTGTTAGTATATTAACTTCAGAATAAAACCTGCAGGTACTAGTGCACCTGCTGAGATTTCGGAGGTTCGTGTAGGAGCATGAAGCATTTCCATTGGAGGTTTGCCCCTTTTTGGCCACGGAAGAAACCAGAGCGGCGTGAGATGTATGTATCTAAGATAGGTAGATGGCTGAGTAGTTGGAGATGTACCCACTGCTAAATCATGTATTTTGTCTTCACTAGTAATACAAGCATGACGAGCGTCTAGACCTTCACACCGCCTCCTCTGCTTCAGCAAAAGCAGAGGAAATCCAAACCAACTCAACTTTGGCAGCGCCAACATACATATCTTCGTTGTTTATCTATCCATGATCTCTAGGGTCTTGCGGGGCATGGAGGTGGTGATCCTGAGGACGAGGCCCGGGAAGACGTCGTCGGGGTTGTGCACGTGCGGGTTCCGTTCCAGGATGCAGGGGTCGCTGATGGCGTGCAGCGTCTGCCCCTTCCCCATCACGTATATCTCCTCGCACGGACGCCACCACCTCCCCTACTATCTCGCCGGTGGTGCTGCCGAGCGTGCACACCATCGGAACGGGAGGCACCACGATGCCACCGCACGACCTCTCGCCGCTGGTGCTGAAACGGCATGGTGCGTGTTTCTTCGTTGTTGGCTGCTGTGGTGGTCTGCTACTTGTGCTCTGGTGAGTGCGTGTTGGGCGTGGGCTTTATACGGCTAGCCCTGGAGGGAATAACTTCACCTAGTAATATCGATGCCACGTAGGACAAAAAGCCGATGTGACAAGTATTTAATAAGGAGAGAGTGTGTTGTGGTAACTTAGCTAGTTACCATAACATCACATATCTCAAGACAGTGTGAGTCTATAAGTTAATTAATAGGGCTTGCATGACACCACATGTTGGTTACTACCCATTGTGGAGGTGATAACATAGCCTAGGATAACGTGTATGTTACTAGTCTATGTTACTCCCCATTGTGACTAGCCTATGAGGAGGCCAGGGCAAGTGTATCAAGCTCGGTAGCTCTGTTCTCCTTCAGGAAAGGTATGCTTATTCTAATCTACACATTCAGCAATATATAGGATTAGCTTCATATCAAGGCAAGATCACAATTACATATCAAGTCAGAAATAATATTTGCATAATTCACCATCGCATATCTCCTCAAGATCTAATGCGTAGTTCACCATTACATATCAAGGCAAGCTAAAAAAAAAGCTCAAGGTTCGTTCAAATACTCAATTGCGGCCTCAACATATACCTTGTCTCTCTCGGTCTTTTTTCGTCAACCGAGGCAAAGCATAGTGTTGTGACCCCCTTGTGCTTAATTATCCCCCTCATGCATGATTGATGACTCAAACCAAACTTCTGTTCAGCTTTTGATGGGGATACTCAGCTAGGCTTTGATTTACCTATTGCACACATGAAGAAGTACACATATAAAATTAAACAATACGGTCCATACCCGAATTATTCATGTATGAAAATTACTAAAAAAAGTAATACCTTTTGAACAATCTTAGAAAGGGTCTTGGGCATTTTCTTATGGAACATAGGCTGAATGGATGCAAACCCCCAATCTAGCATGTTCGGGTGAATTAGCATGTTGAAACAAGATCGTTCGGTGGAATGTAAGTTCTCGCGTTGTCGGTATTCCATTATCTCTCGCCTTATCAACGGTATTAGACGGCCTTAGCTCCCATGCTCCTATTAACCTATGATAAAAAAACTGGAAGTATGTAAATTTATATAACATAGGAAGTATACATTGATAAAGTAGGTATATATGTACACGAACAAACCTGTTAGGGAAGCTTGTACCCACTGAACAAATGCCCACACGCCAATCTTTCCGTATAAAACAGTTTCCTTGAGCATCATATCTTGGCCTTGCCATTGCGTACAAGAACATGATCTTTTGGATGTGATTTTTATGTTTGCATTCCCTTTTTGTTGCTTCCTCTCTATGCCTCAAGTGCATATTATGTGTCTTCCGGGTGCGGTGGAACCACTTTTCATCGATGTGGGCAACATTGATAGCATCCTTAAAGGTTGGGTCGTCCTCTAAGCTACATGACTCCAAATGGGCAAGGCAAAAATCCACTTCTTGTTGTCTTCTGTTAACAAAGGTTTCAGTATACTAGTTATTCGCCTCATTTCTTTCTCCTTCAACCTAAACAAGCATGTAAAATATTGATCAAATCAAATGATTGTAGATCATAAAAAAATTGATCATATACAATTTTGCCCATCATGCTAAATACTCCCTCTGATCCACTAATATTGTCGTGAGAAAACAATGTAACATGTACAACTAGTATGTATAACTTGCAACAATTTTTTTTCAGATCAGAGGGAGTATAATTCAAATGCTAGTAAAAAAATAATCATATACTATTTTGTACATCATGGAAAATATAATTCAAATGGTAGTAAAATAATGATCATATACAATTTTGGCCATCATGTAAAATATAGTTCAAATGGTAGTAAGATCATATACAATTTTGGCCATAGTATAAAATAGAATTCAAATGGTAGTAAAAAATGATTGTATACAATTCCGGCCATCATGTAAAATATGATTCAAACACTAATATCAAATTGATCATATAAAATTTCGGCTAAATATTAAATATAATTCAAAATCTAGCATAATAATAGTTCATACCAACATCGCTTTTGGACATGTTAAGTCCTCCGACAACTTGTTGAATTGTGGTTCTCTCGCCAGGAGAGGTGGCTTCCAATGCCTCTATATCCAACTTTATTTTCTTCCTTCCCGAATTTATCTTTCGCTTGAACTTAATAGTGTTAATGAAACGTACTATATTAGGCTCTTTCCATATACTTTGCACACTCCTTCTAGAGAACTTTGTGTCCCATGCAACTGATGCCAACAGTCCATGCTTCAACGGTTCAATCTAGCATGCTCGTCATTTCGCGTAAGGAGCATTGCGTATTTAGGACGCTTGCCATGGTAAGATAATGTTTCTTCAATTTCTTGTTAGACGAAGCATCCATTTTTTTTAAAAAAAATAGCATGGAGACCAACAATTTTTTTTCAGATCAGAGGGAGTATAATTCAAATGCTAGTAAAAAAATTAGATGTTGTTGGCAAGGATGCGCAAATCTTGATCGATTCCATGAAGGATTCCATGTAGTAATTCCATGGACTTTCCTGCATGTGCGAAACACCAAAATTTGGAGTGCGACGATCAATAGCGTTGGGACATGAAGGGTACAAGTTCCAAGACCTGACCTGAACACTCAACAAGACCAACAGCTACTCTCAGTCGGTCACATGACAGGGTCGGCCCATAGGCTGGGCAAGAAGGATGACTACCTAGGGCCCTAAGAAGAGAGGGACCAAAATGTAAAGTATATAGTAATCAGTAAACTATTATCCATTACATCCAATAAATTTTTTAATACCTCCTTTGTAAAAAAATATTAAGGGTGTGTTTTTCGACAAAACATTTTTACATATTTTTCAGAATACTATGAATTATAAAGAAACTACAATTTAACATACTTTGAGATTTTTTTGTCTCTAAACACATTGAAGTTTTAAACATAGTATCCTCAACACTATTGTTTTGAAGTATTCAAAAAAAGTGGTACAACCCTCTTTTTCCTAAACCGAGAAAGGCGAAAAACTGAACTATCATGGTTATGGAATTTTTTTTGGATATTCCAAACGGAGCCTAAAGCATGAATAACTATTTTGGTCAACAATGCACAACTTTGACTATTATTTTCAATTGTACTATAGTTGTAAAATAGTACACATACATATGAATAAGAATACTCCGCAAGACACAATGCAACATGTCATTTTTTTAGTTGAATTCATACCATTTGGTAATATTTACATGTTAAAGTACGTGCATTGCATTTTTATTTCATAAACAGACACAAGAGATATATACATCATATGATAGCAAGCACGTTGCATAATAGCATATCAATTAATACCAAGTATGGATATGCACTTCGTTAAGTTTGAATTGCTAAACAATATTGACCCTGAAAAGGAGTACAAAATAATGTCACTAGTTCATTTTATACTCTAAAAAATTATGTGAATATGCTTACCTAACCATACACTAGAAATCTCTATTGAGATATATGTTAGATCATACTATTTGTAGATAATTACAATAAATATGAATAAATTATACTGATTATGCATTGTAGAAAAATATAGTTTTAAAACAAACTTTTGTTACAAAATATAGTTTACTATTTTTCAATGATATTAAATACAAATAAAAATAATAATATTTAGAAATATTATTAGTTACGTGGTTAAACTATGCTAGCGAATGTAAAGTTATAACATGCTAAAAATAAGAATCTAGATAAGTATAAAAGTTTAGTAAAAATATATTAAATTGAATCGCCTTGGGATGAAATTTTCATTGCACCAGCCCCTTGAACATAGAATTTTTTTCTCGTGAACTACTCCCGGGATTTGTGAACGAAGAGCTCCTTAATAATGGTTCGGTAGGATTTCAGCTCGAAAATCTTCAACACATCAAACACTGGAATATTATCATGAGAACTTCGCCGTGGTTTTCCATCGGGATAAGACAAGCGCAACCACATCAGTGGCAAGTTGGACTGTGTGAATGGGGCATCCATCCTAGCGACCTCATAATAGATACAATAAATTATGCAACATTAATCTTGGGAAGGTGGGGCCTAGGGAATCCGAGCAATAAACATCACAAACATAAGAATTGAAAGGAATTAAACATAGAGAGGTCCTCGAGAAGGTGGTGCCTTGGGAGTCTTGCAAAGGAATTTAAAAATCATAGTACCTGGAAGGTCCTCGAATATACCGGCAAGATGAGAAAAAATGTCGATCAAACTTTTATCTTATAGATCTTCAATTAAATGCAAGACCCGCAGCTTGGGCCGAAAATCCGGCAGAGTAAGGGCAATGTCCTATGTAGTCAATAAGGACTATAGCTTGTCTATCATCCATATGCATGGATGTAGAGAGAAAATAGCCTTTGTGCCTCCTCGAAGAGACAAGTTGGATAACGAGAGCATTTTCTAAGCTAACTGATGCCACCCCCATTGTTGCAGTGACCAAAGTCACCTCCATTCTAAAAGAACATGGTGGCCCATGTGTGGTTTTGCTAATTAATGATAATCATTATGGACTAATGTTTGAATTGAGTTATACTTGCAGATCATGTCCATGAAAAATGGTTGAACTCTATGTGTTTGATTTAATATGTTTAAGTGATGACCAATGATTTATTCATGAGAGAGTTGAGCATATTTCAAGTATTTCTTTAAGAAACATATTGTGTGAACATTCATATTTATCTTAAGTACATCATCATAATAAATAAAGAATAAAAGATACACGTTGATCAAACCAAAATGTAAAGAGTTGATCAACACAAAGAGCTAGAACATGTATCTTGTGAGATCAAGTGATTTCGTGGTATGGTAAGAAATTTTCCATGTAGTGAATTATCATGATATGTGTATGGTATATCTGTGTGGGGCTAGGTATCTTTCCATGGGATTGCGTCAACGGGAATGTTTCATATAGCCCATGATGGCTGACGTCAAGTTGTGGTCGTCATCAAAGTTGAGAAGTGCATGTCCAAGATGAGTATTTCAAAGATATCACATGCTTGGAGCTTTCCACCACATTGGTGATAATGGTCAAGTGAATACGACTCTAAAAGATTATTTGCCACAATGTTTTATGGGGGAGAAATTCGCAAGATTTCACTAAGCGAAGCGCAATCAGGAAAAGTGTTCTAATCTGAGGCAGTCAAGAACTTCATCATCTGGCTCAAGTGAAATGCTCAAGTCAAAAGTAGGTTCTTGATAGGTTTTCTATTTTACCAGTCTCATGGAGGCGATTGGGAGACTGGGTGATAGACTAAATAATTGTACTAATCAAGAGGTGCTCTCAGATGAACAACTTAATCGTATCATTCGTAGAGAGATCATACTTGACATACTTGGCATCAAATTTCTTATTTCTTATTTGGTTTTTATGCTTGTGGGGTTTTCGTGCTTGTCGTGATCTTCATTACAGGCTCACTTTATCGAAACTGGATTTCGTAAGAAAAACTTGTTGCATTTTTCTTGTTGGAGGTTTACCGATTGTTACCTTATAGAGAGATGAAACCTTTCATAATTTGGTTTTTATCGTCCCTTGTTTGACTATGATGTTTCTCTGCATATTCTTGTATTGCTCATTGTGATGATTCCAACGATCCTAAGCTCATCAAAAATGGGGTCCGCATGTAGAAGATATTATATTCTCGTAAGTGTGTTTCGGGAATTTCCGACACCTTAGAATATGCAGGCCCATTCCGGACCGATTCCGGACTAGGGGCGAAAACCTTCTTTCCGGACCATTTTGGAAGTTCGGAATATTCCGGACCGTTTCGGGATTCATCCCAGATACATCCGTAAAAATCTCATGTTAGTCATTCGAAATGGCCCTGAATGCCTAGAAATATTCCGGATCCATTCCAGGCTGCAAAAAAACTGCATACAGTAATATTTCTTGGGTAACTATTTACGGGGTCTTCTTCCTCAAAGTTTCTCTAACTCTTGAGCTCGTATTTGAGCACCATTTTTGAACTTATTTTAGCTTGATATCTCTCTATCCTTCAAATAATTCTTGCTCCTTCTTGAGGAAAAAAGGAGAAGATGTAGATATATTATTCCACCGATCCATCTCTTTCCTTAGTGAGGGGGATTCTTTTGATCTAGATCTTGTGAATTCATTCGTTGAGTTCTTTATTGTTCTTCCTCTTTTGTTCCTCCAAACCATTGGTCGCTTTGGTGGGATATGAGCACTTCTTGTGTTCTTACCATTGCATCGGTTTGAATTCTTCATGGTGATACGTGGAAGTTGAAGTTAAGAAGGTTGTTATTGTCTCGAAGCTTTGAAATCTTTCGGGGCCTTGTTTCTATGTCGTATATTTGGTAGATCGTGGGATATTGTTGTGAGACTCCAATTAAGTTGTGGATATAGCTCCAACCTTGTACAGGATCGATGAACGCCCTCAAAGGTCTCATAGTGGATCATGGCATTAACCGATCCTCCTAAGGATGTTCAGTGTTGGCCATTTTCCTGCATCCATCATGTAGTTCTTCATTAGTTTTGTTGTGAACTTAATCGCCGATAAATCCCTTTCTGACCTAAAATGCTAGAACCTCCATGCACAGATTGTTTATGTTTTGTATGACTGACTCTTCTGAATCAGATGTCTAGTCCTATTTTGCTACAGTTTAGATATGATTTTTGAGAAGAAGAAAGGGCTTTGACGGCTAATTTGATGCTTGGTGCAGTGTGACTAAGGCGTACTCATTTGATGTCTACAGGAAACTAAGGCTGGCCCTGACGAGTCAACCTTGTATGCCAAGAGAAGCATTGTCTGGCTGCATCTGAGCGAAGAAGACAAGTCTTTGGAGGATGCTAATATGTACAAAGCCATGGAGATGGTGTTAGGAGTATTCTAAAGTTAGAGATAGACTCGGTTTAAACCTTGTACGACTTGCATTGTACTCCAATCCTCTACCCCTTTGTACCTCTTTATATACCCAATACGAGGGCCAAATGAATACAAAATTTAGGGATCCAAGATTTTCATAAATGGATCTATCAAATTCCCGCTAAGAGCAAGAAGCAGTTATTATACTGACGAAGGTGAGTTGCGGCAACTTGTTTCTCCATAATCTGTTGTACTCATTTGCCCTAGCCATGGATGCGCTGATGTGTGCTTGTCTAGGAGTATGCCCAAGCATGCCAAGCACTCAGTGTTTTGTAACATCCCAAGTTTTTCAAAATAAAATATCAGCATGCCTACATGAGCACCATAGCATCCCTGTATTTTTTTCATAACATTTGGAATTTTTAATTTGCAAAACACAGAAATTAGGCATTATTGCCAAATAGGAGCATTTAGAAATTTGAACCATTTGTTAAAATTATTATCTATAATAACTAGGTAGATCATCCACACTAACTTTTTCTATTGACATGCAAACTATCCATCTCAGCATATCTGCCACCTCAGCAAAATAATTCAAAGCACTCCTAGGTGAAGCCATGTCAGCCACGTAACTCGAAATAATTGTTTCAGCGGTAAAAATGTCGACCTTTTCATCGGCTATGTATCCGTCTTCTCTACATGGCAGTACCTATTCTTAGTTCGCACCACTGTATCCCAGCCATGCGTTTCTTTTTCTCCTTCCGAATGGACACTTTGAATGAGTAAATCCCGAGCTGTCTATTCCCTTCGCTTCAATCTACACTTTTTTTTTAACTTTTTACTATGAGGCAAAAGCCCCACAACCTCCTTTATTGAAATTGCAAAAATAATTATAGAGCTATTTACAAAAGATAGAAAACAAAGCTGAACCTACCTAAGTAGAAGAGACTAAGAGTCAAGGTAAGCTGTTAATCCAAGTCAGAAAAGCATCCTTATGTTTTTTCCTCATCCTATGAACCAAAAGGTGTGCATAATGAAAGAAATTGTTGCGCCAAGCAGCAAACTTTGACCTAACATGATTAAAAATATAATCATTTCTCACTTTCCAGATGCTCCAACAAGCTACAAATACCATTTCAGAGAAGAAGGGATACACAAATGCCTTCCTTGCTGAAGTAGAATTTGAAGATAATTCCAAACTCTGGTACTATAATTGCATCCAAAGAAAAGATGATCTCTATCTTCATGAACATGTGCAGAACAGACTACTACTTCTCTCACCTAGAGTCGGTCTGGCTTACTACAACTCCAGTTTCCACTTTGCATTCCTCGACTTGAAAATTGAAACGACGTCTTGAAAGTTGAAACTGAGGCTGGCTTAAATCTTTGATCACCCTTTCTCATACAAACAGGCTTTCTAATCCTGATTAAAGAGGACTACCACAAGGTATGCAATTTGTCCCGTTCTAGGGAGTGTCTGCGAGAGGAGATTTTGCAGATTTTACTTGCTTGTTTGGCGGTTTCATGCTTGCGGATGCTGCACATTTGACTTATTTGGATTTTGTTGGCTGCGTAGATCGTACGGGGACTAATCAGCAAGGATCAGTTATTCAACTTCTAATGGTTAATGTCAACAAAACTTCTGATGGTTATTTTTTTTTCTGAAGTCACACTTTCCACACGAGACCCTTTCTTCAAATTAAAATCACCTGCTGAAGCTTTACATCTACTGACATTTCTGAAATTATTTGACAAGCTTGTGTAAGGTAAGAATCTTTTTTTTCTCTAGAAAAGGCCAGTTTGATGATATTGATAGTCAACAAAACCAATCCTAAATCAGATATTATTTTCTTTTTTTTTTTAGCATTCACATAATCACATTCGTGTGAAGAAAAGCTCACAGTCGTAGATTCAGCGTGTGGCATTATTCTCTTCCAGACTTCCAGTTTGTCATGGATGATTCGTTTTATTTAGAAAGAAAGGGTACAGAACTCCGCATGGAAGAAACCAAGAAGGTGAATATGAGATAGACCGATGCAACCAGCAGATAGTTTGTTACTATTGTCTCTACAAGATAATGGTTGTGAATAATTCTGTAAATTTCGGTAGCAAGATATGTTTGTTCCTTTGAATGATACAATTCTTTCTATAGACATAAAAAACTAGGTGCAGTCTTATTCTTTTTCTGGTATGTCACGCCCACTCCTTTTCATATGTTCTAATTTTACAGACTTAAATTTGTTATCAGTCCATATTAAAAATAATTGCACCCTTTTACAGGAGAGCTTCAAACAATAAGAGAAGATTCTAACGTTTTCAGTAACATGCTTTCAAACCTATAAGATCCCCAAGTTTAAGGGAGCTTAAATGCACCTTTTGGACTCCGATGGGACGACGATCATACATTGGCTCTTAGTTTGGTACATGGACTGTAGTTATTTATTGGTCTAATGATTTGAAGACGTGGGTCGCTATCTGCCATGTTTCAGAAATGAAACATATTTGTCCCGTGATTTAGTATAATTGTAATAAGTTCTTTCAGTCTAGGCTCATCTGGGTATTTTCTTTCACACATGAAAATCCACCTTTCCTATTTATTTTTGTCATGGATATTAATTAAGTTTTAAAGATCCTTTTTAAATTCTGGTTGTTATAGTATATAGTGCACGCAATAAATCAACTTTAACTTCAAATGCGTAACAACAAACAAGATAACGAGTTTTTCTCACACACATTGCACTTAGCAACCAAGTTATACTCATTATTTTGTTCTTACTTGACATGGTATGCAAATTCTAATAGTTGTGTCACACCCACCTCGTGAACAAAAATTTTATACCAACAATGACACTTAATGTACCATGAGGTCAGTTTTCATGTGTTCTAATAATATTTGCAACAAATTTATTTAAAAAAAAACGGAGCAACGCGCGGGGTATTACCTAGTTTTATTAGTTGACAATATTAGTACAAAAATGTTCTATTCTTCCTAAGCTTTCCAAAATATATTTATTCAATTTTTTCTGACAAGTTTTGAATGGGTTTTGTATTTATTTGGTATTCCATTTGAATAAAACAGAAAATAAAACCATATTAAAAAACGTTGGCCAGCCCAACTGGGCCGAGCCCACTCTCTCTCTCTTCCCCCCTCTCTCTCGGGCGCAGCATAAGCGGCCCAGCGCGCAGCTCAGCCAGCCCGCGCCCATCTCTCCATCTTTCTCTCGCTGGCAGCAGGGTCCCGCATGACGTACACGTGACGTTAGCCGTCTTTCCACTCGCTCACGGATCATTGATCGATTCCTTCCCCGTTTTAACGGTATTTATATCCTCCTCGACGCCCTTAAATACCTCGATACCCCTGCTCCGTTAACCCCCAAAACCCTAGCTTGATTGTCACCAGGCCGCTCGGATTTTTGCTCGTGATCTCGCAGCACCCGCCGCCGTCCATTGCCGACTCCGGTGAAGCATGACCACCTCTGCCCCTCTCTCTGCCCCCTTTCACCTATCCTCGACGACACACACCTTCCTGACATGTTTGCACATCGTTTTATCCCGCAGAATGACGATGCGTCCACGACCGCAACTCACCGCCACCTGCATCAACTCCGACGAGCAATCGAGGAAGGAGAAAGACACGAAGGAGCATGACGCCTCGCCACCAACCTCGCCTAGACGACATGATCATCATGGTATATACCACCATCTTCCTAGCGTTGTATATTAGTCGCATCATGCCCGTACGCGTTTCTGAAGAGCTCTCCGACGACCAGCACCATCCACCAGCGGAGGAGAAGATCTAGTCGTTAATCTGCATTGGATGATCCAGAACAGAAGATCTACGCGAAGGGTTATGTTGAATCTCAACCGTCCGATTTCCTTTAGATCTAACATCTATGGTTCGGGATCCGCGTGGAAAGTTCTCAACCAATCACAACGCGCCGTTTAGTCTCTCCCGAATTGATCATTTTCTATTTAAAAACATATTTAAATTGAAACTTCAAAAATTCATATCTTTAGTTCTATAAGTCCAATTTTGATGACTTTGTACTTTTCGAAATCAGCATAATTTGTAGAACACGTTAGAACAATAAAATTTCACTTTCGTTTTGTGCATGCATATTATATTGTAGATCTTTGTAAAACACTAAATTGGGCATAACTTTTGTTTTGTAACTCATTTTTAGGCGATTCAAATTGTTATGGTTTTGTATTGACACTCAATATCTAGTAGAAGAAAAAGGAAATTATTATGAAACAATTTCGTAACATAAACTTTTGTAATTCACTTATAGCTCATATTAGATCTTTATTAATGTTTAAATATAACATCTAGTGCATAACTTGTTTCGCATGCATCATGACCATGTTATTAACATAGAGAACAAACATTGCTAGTAATTATTGCTGGTTATAATTTTTTGCATCACTTATTCATTGCATATCATGCATACATATTTTTGTATTGTTGTTGTGAATAGTATGGTTATGTATTGCTTTCTGTGCTTGTTTTAGATTGTGAGGAGGAGCAAGACTACTCTACTTGTTGTTATTCTTGTTGTGCTTGTTCATCCTATTGCCAAGGCAAGTAACACCATAAAATCAACCATTATTTTTCTATGTGTTACTAGATTTTTGAGTAGTATGCATGATAGGGATTTTTCTAAGTATTATGCTATGCTAAATCCTAGTGGTGTGTAGCCACCCCTTTTACCTTGATATTTTTGTAGCCTTAGAGCTTGGTAGATGCTATGCAGTGCTACTAAATTGTTTTATTTGATGTTGTAAAAAAAATCTAAGTATGAAGTTTAATGAACCACCTGGGTGGAAGTGCAAAGGCTTGGTTTGTGTTGAGTGGCTCCCTAGGGCCATATCTATTGTGTTTTCACCAAACGAGTACGCTTGTGGATGGCCACCCAGGAACAAAGAGATTTCTAAGTCCCTCTAAGTTTAGCATATTCTCATGCAACCTTTTGTTATATGGGCCCTGTCTTGATCAACTAAGTTGTGAGAGTTCACCCCGAGCTTGACAAGCAGATGTAGCAGAATATAGGTGTAACGGTTCTTGCCAGTGGGTTGGATTCTTACTTCTGCAAGATCTTGTCGCAATTCTCTCTTTTCCTTGATGCACTTTGGGTGTATAGGATGTTTGGGCTAATTGAGGCAAAAGGTGAAAGTGCATAACTGATGTCTACGCACGCTTCTATTCTTGTAGACAATGTTGGGGCTCCAAGTGCAAAGGTTTGAATAACAACAACAAGTTTCCCTTAAGTGGATCACCCAAGGTTTATCGAACTCAGGGAGGTAGAGGTCAAAGATATCCCTCTTAAGCAACCCTGCAATCAAGATACAAGAAGTCTCTTGTGTCCCCAACACACCCAATATACTTTTTAGGTATATAGGTGCACTAGTTCGGCGAAGAGAGAGTAAAATGCAAGTAATATGGATGATAATAAGTGATAATAGCAATCTGAAATAAAATGGAAGCAAGCAAACATGTAGCAGAACAGGCGGAAAATGGTGCTTCAATGTTTGGAAATAAGGCCTAGGGCTCCTACTTTCAGTAGAGGACACTCTCAACAATGATCACATAAATGAATAACTAGAAATCTTCTCTTCACTATGATACTCTTAACCCTCTCCGGTTGGATAACGAACACTAATCATTGCGTAGGTATGCAAAAAGCATTCCCATGTCTAGTTAACCCCACGCTGTCACTATGAGCGCCCTAGAAGGTACTAGACAAACACCACAATCAAAGAATTGACACACACGATGTGCACACAGTCACCTTCACATCGCGGGACAAGGTGACTCCAAAGTTCATATTAATAAAACACTTGAGTAGCACAAGATGAAGAGTAACATCTACTTATTAAACTAGATTACAAAGCTCACGATCACATATAGATCACACCATGTGAAAGATAGATGAACCACATAGCTACCGGTAAAGCCCTCAGCCTCGGGGAAGAACTACTCCCTCCTCATCATAGGAGACAACAACGGTGATGGAGATGGCGGTGGAGTCGATGGAGATGGCTTCCGGGGGCACTTCCCTGTCCCGGCAGGGTGCCAGAACAGAGATCTGTCCCCCGAAACTTGTCGGCGGCGGCGACGGAGCTACGGATGTATTTTGTGGAAAAGGTCGATTCTTCTAGGGTTTTCCCTCGGGGGAGTATAAATAGGCGAAGGGCGATGTCGGGGCGTGGCCAGGGGCCCACACCACCAGGTGGCGCGGCCAGGGGGTGGTGGCGCCACCCTATGGACCCCTCGAGGGCTCTTCGGGACTTCTGAATGCTTCCGGGACTTCTAAGACTTCTGGCTTTCGAATTGTCCAATTCCGAGAATATTTTCAGAACAACTTTTCTCAAAACTAAAAACAACAGAAAACAGGAACCGACTCTGTGGCATCTTGTCAATAGGTTAGTCTCGAGAAATCGATAAAAATGACATAATGTGTAAGGAAAACATGTGGGAAACAACATGGAACATCAGAAATTAAGGATACTATTATGACGTATCAAGCATCCCCAAGCTTAGTTCCTACTCGTCCTCGAGTAGGTAAACGATAAAACAAAATAATTTCAGAGGTGACATGCTACCACACAATCTTGATCATAATATGTAAATGCATATGTAAGCTGAGATCATAGAACTTTAACCCAAACATGATAAATAAAACTTTAATAATAAAGCATAGCAATCACTTTGCATCATGAGAAGTATCTCAAATAAAAGGTCTTGAATAACAATGCAAAGAAAGATATATGTTTGTTTCAAGTATAGAGAAAGCATGGCAAAGTGGTATTTCGCTAGTCCTTAAGAGTGGGGCAAAACATAAATGCCAGGAAACCTTCAAAGTTCATGAGGAAGACTAGAGCAAATAATTTGAGAACAAGTAATAACACATCATGAATCAATTAATATTGTTTCTGGGACAAATGCACATAAAACTTAGAACGGAAAAAATGCTCTCTCAACGGTGCATAAAGTTAGAACATGGAGACTCAACATAAAAGTAAAAGAAAGGCCCTCCGCAGAGGGAAGCAGGGATCACTCATGTGCTAGAGCTTTTTATTTTATTAAACAGGGGTAATCATAACTTGATCCGATCTTTATGTCACACAGTGGTGTCCCATGCTAGGGCTATAGGTCCAGCATAAGAATCTAAAGTAAAAAAGTATGTTTACATGGTCCATAAATAATGGTGACAGAAATCCCTCCTACTGCGCCTCAACTTGGACTGGAGCGTCTTTAGGTATTGAATTAAAGAACGGGTTTTGCTTTGCTTTGGGGGGAGTCCTGGTGGGGAGATATGCTAGCAGGTAATGGCTCAGCTTCTACTTAAAAAGTGTTTTTAGCGGGTTTCCTTATTTATTTGCGGGTCTCTCGTACAAGATTCTATCAGTTACAGCGGATTCAAGGGATGGATCCAGATCAACTATCCGCTTGTTGTCCCTAAGCTGATAATTGCCCGAGTATATTTGTTTTTTTCGGGGAGGGGCACATAGCGATAGATACTTTAGAAACCTATCACTAAGAAGCGGGCTCACTGAAAACCAAACTGTTCGTATTTCTTTAAAACGTTGCTTCCCTAGTCGGGGGTATGTCTATAGAAGAAGGGAGTCCAGAGGAAGAAGTAGCTCCCCGAAGGAATCCTTCTAACTACCACCTACCTACCTCCCGCTTTTGTTCGGACAAGGCGAGTTTCCTAAGATTCACCCACCGCGGATACACTAAGCATTCTTCCCGTTGGTAAATCTGATTCTTGCAAATCAACATTAGACTTAGAAGCTTCATGGGGTCTGGTCTCGCCATTTGGAAATTTAAGCCAAACAAAATACAGTACAGAGGTTATAACCAATACACAAGCAGGCGTGAATCAGTCGGAAATTAGAATGGAGAAGTAGACACAGAAGAGGAGGTGTTGGGAAAATATCGATAGCCGCCTTTTCACTTATTGCTAGGAGTGATTGTGAGAGAATACATAACATAGGTGAAAGCCAAAAGGCATATATGACCCGCTCAGCCCAATGGAAGTGATTTGAAACTGACGTTTCTTTAGAATTCGATTAAGAATAAGAACATAGACCAGCTTCTAGAAAAAAAGACGTGCCCTCTTCTCTATCCGTAGATTCAGGAGCAACATGATGGTTCCTTTTGTCATAATACCTAACGGCTGTGGGCAGAATGAATGAAAAAGCAGATGAAATACACTATACATACCAATAGAATGAGAAATATAGAATAAAGCTAGGTGACGTCACGGAATTTGAGAAACAATTGCTTCTTTTGCTTTTCACCAACCTTCATGTACAATCTTATTTCGTATTGGAGTCCAGCCTATCGTAGGCCCAACAAAGGCAAGACGGAAAGCAAGAATTAAGTGAAGAAGCAAGGTCCAAACAAAGTAGTGAAAGATTGACATTGAAAAGCTTCTCCATGTCTATATCTGTCCGATGGACCAATTTCAAAGGAAACGGCTTCTCTACTGCATCAAAAAACCAATCCAAGCCTGAAAAGGAGAGTTGCGGTTAACGATTCCTATAAATTGAGAAAGAAGCATGTTCTTCATGCCCAAGGATAAAGTAGATGGAACCAGTTCTCTAACCTTCTTTTTATAGCAGATACTGCATAAAGTTTACCTACCTTGTAAGGCTTTTGTAGGATTAATCAAATTTCCTTTTTCTCGTTCTATCTCAGAGTATCCATTCATTCGATCTTGCTATCCTCTCTCAATTGAATCCCTTCTCTGTTGTCTATAGGTGTGTCCGCATCAGGACCAGAATCACGGTCTAGTACCTCCGTACTCGAATACCTCCTACTTTATTAATTAGGAAGTGAAGTAGGGAAGTGTTTCCTATTCAAAGTACAGTGCCTTTGGTACATTGGTGCATTGGGGATTTCCAGGTAGCAGGTCGGTTGAGTGAGGGCTCCATCCATAACAGATATATCTAGCGCACAGGATCTCCCTTCTGCGAACAAAAGGACAAAAGAGCCGGGTCGGGCGTTGATTCCTGCTGCTTACTTTCTCGATCGATGGAACCGGTGATTCAAAAACCTAACATCCGTAAGGAGTCTCAATCGTAGCTCACTCGTTGCCTTACTCTCCCACAAGATCACACTAAATACAATAGGTGTGTGATCTACTAGATTCTTATATAATCAATTTCTAACCTTAGTTGATAGACAGGAACCACCCTCCCATAACAAAAAGGGGGGCGAAGGTTATTTTGTACCAATGAAGACGGATTTATCTCTCGAGCTGCTCAAAGATCTTTAAGTGTCTTACGAGGTAGACTTGATCATGATCGATATCCAACCTTCTCCCATCTACTTCTGTCTCTAAAGATTAGAGTCATCGACGCGATTCAAGTCCAGTGCTGATAAAATCCTGCTGTCCAGTTCGGGAAAGCAAGTGATTGATTAGTTCCATTGGTCTATTGGCTTCAGCTTCCAGTCTACCTCATTTCTATAAAAATGATCTGGTGTCTATATCCATGCCTGAGGTTGGTAAACCCTATATCTGTTGCAAACGAGCTTTTCGGAAGGGACAGCTTGTAATCCACGACTTACTACTACGAGGATTCTGCCGGAGTGCTTTTCACATATAGATAGGTCGGGACGAAGAAGCTCCGTAGTCAACTAATAGATAGAAAATCACAGTAACCTTTTTCCAATAGTTTCGCCATGATAAGAACAACCTTGTCATACATGATAATTATGGGCTTTCTTCCTCCTTCTTTATAGTTTGCAGTTCAATCTGCCAAGTCCGATTCATCTTTTTCCAACCCTTCCTGAATTGGCAGTTTCGAGGTTAGAGTTTCCGTTTCTTAGGAAGCCACTTCTCTAAGCATGCATGCCGACATAGGTGTCGCGGTAATCATAGAAGTTTGATTGCTGTGTGGTAAGGGGTCAGTCAACCAATTGTTAAGGGGTAAGGCTAAGCTCTCTTTCTCGTTAAGAAAGCGGTCCATCCTAAGAGATCAGCATCATACTAAGGACTGTGTCGAGCAAGGTCCGAAGGGATTTGAATTCCACACGCCTACGAAGCATTCAGTTAGTGGAAATTAAGGGCACGAACGGATGTTGTACAATACGATACGATGGTATGATATCACTCCTACTTCATTCTCTACTTCAGTCTGGTCTAAAATCATAAGGAAAGTGTCATCCCAGCGAGGAAAAACAGAAAGAAAGCAAGTGAGCATGTTGAATTTCTTGTTGAAGTAACATGACGGAGGGGAATCTCTTCCGGTCCAGTGTCTCAGTGCCAACGGCCAAAGAGAGTGAAAGAGGGAGGAGCCAGGAAGCGGGCGTTTAGTGAGGAAGAGACTAAAAAGCATTTAGTCGATAAAGATGAGTGCTTTCGATCGGCTTGTTGCACTAAAGCAGCGAGGTTCTTTGATCGAATCCGCTCTTAGCGTTTACTTGAGGGATAGGGTTCCATCTTATCTGCCTGGCTTGCCCAGTACTCGCAAGAAAGCGGTACCAACCTCACTTCTCAGAAATCCAGGTACTTACATCTGCAAAGGACCTGTTACGCGCTGCTTGTGCTAAGTCACCCACTACAATATCAATGGCAACTGCTCAAGCACCGTGGGAATAGCTCAGAAGGAGGTGATAAGCATTAGAAATTTGATACGAAGGATATCCGTAGAAATATTTCCATTCGTAGTAGTCTAGGACCCGGGCTTTGGGGATGAGGATTCGTATTCCTATTTCTTTCTTTGGATTGAGCGACAAAAACAAGAGTGAGAATGCTGGATTGAAGTTCAGTACTTGCTTTGGCCATTCACCTAGAGTTTTCTAAAAAGACTTTCCATTGATTTCAGGGCCCTGTCTTGCTTATTGTTTCAGTGGGATAGGAGCACTACTTGCTTTGTCTTTGCTTGAATATAGGCTCATAGAATATTCTTTTGGCATGCAAACAATCAAGTATAGTAGGTCAAGCCTGCTAGTAGATAGAAAGATAAAGCATCCTATCAACTACTTATCTATGTCGGCAAGTAATATAGTATGAAGTAGTTTTGCAAAGAAGCTTGTTCTTTCGGAGTAGATTGGCACTACGGCACTAAGGGTACACTACTGGCTTTTGATATGTAGTTTTTCAGAAGTTCAAACATCAGACCCATATGGCCTCGGGGTAGGAGAAAAGGAATCGATCACTGTTGGCACTCTATAATTGCGTATATTGGGATGCGCCTGCGAACTATTGATACTTGAATTCCGTATAGAAGAATACAACTCGAAATGCTAGTGAATTAGAAAGTTTCTACTTTCCAAAATTTATTTATCTGCTTCTTCTCCTTTTGCTTTGTTTTTACCCTGCATCCACTACAGCTTCCTTTGCGCAAACCAACACCTATTTGGATTCGCTTGAGAAGAGCGCATTCTTGAGATGCTAAGTGCTGGCCAAAGGGTTAACTAAACTAATAAGATCTCTTCTTCCTTCTCTTTTATGCTTCAGCGAATCGACTTCTTCTCGATGATGGACATTCCACAGAAATTTTTAGAGTAAGATTCATGTGCAGCCTTTCTCGATCGTTTATTATTCTCGAATAGAAGATGATAAGATGCATACCCCCTCCTCATTAACTATGTTACTTATTTCCTCACAGCCTCTTGATGCAAAAAACATATTCTTTCAAGGAAAAGACTTTTCTAATTCACTGTAGTTTTTCACTGACTATTCTAGTGACTCAAGTATACGTTTTCTGAAGTCTCAGATTGTATGCATTTCTTAAACAATATTGCACACTACTAACTAAAAAACAAGTACTTTACTGACAGGAAGTTAATAAGTATATAATATGCAAACAATCCCTCGCTTGGTAGTTTCCTTTCTTTCCTACCACGCAATCAATCTCTTGCTTACTGAAAAAAAACTCTAGTTTTGTCGGACAACCTTGCTTCTTTCTTATAGAAAAGTGTTGAATCCATAAGCTTTCGTCGGAGCCTACCACCAATCAGTCTAAATTAGTTACTTAATTCCTTAACTACTAGCTTGCAGAGAATAAAGTAGGCTTTGGCTGAGATACGTAAAGGAGGAAAGGAATAGTCAACTATACTCCGAATGTGCTTTGAGAAGACAGATATGTAGGTTGCTAGGAAGGAGGTAAGCGCTTGTCTTTCTGATGTCAAGAAGTAATAAGAGGTAAAACTCCTAAAAAACTACTTGATCTATGTTGAAAGTTTATGTCAGCAAGCAAAGAGATTGCCTAGGGCGAAAGCAAATCAAAAAGATAATAAGAAAATAAGTGTTTCAAGCCTAAGCAAAAGATAGAATGTTGTATTGCCATAACCTATGTACTTAAGTGAACTAGCGAAGAAAGGCGAAGAATGGCTTTGGCTTTGTTCAAGCCCAAGTAAAAATCTATCTCTAATAAAGCATTCAATCTTTCATCTTTATATTCATTATCTGCTAGTTTCGAGTCCTTCTTTGACTTTCTCCTTCCGGCACTTTTTAGTCATAGTAAAGATGTGCTGTAAGGATCAAGAGTGTACCTTATTTGTTTTCAATTCTGCTTCGCTTTCATCAGCCTTATTATGGGTTTGCCTGAGGGCAGCCTTATATTCGATATACTCCCCTCCCTTGAATATTATTCTATTTAATGCAAGAGTAAGGATAGACGTATTATTCTTCAGTGTTGAGATAGAATGACTGTAGACCCTTTTCTCTCTTTTAGTTAGCCTTACTTATTCCAATTCCTAATCTATACCATAAAGCAAAGCCCTTTTTGCGCAAGGTTCTCTCCTACGTATACAATTCTCACTGATGGGAGTAATATGCCAGTAACTATAGAAGAATTTATTATTATTAGAAATAGGCGGCAATTGGTCCATCGAGATAAAGTATGACTAATATGTAGTAATATAGCTAGTTGCTATACATAGACTTGAAGTCGGGGCTTACTCATCCTAATCTTCTCTTTACTACTTAGTTAAGTTATAGGATCAGAACGAGATTTTCTTTGATTGCCGTTATAGGAAGTGAGCAAGCAAGCTAGACACGAAAACTCAGGATAGACGCGTTGTTCTTCTAGCTTTGGTTGGACATAGAAAAGCAAGTTATAGGGCCCATGCTGCATTCCCTCAAATAGCAGTCTTTTTTTTATGTCTAAAGAAAAGTTGCCTATTAATAAGAAGTCTTCCCTCTTTCATAAGGCTCTAACTTGCGTAAGGAATCAAGGAGCTACAGGAGTATACCGCCGAGTACTTACTATCTTGGATAGCTTTTTGCCTTGCAAAGAGCATAGATTCAACTTCAATATATGTAGCTAACTCTCTATTGCTTTATTGCAATCCGCTCCACGCCTTGATCTATTTACTTACTCGGGACTATATAGTTATGTCTATAGCTAGTGCTTACTTTTCATAAGGTATAGTTACTCTAAGTCACATATAGTTGTAGTGCCTAATCCAAGGCAAGGGGATAAGTGCTTGCATAGGTTAGGTTGAGATAAACTCTACATTTCCAGTCTTTAACGCATCCATTCCTTGGGCTTAAGCATTGTTGAGCTTGACTTGTTCTAGCATAAGCCATCTAGTAGGCCTGTTTAGCATTCTAAGCAGCCGCCTTCCTATACGCATAAAGTTGAGTTATATTAGTACCTCACACCACAATAGAAGTCTTATTCTAAGTAGGATCACCCACATTTATTTACTAAGATTTTCTTTATGAAAGTAAATGACACCAGGATGGTTTCAAAATATCTTTCTGATGATAATAATTAAGAAGCTAGCGTACTCACTCTTATTGTATAAGCTTGTACAAGTAAGCCGGTATTAAACTACTCTTATTAGGCAAGCTGGTAAAGACCTACTCTTAGGCATCGATACTAGGTATTGTCAATTTCAGCTTTTTTTCTAATATCCTCAACGACATGGCCATAGAAGGGAAGTAAGGAAGAGTATAAGTCTAAGATATAAGTAAAGGTGGGGCTAAGACCTCTAAGTCAAAGAGTGAGGGCGTTAGCGGGTAGTATTTTGGAATGCTGGTGTATTTGATTGATAAACCATTGAGTCGTAAATGACCTATTTAGTTCTAGATGAAATATTGATTGACTTTCCATTATACCCTTCTTCCAGCGAAGTGTTTTAACTCTCTTACATCTACCCTCTCTTCCAATCAAGTATCTAGAGAAGGTAGTGAGCCTTTTGAGGTATGGCCTGATAGCGTCTTATAGTATTGACCCGAATTCTTGAATTTCTAACCTCACTGGTCTCAAATAAATAGACTTTCCTATCCTCCTAAGGTTCTCTATGCCCTCAGACATTGATTGCTATACAGAAAAGTATTTGAATATTTATTATTATTATGAGGTTGAGAGAGCAAGTAACTTAATGAAGCAAGACTTCGAAGAAAAGGAGAGAGATTCTCCTTTATTCCTACATACGATATTTTCTACTAACATCAAGAGAGAAACTGTCGGTGTATCAAGAATTTACCCAATCGAGGAATTTCTCCTTGGCTAATCCTATTCTAGTTTGTGTGGATCGCTCGGTACAGATGAACTTTTCATCAAAGAAGGAGAGCAAGACTTTGTCGATGAAGGCTTTAAGCGTTGATTTGGTTTATCAAGAAGGTTACAAAAAATGAGCTATGCTTTATGGGTTCGAAGAAAGAGAGCAGAAATGGATGGCGCACAAAAGAGGTGAAAAAACACGTCCCCCTTCTACGTGATACCTTTTATCTGAATCAAAACCAGATTGCGCTTTCAGGACCTACACCTACATTATAACTAATGCACGGGACAGCCGTTTTTCTCGATCGGGAATGTCTCAATGAAACGAATCTTTGAGAAGTAACGTTATCTCGAGCCGCAGGATCAGACCAAACAAAAACTGGGTATCGAAAAGAGAAAGTTTCATGCCAGCTATGTGCCCCTCGTACGATCTTTAGCTTCAATGGACTGGCTTCTATATCCTCAGCTAGATCTGTCTGATTAAGTATTACATGAGAATTCCATGGTTCCAGCTAAAGAAAAGCAAAAGTATGTGCTTGCACCGAGCGATAAAAAACGGACTATGAAGTGTTTCCTGGAGGCTCAAAGCCATAGTCACTCCTCCTTTATTGCAAAAAATGCGCAATCTGTGCTAGCATTCTTATCTTTGATTACCTGCTACCCATATTGAGGAATAAGAACGAATCCAACCACTTCGGAATTGAAGGGAGGGCGGATCTCCACATGGTGATGAGAACTATCAAACCCTGAAGTGATGGCTTCCTTGTCCTTCTTCCTCTGACCCTCATTGATTTGCTGATCTAAAAAAAGTTGTATAAAAAAGCCTTTGGCATGATCCAAGATCAATCTTTATGTCAGGTGTTCGTATTTTATTTGCAAGTCCTAGGAATAAAACTATCCCCAACCTCTGGGGGACTGCACTCTTCCCTTTTCTTTTCCTTTGCTTCATTCAAGTCAAGGGCAAAGTGTTCAATTGCACGTCTCTGTTGAGGATAGACTGATACCGATGTTCCTCGTCCCGTAGGTAACCGATCAGCCTGACCTATTCATCTTGATCTTTTATCGACAACATCTACTACGAGATTCCCTTAAAAAGGGTCCTCGGCAGCAGCAAACTAGTTAGTAGGGATCGGTCCCGTGGTCACCGTTAAGCTGAGCTTTGGAATTCCATTTGTTGGAATAGGCGATTTGAGTGCACGGTTTGCTTAGTGATTTCACTCCCTTCCTTTGACTCTAAGAGATACTTTCGCTCGATAATATACATTAACCCGTGCCTTTATTGCGAAAGAAGTGATCGTACATGGACGACCCAGGTGATGTATGAGGTAACTTTTAAGCTCTAAACGGATCCGCACCAGCTATGATACCAAGTCTAACTTCACAGGATCGGATACAATGGAACATTATGAATGACGCGATCCGATCCCATATGATATTGACTTCATTGTTGTCACGTACGCCTATTTCAACCTGGAATTCCTAGCCATGCGAAGAAGTAAATAGCAACAAGGCTTTGGCCACGTTACGGAGGAAGCCGAGCATGCACAAAGTTGTATCAAAATATTTAGTAGAGTCGGATTGAGACAATCTGTTGATTCTTACCCTTTACAGGTAATGATGGTCTCCTGGCAGGGAAAGCCCATTAGAAGCTCAATTATCTAAAGAAAAAGCGTGGTTTTCATGGGCTCGTGGGTGATTCCACAAGAACCGTTCTAAGCTCAAATTGTTAATTAAATGGGCCTTGTTAATGAAGTACTTCGTTACCTTCCTTTATTCTTATTTTTACCATTTAGTTGAACTGACTTTGTTAATTCGCTCTCACGGTAATTGGATTGCGATTTCCTCTGGATTCAATGACTGCTAGGATTTCTTTCTACTTCTATTTGTGGCATATAGAATTTTACGATAGATGAAGCGTGGATTTCATTCCAATAACAACCCCTGGCTGTTCACTTAGAGAGCAGCACATTGTTCGACCTAGGGATCTTGATGAAAGTAACTATCAATTAGAGCTAGCTGCTGTTATTCCAAGAAGCAAGCCAAGCTAGTTCAAAGGGCTGGCCATTGACATTCCACAATTGAACTGGAAATGAACCATGCTTGCAATCAATAATTGCATACATAAAGTTGACTACATGGTACATCTTTTGTTGAAGCAAAAGATAACCTATAGACAACGGTCAAGTTTGCGATCCAAACAGTGATGAAAAGAATTCTCAAATCATTCGCGTATGGACGTTAAAGAAGGAAGAACCAAATGGCACTGCTTCCTCAAAGCGAGCTTTGGGTACCCGATCAAGAGACTAATGAAACACCAGTACATGTCATACAGAAGCTCCACTCATCCCTCCGCCAGCCCAACCTAAGTTTCTATCGGACTGAGCTATTCTTCAATCCAGTGCCCTAATCCTTTCAAACTTGGGTCCATAAAATAGTGCTATTGTACAACCTGGGGAAGTCAAAGCACATTCTAAGTGGGCCGCATGGGTCGGACCTTTCACCTCATTCTTTTCCGTTTCCACGCTCTGAAACCGGGTTCTTTCACTTCAATCTCTCTCATAATCAAGCTGAGATATGATGCTGTTTCATCCTAAAATTATGAGAAATCCCTTGTTGGCTGGGACGTACCCTTAGTATAAGATAAGTCAACAGGTTGTGTCAGTTTCTCAAAAGACATGGGCTCGCCTTTCGGGGTGACTAGCTGCATTCATTGGTTTTCTTTCTTCCACCAACTTCACAACCATCCTGCGTTGATGACAGGAAAGCTCAACCACAGTTTCCGTAGTTTGGTTCAATTCATTCGGCATTTCCATTTCCAATTGGTAAGTGGGGCCCTTTCTCCGACCCAAGGAAGAAGATCACAAGCGGGAGTCCCCTCTAGGAAGAGATGTCTTCCAAAGGTCGTACGCTACTGTTGAATGGCCAAATAGAGATTGAAACAGAGTAAATAACTAGAGTATCCCGTCGTAGTGGTAGCTGCATTTACGCAACCGGGTCCGAGCCACGGGACAAGACTAAATTGGATTGGATTGGATTTGTCACATCCACGGATGGAAGACCGTAGATTTCTCACTTTCCCTACTCGGAGAGCACGTGTATGTAGTCCGCCTGTATCTACTTATTTATTTGGAGAGCGCCAGGATTCAGAAGTCGTACAAGCTATGGTGGGGCCGTTTACCAATGCACCCAGTTCTCCTCATATTTGATTCTTTTTTTTTGTATCATTGGTTCCACGTACGTCTTTTGGGCGAGCTTTCTTCACTGTCATCAAAACCAACGCTCAAACCGAAGCTTTCCGAGCAGTTGTTTATTTCTCACTTTAGCTGGTGTCGTTTTCCTCTTCCGAATTAAGCGAGTGAAAAACAAGGGGATCAGAAGAACAAACAATAAGAATGAGGGATTGAAGTCTGTTTCCTTCGTATCGTATTTCAACGGATCGGGTAGTTCTAGTCTTTTTTGATTACTCCTTCGTTTTTACCATCATTTGATATAACAGAATTAATAAACTGTTTGATGGTGAACGGAACCGGATCTGCTCCCTTTTCCTTCAGGATCCGTTCTTGAACTTCTTATAGTAGGTTGAACAGGTTTCACATACTCAGTGAGTGGTGAAGACCACTGACCCCAATTGGTAGATCAGCAGATAGCTAAACAAATTCGGTATACTCAAATAGTAATTCGGCATACTCAACACCATAGGTAGAAACGGGAGTTCGAAGGTACCGACCACCTAAAGTGAATTAAGACCAGGAGGGCTAGGAACGAGTAGAGAATCAAAATGCCCTTATTCCAAAGGAAGTGAGTGCCAAATCGAAAATAGAGTAAAGAACAAAAGAACGAAATGCAAGGGTTGCATCCGCTGTTACAAGTCTGGACGGTTCCTTCGCTAGGTTATTCAGTTGGCTCCCCCGTTATTCTTCATCAGACAACGCACACTTAATGGAAAAACGAGGTATCTTTTTGGAAAACTTCTCTACTTACGACTGTGTTAGCGCTTTGAGGGCTTCACTATGTTCTCTTAAATATTTTATTTAGAAATAAGAAATACGTATTTCTCAGGAGATGACTCTGCTGATACCGAGTTTCAATGCAAAATGGCTCCCGCTTCTTCTGAAAGAAAACTAGGGAAAAATAAATATGGAGCCGTCAGAGGCTTATCTGGCCGATATGACTTCCAGAAATGATTTCCTGAGCTCAACCTAAAATTTAGGGGTTGGGGCTTTGGCTCCAGGCTCAAACTCTATCTTGTGGTAGACTGCCCGGAGCGCTTGGGCAACTAACTTGTGGGGCATGACATCCCAAATTCATCATTCGGAATTTCCTGAGAAAAAAGTATAATGTGTACATGATCCGCTCTTCTGTTAGCATGAACACATGAATGAGATTCTTCTTATTCTTCCTGAATAGAACCCCCACCCTCACCTTTTTAGGACTATCAAGCCTTCTCGAATTAGGTCTATGGGTACGAAGGCCTCTCGAATTTGTTCTACGGTAGAAGCTTTGAACGTAGACCCGGATACAAATCTTTCACTCACTGAAAAGTGAAAACCTGTGACTATATCGTCCAGAAGACGGATGCGACGGGAAGAAGTGGCATTTAGAAGTGTTGCTGACTTTACATTTAGGTTTCGGCATAACAAAGCTTGCACTGTCTTTTCGCACTTAGGCGCACAGCGTGCCGTTAGTAATGATTCTACTACGGTGCTGCAAATTCGCAAGTTGATCCTAAGTAATCGTTGTTGTTCATTGGATTCCTCCATAATTACTTTGTTAGGATTGAAGAATTGCTGCAATTCTTCCTGAATAGACTCGATTCTCCCGTCGAGAGTTTCTTTGAAAGTATTACCCAAACTCTTCCGACTAAATATGAGAAAGCCTATAAAACAACAAGCTACTATGATTTCTTCATTATAGATTGAGATCTTCTTCGGACTTGATGCACAAATAGATGGAATAGAAGCAAATAGCATATTTCTATTATTCATGTAGGGTAACTCCATCAACTCTGCTCTCGAAAAGAGAAAGGAGACTGAGACATGGAGACTTTTTTTTGTGGGCGCCGATTTTTCCAACGAAAGCCTGATTTAGCATGTAACGTGAACATGAGCGGACACCCACATTTCACTTCTAAGAGCTAATAACATGTATGCCCTGCAAAGCAAATTGGTGAGCATCCGCGGAGCGGAGGAGAAGTTGATCAGAAAAAGAAGGCTTAATTTTACACTAGTGGAGTGAAGTTGATCATCCTTCCTTATTCAGACGGATTTGCCTTAGTTTGAGTAGACCGTCGAGTGATTCCCTGTTTTTGCTTGCTCGAATTCGATATCATTAGCACATTGGTCTTATTAACTGCCTCACTCAGTCCCAATGCTGTGGTCACGGGCCATGCTACTGTATTGTGTGTGATCGGCAAGCCAATCTGGTACTCGAAGGTGTATGAAAAGCGGCTTTAGCAAGATTGCCAACCCAAACTCTAGCTTTTGTTCTTTCGGCGTACAAGTTTATTACGGTTGAGGAAAAGAAGGATGCTCAATGGAAATCGGAGGAAGAAGGACAAGCAGCCCTCCGTCGTGAATTCCGGGATTCGTTTATGATAAATTGACTTTCTTCGCCATTCTTCCCATTTTCCTTGGATTTCATTGCTATTTCCTTAGTAACACAAGTGGGTGATGAAACCGAGAGATAGTACCTGCTTTCCCTTCACCAAAAGTTGCTTGTTTTCAATTCAAGAACCAGTTTCAGAGCTCTTTATATGATATTTCATTCCCACATGTGACTTCATTTAACGAAGAGGACGTACGACCTTGCCATACATCCATAAGTTTCCATTACAAAACAACCAAGGCTCCATCAAACCGATTGAAACTATCTTCACAGCCTTGAATCGAAGGGAACTACTATAGAGAATTGAATAAGCAACAAGGCATAACACTAATAAGGGTCCCTAGTCTTTAGATAACCTTAATCACACCAGTTTTTCCTCATGGGAGAAATGGGAGGCTAAAGGAAATAGGAATGTGGAAAATCTATGCCAGTAATAAATGCTGAAGGTTGTCAACTAGAAACAAGTTATCAGTCTATTCTTCCGATCGTGCCATCAGTTTCTTGTAAGCCAACTTCCTCCGATGATCGGTTGCGGCTAACTTCTCTCTCTTCATCTCTCAGAGTTCGCTTCAAGTGATCTTCTTGGTAGTAGTTACCCCTGTCAGAACCATTGTCTACTCTTTCGTTGTCCTACGCGGGTCTGCCTGCCAGCCGAAAGTAGAGAACCACATTGTAAGATCTGGGGCAAGAGTCAACTCTCTGTTATACCTTCTATTTCTTATTCATTCAGGGCGCCCGTTCATGTGTTTAGTCTTAACCCTTGAGATTCTGATTTCAATAGAGGTTGGATTCGTCGCATCTAGAGGAAGAGCTCGACCTGAAACTGCAGAGTTAACTTGGACGGATGCGGTCAGGTGTGACGCCCCGAGATCGGGCACTATGCAGATTTCAGCATTTCCGCCAAATCCGCATAATAACCGATTCCAGGTTGTCATTTATGATAACATTACAATAGTTCTCGAATAATCCACAATTACAACAGAAACAGATAGATACAAGATGACTCGAACGAGCCAGGGTTACAACTGATACATTACAAAGATCCAAATAACAGCGGAAGAAACAAACGTCCGGCTACGGACAAGGTCCAAATTGGACTAAGAGTCCTGAAGATAACCGAGAGCGTCCAATCCCTGCCCAGGCCAAGCCGGAGGGATTCCCAAGCTAACGTCGTCAGACTCCAAACCTGTTGACTGCAAGTTGGAATTTGCAGCCACGAAAGAGATTCGTGGGTCAGTACGGTTAAGTACTGGCAAGGGGGATAAAACCCATACTCACAAGTTACCGGCGTAGCCAGTCATCACAAGATACAAATACTTTAGGATCAACGGAAAGGAAGGGGGTTATTGCAAATAAGCGACAGCAGGCTGCACTAACCAACTACAGAGATCCTATTACTTCCAACTATCAGAAAGGAGATAAGATCGAGGATTGTAACCAACTGAGAGTAAATCCAAACAAACCCATCCTGGATCTCGCCCCTTATCCGAAGAAGCAATCCGAGGATAACGCACACCATTGTATTAAAGATGAGTCAAGTTATTGTGTGAATAACCCATTACTAGTCAAGTTATTAATTGTTGGGTGTAACATGATTGATCATTAGGTTTAAGTTGTCCTGGGTACTTGTTAGCCAGTACTTTCACCAAGTCGTCACATAACCGCGGACAACACGGCTTCTCGAGAAGATTTATCCCTGCAGGGTGTGCTCCAGTACCCGTACACACTCAAGCCACCAACTAAAACTCAGGTTGGCTTGACACGACCCAAACCGTCTCTACAACCCATCCTCGGAGCCACGGAGCTATAAGGTCCCAGCCACGCAGCCGAATACTCAGCGCAGGTGTGCAAAACTCCCGCAGGACACAACACCCCGGCACTACAGGCCTCGCCCTATATGCATCATCATCATCAGTAACCATGGGGGGCCCTCCCAAAATGCAAGGAGCAAATGGAACACCCGAACTAAGTGTGGCTCTTCGGACAAGCTGCAGATCAGGTCTAAGTCGAGGGGGGTCCCCATACTAACCACCCGGATGCGGTGAGCACGCTCATCATGGATCAGTAGACAAGACCCTTTTCCTATTAGGGTCGACACTAGCAGGCCTCAAAACCACTTAGGGCCTCCTGCCGGTGCCTTATCATCAAATTATTATTAACAGCAGCATTAACAGGATTGATTGATTAACATCGAGCCCCGGTACGATAATAAAAGAGTACGATAGTAAAAGAAGTAACCGACAACAGGCTCGAGCAAAAGCAACCCTAAGCATGCTAGATAGAACAGGCTCAATCAAAGGCTGTAGGTATGGAGGTGAGGCAATATCAGGGGTAAAGGATTCATGTGATAGGTTCGTAACAGAAACAATCTACTACTAAGGCTAGCATAAAAGAACAACGGAAGTATCGGTAACAAGTGATGAAAGGCAGCCATATGGCATGCAAGTGAGTATACTTGCCTGAGATCCCGCAAGGTAGCAGAACTTGTCGTTGCTCACATCATCTCAACGTCCTATCCGAGAAGAAGCAACGAACCTCGAACAAACACCGGAATGCAACAATTACTACTACGGCAAAAGATCCAGCATGATCAAGATATGGATGCATGACAGGTTTAAAGATGCATAGAAATAAGATAGTTGACAAGTTAAACAAATTTAAATGGACCCTTATGCAAGGTGAGTTGCATATGGATGCACATGTTAAGGTTGAAGCAATGATCTACAATTAGTTAACATGTGTAAGTGGTTTATCATGATGCATGCATGATGAAAACAAGAAGGTAACAATTTAGATGCAATTAGAATGATAGGTAACCAATTAAGAAAACACTTATTAAGTTTGGAAAATTGGTTACTTAATGATGTCACACATGAAATTGTTGTTTTCAACAAGTTAAAGTGTGCAAAACAAATAACAAAGTTTATATTTAAAAACAACATCAAATTTTAGTTGGATTACATGTTTCACATTTTGAAATTGGACTTAGGATTAATTAATTATGAATTAAACAATATTAAACAATTTTTAATTGCATTAAACAAGAATTAAATGGTTTAGGCAATTTTAATTATTCAAAACAGAAAACAAAATTTATATTTGCAAAGGTGAGATGAAATGGTATGGAAAACATATTTTATTTGTATTATTTGGAAATAGTATGAATTAGTTATGAATTATTTCAATTTGCATGTGAATTATTCAAATTTGAAATTTAAATGAATTTTGAAAACTCAAAACAGAACACAAATAAGTTATTTGGAAAGATTATGGAATTTGGAGCAATAAACATATAAAGTTTGTATGTATTGGATTCACAGATTTAAAGTTATGGATTTTTGAAGTTTTATTGCTTAATCTGCTATTTAAAAAGAAATAGGATTTAAACAGATTTGTTTCAAAACCGTTTGTTACCGCAACGGGGTCTACTCCAGCCACTGCCTCGCGGGCCCGTGGCCAGCGTGGCGAGGTTAGAAGATGAGGTGGCGCAGCGACCCGCTGACGGGTGGGCCCTAGTGTGCCGTGTGGGAAAAATAACCAAAAGGGGCCAAACCGCGGAGTGGGGGATCGAACCCACTACCTACGGTGCGCGCGGATGGTGCGCTACCACTGCGGCTTGCTCGATTCGTTGTCAGATAGCGGTAGCGAAATAGATTATGGAGTACTTCGTCAGGTAAAGTTCTTAACTGAACTTTCCTGACTCTGCATCTCTGCAGGGCTGCGGACGGACAGATCGACAGAGGGCAGTCAGCGAGGGCGGCCGCCGGCGCTCGCGGCTGCTCGCGGTGGCGCCTCCAGGCTCGCTGATGCGCGTGCGGAGATGTGTGGGTGCGTGGGTGTGGAGACGAACATGGGAAGGAAGAAAGGATTGGGGCGCTCACCTCGGTCTTCGTTGACGAAGCGCTGCCGACGGAGAGGAAGGGTACGGTGGCCGGCGACGGCGCGGCCACCACGGCGTCTCCCAGCACGCTTCGAGGAGGCGAATGGTGAGGGGGAACCACCGCGGTTCCATTCCCGCGGTGGGTTTAACCCGAGGATGGACGGCGAGGAAGGCTATGGTGGTCTCGGTGGTGAGCTCACGGTGGCGTGGGTTCAGAGATGGTTTCGGTGGTTGTTTCCGATCATGTGCAGATAGAGGAAGATAGCAGAGGGAGAGATGGCGGCGGGAGAGGATGGCTAGGGTTCCTAGGGGCTAGCAGAGGGAGATAGATATAGGGAAGAGAGGCTCGTACGGCACAGCATCGGGAGGGCATGGAGATGATCGTGTGGCTGTTTGGGTGTTCGTACACAGTTGACGTCACGAGGAAGAAGATGCTCACGAAGGGGTACTGGGCCAAGGTGATAACGGGCTGGGCTGCTGCTGCTGCTGCCTCTCCTTTATTATTTCGTTTGTTTTATTTTTTTTTTTTGTAGAAAACCCAAAGGAAGGAAAAGATGAGCTTTTGAGTTAGTAAAAAGGTTAGAAACATTAGATTAAGGTAGTTAGGTTAATAGCAAACAAAATGCTAACTTTTATTTTCCAAAGTTCAAACTTTAAAATATTGTTTGTAGCTAATTCAAATTGGGGTTAAAATTGATTATTAGGTGCTTATAAATGAAACCAACCTTCAATAGGGTGAACCCTATTTTAGCTTAGAACAAAAGGTTAGATTGTTGTGGGCAATTTTATAATTCCAATTGAGTGTTGTTTGAGATTTGAGTTTGAAAACAATTTGGGAATTATTTGTTTGAAATAGAAACACCATTTTAGTAATTGATAACTATGAAATAAAATGACAACAAAGGAGTTGTTTTTATTTGTTATTTTTATTCCAAAAGTTGTAACAGAGCAAGTGATTAAAACAAAATCAACCAGTGGAAAAAAACAATTTAGGGGTTTTAGTTGCAAGTTTGAAATTGGAAGTTTTTGAGCAAGGTTAAAAGTTTAAATTGTGTTGAAATTTCAGTTGTGATGCAAACTTGGTGCAATGCAATGTGATGCATATGATGCAAGCAAACAAACAGGTAACACCCCAGGTGTTACAGACGACACCACTAACAAGGGATTGCGCCCTCGCAATCCACCTGCTAACCCGGGAGGGGAAAGAAGTTCGACTATCGATTCTTCGTGCTTCCAGTTGATCTCCTCGACACCACTAACAAGGGATTCTTGCTCGGAGTGACGACGATGTTCTTCCAGCAGGAATCTTCCGATGATCGAACCTATTAGGTTAAGGGCTCAGAAAACGTCCACCCACGTAGGATCCTAACACTTTGAAAATAGACAAGAGGGGAGACTCCAAATCAAATAAGATGGGAGGGGAAATAGAATAGGGATAAGGAGAAAACAAGAATCCTATTGAGATGTTTTTCCCAAATTAGTTTAGCAGAAATAGTTTTTGACACTCTAGAAACAACGACCGTTAGCGAGGTTTTACTACAGGCTTTGCGGACCCGTTGCTTCGATAACCATTCGTATCGAAACAATATCGGGAATCGGAACCAAGGCTCTGATACCATTTGTGACGCCCCGAGATCGGGCACTATGCAGATTTCAGCATTTCCGCCAAATCCGCATAATAACCGATTCCAGGTTGTCATTTATGATAACATTACAATAGTTCTCGAATAATCCACAATTACAACAGAAACAGATAGATACAAGATGACTCGAACGAGCCAGGGTTACAACTGATACATTACAAAGATCCAAATAACAGCGGAAGAAACAAACGTCCGGCTACGGACAAGGTCCAAATTGGACTAAGAGTCCTGAAGATAACCGAGAGCGTCCAATCCCTGCCCAGGCCAAGCCGGAGGGATTCCCAAGCTAACGTCGTCAGACTCCAAACCTGTTGACTGCAAGTTGGAATTTGCAGCCACGAAAGAGATTCGTGGGTCAGTACGGTTAAGTACTGGCAAGGGGGATAAAACCCATACTCACAAGTTACCGGCGTAGCCAGTCATCACAAGATACAAATACTTTAGGATCAACGGAAAGGAAGGGGGTTATTGCAAATAAGCGACAGCAGGCTGCACTAACCAACTACAGAGATCCTATTACTTCCAACTATCAGAAAGGAGATAAGATCGAGGATTGTAACCAACTGAGAGTAAATCCAAACAAACCCATCCTGGATCTCGCCCCTTATCCGAAGAAGCAATCCGAGGATAACGCACACCATTGTATTAAAGATGAGTCAAGTTATTGTGTGAATAACCCATTACTAGTCAAGTTATTAATTGTTGGGTGTAACATGATTGATCATTAGGTTTAAGTTGTCCTGGGTACTACTTAGCCAGTACTTTCACCAAGTCGTCACATAACCGCGGACAACACGGCTTCTCGAGAAGATTTATCCCTGCAGGGTGTGCTCCAGTACCCGTACACACTCAAGCCACCAACTAAAACTCAGGTTGGCTTGACACGACCCAAACCGTCTCTACAACCCATCCTCGGAGCCACGGAGCTATAAGGTCCCAGCCACGCAGCCGAATACTCAGCGCAGGTGTGCAAAACTCCCGCAGGACACAACACCCCGGCACTACAGGCCTCGCCCTATATGCATCATCATCATCAGTAACCATGGGGGGCCCTCCCAAAATGCAAGGAGCAAATGGAACACCCGAACTAAGTGTGGCTCTTCGGACAAGCTGCAGATCAGGTCTAAGTCGAGGGGGGTCCCCATACTAACCACCCGGATGCGGTGAGCATGCTCATCATGGATCAGTAGACAAGACCCTTTTCCTATTAGGGTCGACACTAGCAGGCCTCAAAACCACTTAGGGCCTCCTGCCGGTGCCTTATCATCAAATTATTATTAACAGCAGCATTAACAGGATTGATTGATTAACATCGAGCCCCGGTACGATAATAAAAGAGTACGATAGTAAAAGAAGTAACCGACAACAGGCTCGAGCAAAAGCAACCCTAAGCATGCTAGATAGAACAGGCTCAATCAAAGGCTGTAGGTATGGAGGTGAGGCAATATCAGGGGTAAAGGATTCATGTGATAGGTTCGTAACAGAAACAATCTACTACTAAGGCTAGCATAAAAGAACAACGGAAGTATCGGTAACAAGTGATGAAAGGCAGCCATATGGCATGCAAGTGAGTATACTTGCCTGAGATCCCGCAAGGTAGCAGAACTTGTCGTTGCTCACATCATCTCAACGTCCTATCCGAGAAGAAGCAACGAACCTCGAACAAACACCGGAATGCAACAATTACTACTACGGCAAAAGATCCAGCATGATCAAGATATGGATGCATGACAGGTTTAAAGATGCATAGAAATAAGATAGTTGACAAGTTAAACAAATTTAAATGGACCCTTATGCAAGGTGAGTTGCATATGGATGCACATGTTAAGGTTGAAGCAATGATCTACAATTAGTTAACATGTGTAAGTGGTTTATCATGATGCATGCATGATGAAAACAAGAAGGTAACAATTTAGATGCAATTAGAATGATAGGTAACCAATTAAGAAAACACTTATTAAGTTTGGAAAATTGGTTACTTAATGATGTCACACATGAAATTGTTGTTTTCAACAAGTTAAAGTGTGCAAAACAAATAACAAAGTTTATATTTAAAAAGAACATCAAATTTTAGTTGGATTACACGTTTCACATTTTGAAATTGGACTTAGGATTAATTAATTATGAATTAAACAATATTAAACAATTTTTAATTGCATTAAACAAGAATTAAATGGTTTAGGCAATTTTAATTATTCAAAACAGAAAACAAAATTTATATTTGCAAAGGTGAGATGAAATGGTATGGAAAACATATTTTATTTGTATTATTTGGAAATAGTATGAATTAGTTATGAATTATTTCAATTTGCATGTGAATTATTCAAATTTGAAATTTAAATGAATTTTGAAAACTCAAAACAGAACACAAATAAGTTATTTGGAAAGATTATGGAATTTGGAGCAATAAACATATAAAGTTTGTATGTATTGGATTCACAGATTTAAAGTTATGGATTTTTGAAGTTTTATTGCTTAATCTGCTATTTAAAAAGAAATAGGATTTAAACAGATTTGTTTCAAAACCGTTTGTTACCGCAACGGGGTCTACTCCAGCCACTGCCTCGCGGGCCCGTGGCCAGCGTGGCGAGGTTAGAAGATGAGGTGGCGCAGCGACCCGCTGACGGGTGGGCCCTAGTGTGCCGTGTGGGAAAAATAACCAAAAGGGGCCAAACCGCGGAGTGGGGGATCGAACCCACTACCTACGGTGCGCGCGGATGGTGCGCTACCACTGCGGCTTGCTCGATTCGTTGTCAGATAGCGGTAGCGAAACAGATTATGGAGTACTTCGTCAGGTAAAGTTCTTAACTGAACTTTCCTGACTCTGCATCTCTGCAGGGCTGCGGACGGACAGATCGACAGAGGGCAGTCAGCGAGGGCGGCCGCCGGCGCTCGCGGCTGCTCGCGGTGGCGCCTCCAGGCTCGCTGATGCGCGTGCGGAGATGTGTGGGTGCGTGGGTGTGGAGACGAACAGGGGAAGGAAGAAAGGATTGGGGCGCTCACCTCGGTCTTCGTTGACGAAGCGCTGCCGACGGAGAGGAAGGGTACGGTGGCCGGCGACGGCGCGGCCACCACGGCGTCTCCCAGCACGCTTCGAGGAGGCGAATGGTGAGGGGGAACCACCGCGGTTCCATTCCCGCGGTGGGTTTAACCCGAGGATGGACGGCGAGGAAGGCTATGGTGGTCTCGGTGGTGAGCTCACGGTGGCGTGGGTTCAGAGATGGTTTCGGTGGTTGTTTCCGATCATGTGCAGATAGAGGAAGATAGCAGAGGGAGAGATGGCGGCGGGAGAGGATGGCTAGGGTTCCTAGGGGCTAGCAGAGGGAGATAGATATAGGGAAGAGAGGCTCGTACGGCACAGCATCGGGAGGGCATGGAGATGATCGTGTGGCTGTTTGGGTGTTCGTACACAGTTGACGTCACGAGGAAGAAGATGCTCACGAAGGGGTACTGGGCCAAGGTGATAACGGGCTGGGCTGCTGCTGCTGCTGCCTCTCCTTTATTATTTCGTTTGTTTTATTTATTTTTTTTTGTAGAAAACCCAAAGGAAGGAAAAGATGAGCTTTTGAGTTAGTAAAAAGGTTAGAAACATTAGATTAAGGTAGTTAGGTTAATAGCAAACAAAATGCTAACTTTTATTTTCCAAAGTTCAAACTTTAAAATATTGTTTGTAGCTAATTCAAATTGGGGTTAAAATTGATTATTAGGTGCTTATAAATGAAACCAACCTTCAATAGGGTGAACCCTATTTTAGCTTAGAACAAAAGGTTAGATTGTTGTGGGCAATTTTATAATTCCAATTGAGTGTTGTTTGAGATTTGAGTTTGAAAACAATTTGGGAATTATTTGTTTGAAATAGAAACACCATTTTAGTAATTGATAACTATGAAATAAAATGACAACAAAGGAGTTGTTTTTATTTGTTATTTTTATTCCAAAAGTTGTAACAGAGCAAGTGATTAAAACAAAATCAACCAGTGGAAAAAAACAATTTAGGGGTTTTAGTTGCAAGTTTGAAATTGGAAGCTTTTGAGCAAGGTTAAAAGTTTAAATTGTGTTGAAATTTCAGTTGTGATGCAAACTTGGTGCAATGCAATGTGATGCATATGATGCAAGCAAACAAACAGGTAACACCCCAGGTGTTACATCAGGCTTACGATAGCCTTGGTTGGGATCGTCGCCTGACGTGCGTCATTCGTTTTAAATAATCTTTCGGATTTACTGCTCTGTTAGCAGAGCGTTTGGAGGCCAAGGCTCAAGAGGCTGTTCCGGGTCGCACTCGTCCGCCCACCTGGGACCTATCGAGGGGAGGGAAGTGGAAGGTTGACGTGAGGTGGACGACCCTCATGGTCTTCACCTAATTTTGGAAGAGGGGAGTATCAACTCTCTCTCGCGCCTTTCTTCAGCTTGCTTCTTCCTGTTCGTCCATTCGGGATGGGGCAGGCAGCCCACATACATGAAGAGAAAAAGAGGGGGGGTACATTGTCTGTCGGTCGAAGAAGGCAACAAACAAGTGGAAGAAACCGATGCTTTGGTCATTCGACTCCTTGATTCCAGTCTGTGCTTGCTGTCATGCTGGCAAAAGCGGGGGTTTCGGCCGGTTTTACCTACTATTGGATTTGAACCAATGACTCCCGCGTATGAAAGCGATACTCTAACCGCTGAGTCAAGTAGCTCAAGCTGAGTCAAGTCAGAGAATATCGAAAAAAAGAGAAAGCCAACCAAAGCGCAACCAGAGTTCTCCGCGGGGTGGAGCGCTAAGAAAGAGAAAGCGTTATCGCTATACGAAATGGAGCAGCGGCTAGCACACTAACATAAACCACTCGGTTTAGGCCCCTGCTTAGTGGCGTGTGATTTCAACACTATTCCAGAGGTATATGACAAAATTGTGGGAGAGACCTCTATGTTCCTCTGCTTAAATCATTCTATGATTGTTTACAATTCTGTCATCTATTTGACATGAGGGCTAGAGGGTGGTCTTGGAGCAAGAAACGTGTTGAGTCCAGGCGCATTATGGTACGACTGAGACTGAGTTGGGCAGGAGCAAGCGGTTGGATTTGCCTGACTCTTCAAGACCAAAGATACTCGGCTTCCTCTTCATCAAATCACGAAATTTGACCCGCAACACCAAAACTAGAGCAGGCCCAAGACAAGCAAGAACAGTCAGTCAGCACCGATCAGGCAGGAAGCAGACATTAAGCTAAGAATACTGGAAGAAGGTGGTCGCTCAGCCAAAGCCCTAGTTCAGCCAGAACAGTAGGGAAAGCGGTAGAGGCTGCTCCGTAGCTTTGGTCGTCGCACTCTAATCCGCTTTAGAAGAAGCAGCTATTCTATTGAACTGCTTGGCTATAAAGCCTATAAGTAATAACTCTGGGGAAGGAATCCGATCTGCAGATGAAGCAGAAGCAGGCAAAAGGCGAGCGCACATTGAGGAATTTTCCATACTAGATCGACTCAACATTACCGAATCTACTCTGAGACTCTCTTCTCTTCATGGTTGGCTGTAAAAAAAAGATTATCTTTAGTCCCCAACTCTATGGATTTTACTTTTTGGCTCAACACCCTGCTCTGCTCTCGACGTTTGCTCGGGACGGGAGGCTATGAAATAGTTGAAAGAAGATGCAACATTAAAGAAAGTAAATCCAGTAGCCTTAAGTCGTACCGAACACTATGTCCTAATAGGAAGGGATTTCTTTCAACCCGGTGGTAAGCCGGTGGTACCCGGAGAAAACGTTGCCCGAAGGAAGGGACTAAACCCATCTGTTCAAGTAGTAGCCAAGTAGTACCAAAGGAGTATCTCCGAGTTAAGGAGTAACGAAGGGAAGGAAGAAAAACCAAGTGAAAGAAAGAGATCGCAATGGTCTAAGATATAGTCAGTGAACAATAACTCAGATATAATGTCAGATCGAAACACAAATGCAAAAAGACAACACAAACATAAAAGATCGAACTCTAATTTAGTTACTTAGTGAGATGTTTTGGTACCTACAAAAGGTTGGTTCTGTTGATATCCTTTAGGAGCATGTGTCATTATCTGCACCGGCATATGATGACAGTGATGAGGTAGAAGATGTGTATGGTGAGTCGATACTAAAGCAATCCCGGAATTTCTCATTGGATGGCAGTAAAGAGTCTCCTTCGTTACCTACGTGGTACGATGAATCTCGCCTTATGCTACCAAGGTGGTAGTTTTCATTTAGTTGGATACAGCCGATGCCGAGGGATCTGCTGATAAAGATGGACGACAAAAGGCAAGGGTATATGTTTATCCTTGAAGGAGGCTCAATATCTTGGTGCAGTAAGAAATCATATTGTTTCTCTTTGTCTACCATTAAATCTGAATATATAGCATGCACGGCTGCAGTTCAAGAAGCAATATGGCTGATAAATTATCTTCTCTGTCTTGATGTGACTAAGCATGCATATGAGACAACCGTGATCTATTGTGATAACACGGCAGCCATTCTTTTCTTCTCGACAAATATCATACCATGGGCTATACAAAAAAACTGACCATGATCTCTTGCTAGGGGAAGGTATGTATCGGGACAAGTTGGTTGGTGAGGTTGGCACAAACACTTTTGATTCCAATCCCTATCGTTGTGGTTGGACCAGACTACATGCCAAGACCGTTTATTCCAACATTTCTCACTAACGGCTCCTTCGACTTATTTTTCTATTCCATTGTTGCTTTCACAATCAATCACTAACCGCATTCTTGCAATTCATGTGCGGTTAGCATCTATTTTCTATTTTTCAAGAGTTGACTCGTCGGGCATGCTTGGCCTTCTTGTCGCCTTCCTTTGTTCCTCTTCCTTCTGCGCAGATACTTTTGACCCACTCTTTTCCTATATCGCGCCCTCTGGCTATTACGATCGATACCCAGAAAGCCTTGGGAGAAGAGGTAGTTCACAAACCTGTACTAAATAAGTAAAAAATGTGCGAATCTCAAAGTGACAATTCAAGCAGTTTACCTCGGCTGTTATGGCATATCCCCGCCTAAAAACCAACTGCCAAACAGTTGTTTCATGAAAAACAGAACATTATCATGGCAAAGCAACGTGAATTCAGAATAACCATCGTTGCATTAATCATAATCTTGAAAAGCAAGCTCAAAGTGATGTCCTGTCACAACGAGCTGAACTTGGTCAAAAGGACTAGATCCATAACATAAAAAGGCATCGCTTATTTTTCTCCGTCAGGTCAAATATCACGAACATCACCTGCAAACATCAATCAAGAATTCATCTACACTAATCAACAATTCATCTATATGTTCGTTGATACTCTAACAGTATTGATACCACGAAGCTCACTGTCGAAACCAAGATCAAATGTTGTTGGCTGACTAGCAACGGGGTTATCCAACTTCACTGCCTCATCTATTTCTGCGTATGAAATGCATATTGCAGAAAAGAAAATATGTGTTGCAACGATTAATAAAATAACAATAATAATGATGCTGACCTGCAAATATCAAATCCAACTCATCTACAAATGAGTCTTTGATGGACCGAAAAGTCTCCTCTATATGCGTAGTTTAAACCTAATCATCAATCTTCTCAATCGCAGATCAATCAATGATTGCACTATACTCGCCACTTAGCCTCTTCACAATATCTTGTTCCCATCGAGATCCGTAAAATCGACTCCAGTATCCTAAAATAGACCATCAGGTGTCAACTAAAAGCATATCGCATTAGAACTTCGTCCTGAAAACCATAGCTTATCTGCCAGATTTGGCAACGGTTTGGCAACAATATTACTGCCGCACAGCCAGCAAACGCACCATTTGAAATCCGATACATAACTCTCTTCGGTTTAGAAGATGGTATTTCAACCAATGAACCAGGAGTCTCGGGCACATAAACACGGCTCTGTGGAGAAACACCCAAAGGTGGATCAAGACGATAGGGAGAACTATTACGTGAAGCCTTCGGAACTACAGGGGATTTTTGGCTACAACTGGAGTCTTTAAGTGCCAACCAATTGGATCCGGTAACTCCGGAACCACTTCACTAGTCTCGGCAGGTTGTTCTTCCTCTAGGTCTCTCCATTCCAAGGGAATATTTCTTCGTGGGCTATAAGACATTAACAACTGGCTGTCGATTATTCCTATCATCAAGTTTTTCTATTTCCATCATAAAGTTTGCGGGTATAAGTCAAAAGGTTAGCTCGCTTATTTGGCTAAACCATCAAAACAAGAAAAAGAAATACGGCACCGACATTTCCAATGGTAGTCAAGTTCACTGGAATAGGTTCTTTGAGCTATGATCCACTGTCGAATCAGCAGTAACGAAGTAAGTGAATTATCCATCGAGAACTTCCTATGGCATTCATCCTTTTCCTTCAGCTTAGCGCCCTCACTGCTACTTCTCTCTATTAAGCTGCTCTCTGGGTCCGTCCATAAGCATGCATACTGGTGCTCTCTTATTGGCTAGGCCCCTATCTAATTTGCGGGTTATTCTAACAATCAAAAAAGAAGATAATGTTTGGAGTTCAATAAGCTCTTTGCAAAAGAATAGTTCCTGCTAGTGAAGTACCTAAATAGTGCAATCCCTTGCATCGAGAATCATCCTACTGGAGAACCTTCTTGCTTTGTCTTTCCCTTATCTTGCTAGCTCTATACCAGTGCTTGAAATAGGCATTTCTTTCAAGTGAAAAAGGTTTTGGGTTTCAAGAGGCTGTAGCTCAAGTATGCATGGAATAGCACAAGTAGCGAATAAAGAATAGTTTAGAGAAGGAAAGCCAGTAGAGTATGCCTTGGTTTAAGAGAGGATGCATCTGGTATAAAAGGCAGAGCAAGGAGGTTTGTTGAACAGCTTAAAACACTTTTTAAGTAGAAGCTGAGCCATTACCTGCTAGCATATCTCCCCACCAGGACTCCCCCCAAAGCAAAGCGAAACCCTTTCTTTAATTCAATACCTAGAGACGCTCCAGTCCAAGTTGAGGCGCAGTAGGAGGGATTTCTGTCACCATTATTTATGGACCACATAAACATAATTTTTTTAGTTTAGATTCTTATGCTGGACCTACAGCCCTAGCCTGGGACACCACTATGCGACATAAAGATCGGATCAATAGTTTTAGATTGAAATTTAGACAACCGAACACCCTTGATCAAATAGAAGCACTTACAACCGAATACGCGGAAGTAGGAGACGTTGGGTTTGTTGCCGGTGAGGATCTCATATGGAGTCTTGTCCACGCCCTTGCGGATGTAGAGGCGGTTGGAGGAGTGACATGCAGTGGAAATGGCCTCGGCCCATAGATATTGGGGAGAAGAATACTCAGCCAACATGGTCCTTGCCATATCCAATGGAGTTCTATTCTTCCGCTCGGCTACACCATTTTGTTGAGGGGTGTAGGTGGCAGAATATTGATGACGAATACCCTCATCACTAAGGAATTCATTCAAAGTGTAGTTCTTGAACTCGGAGCCATTGTCACTCCTAATAGCCATGATTTGGACATTGTGTTGACGCTGCACTTGGTTGGTGAAGTCGATGATAGTTTGTTGGGTCTCACTCTTGCACTTGAAGAAATAAACCCAAGTGTATCTTCAGTAGTCATCGACAATCACCAAGCAATAATTCTTGCCTCCAAGACTTGCCTCGGGCACAACACCAAAGAGATCAACATGGAGGAGCTCCAAGATGCTCTTTAATGATATAATAGTCTTGGCCTTGTGGGCGACATCATGCATCTTTCCTTCAACACACGACCTACAAACGCGATCTTTGGAAAAGGAATTTTTTTTAGTCCGAGGATAAGGCCACCTCTGTGAAGACTTTGCAAAGTTCTCATGTTGACATGGGATAAGCAGCAATGCCACAACCACCCCACGTCTACCTTTCCGAAAAGACACATCAATTGAGAGTTGGTAGACTTCAAAAAGTCCACCAGAAACAACTCATTTTTGACATGTCCCACGTATGCGAAGTTAAGAGTCTTGCTCCTCAAAAGGACCACAATATCAGGATCAAAGAAGACTGAGAAACCAATCCTCCCTAAAGCACAAACTTGAACTAAATTAACCAAGGGATTCAACAAGCATGACGTCCATGATAGTGATATCAGGAGCAATCACAACCTTTCCAAACTCCGATACCTTAGACTTGGACTTGTCTCCATAGGTGACGGCTGCATCAATAGTATTTGGGCGCAACTCTGTCACAAGTTCTTTGCTTCCGGTCATATGACTAGTGCATCCACTATCAATTATCCATTTAGACCCACCGGAAGCATAGTCATGCAAGAGATCATTGGCTAGAGTTAGGACCCGAGGAGGGTCCCCTCATGTTAGCAACAAGGGTCTTTGGAACCCAAATGTCATTGTCAATGAAACCTTCAATGAGACCAACATATTTAGCTTGCACAACACCATAATAATAAACATATAAGAAATGGTGTGGATTGTTAGTTCCCGCGGAAATGCTACGAGTAGTGTTCTCCCTCATGACACTACCACTCAAAGCAACATTGTTGGCTTGTGCGGGAATGTTGCGAGTAGTGTTATCCCTAATGACAATACCTCCCGAAGCAGCATTGTGGGCCTTCTTCTTGTTCTTGTTCTTCTTGTTTGTATTCTTGGCAACATAGCCAATACCTTTCTTGTCAACTTGTGGCCTAGGAGCACTTACTTGTGGTCTAGAAGCAACCACTTGTGGGCTTGAGGCCACAACCTTCTCAACTTGAGGGCTCTTGCCCTTGAGCCTTGCTAGCTCATCCTTCAACCTAGCATTTCCCTCAATAATATTTGCATGATCACAAGAAGAAGTAGAGGTGCTAGGGGTGTTGAATTGATTAAGTTGAGTTTTAAGGTTTTCATGTAACTCTTTGAGGGTAGAGTGTTGACTCTCCAAGGCCTTGTGAGCCTTGGTGAGCTTTTCAAACTCCTCGGTTAGTTTATCATGACCAACCCCAAACTCAACCTTATCCTTTTTAGACTTTTTATATTTAGCAATTGCATGGTCACGTTCTTTAGTGATATTAATAAAAAAATCATTATGTTACTCTTCATTAGGTTCAAGTTCCTCCTCAAGAGAAACTTGACCCTCATGCTCTTCCTCAAGGGTCATAGAGAAAGATTCCTTTTCATCCGCATCTCTTCTTTCAATCTCACCTTTCTTCTCAAGAGCTTCATGGGCCTCTCCCAATTGGATCATGAGGAGATCAAAGTACATCTTTGTTTCTCCTTACACGTTATACATAAAACGTTCTAAAGAGGCAATTTCATCTTCTACTCTAAGACTAGCATGGTTAACCAATTCATTTGGAGTCTTAGAGTTGGGAGAAGATGATACCTCCAAGGCCTTATCCATGAAGCACTTGGCATTGGGTTGAGGATGATTCTCATTGGGGGATTCAAATAGTGATGAACATGATGGAGTTGTAGCAATAGCAAGAGCGGCCACTTCACTTGTGGTTTCTTCTTCTTCATCACTTCCAGAATCATACCCCTCTTGAGTCACAAGAACAAACTTTGTGGGAGTCTTCTTGTTGAAGGGTTTCCTCTTTAAATGAGGCTTCTTGTACTCAACCTTGGATTTGTCCTTGCGAATGAGCTTGCCACCATGATGTTCCCTATTCTCAAAGGGGCACTCCGCAACAAAATGGTGATTGTCTTGACAATTGTAGCAAGACCTCACTCTTTGAGTCCCTTCATTGCCATAGCGAGACTTGGTCTTCCCCTCAACATATGCCTTGGCCTTAGATGGATTCTTCCAAAAGTTTTGCACGGTAAGACCAATGACATCTTTGAGCACGGGGTCATATTCTTGATCCTTCAATAGAGCCAAGTCCTCAATGCAAGCTACTTCATACTCAACCTCCCTTAAAACAACCATGGACTTCAAAGCAACCGATGCTCCTTTGTGCATGCCTAGGGCTCTAGCACGGTTGTAAAGAGCATTTTTGGTTTGCAATTGATAGGAACACATTTCTTGCATCACTTGGGTTGAGGTCAAGGAGGCAAAGTCATGTATTCCTTGAATGCTCTTCAAGTCCGTGGGCTCAAAAGGCATGAGAGCAATCATGTACTTCCTCTTGATCCATGCATCATCAATATACTTGGCACCAACATTGTTGAATGTGGTGGCAAGAGTCTTGAGCCTTTGGTACATGTATTCATGTTTCTCGCCATCATTCATATAGAATCCTTCGGCCTCATTGCTCAAGGCATCATACCTATTCCTTTGTATACTCTCATTGCCCACAAACATGACGACAAGAGTGTCCCATGTTTCCTTGGCGGTGGAATATTGTTGAAGATGAGGCATGTGGTTACGACACACGGCTTGTTGAATGATGGACAAGGCGGTGTAGTTGAGTTGACAATCTACGGCTTCTCTTCTTGTCAAGTTCTTGGGGTCATGTGGCTTGTATCCATCTCAAGTGACCCTCCAAAGTTCAATACAAGAAGATTTCAAGTGATTTTCCATGTAATATTGCCACTCACAAAAAGAATGTGCATCAATTTTAGGAGGTTATCCTCTAGGAATTATATGAGGATGTGGGACGGGAGGATCGGGAGAATAGTGTCCTTCGACGGCGTGGAATTCTCCTTTTCCTTATGTACCCTTATCGGTGGAGTTCTTAGCGGCAACATCTTTAAGTGGTTCACCGTTTGCCCCATTCTTGGCACCCTCCGGAACTTCAACCGAAGGAGATGAAGTGGAGGTCTCCGGTTCCTTGGTCTTCATGAATTGCAACATGAGTGTTTGCAACTCATCTATTTTTTCCTCCATGGATGAGGTCAAGGAATTTTTCAACTCCTTGAGATCATCCATAGTGACATGCGCCATGGAACTGGTGACATCCTTATCATCGGCCATACTAAACTCTTAGGCGGTTAAGCCCGATAAAAGATTTGAGGCCCTAATACCGATTGAACGGATAGTAAGGGGACCTAGAGGGGGGAGAATAGGTGCTACGACCAATTTTAATTTTTATTCAAGATTAGGCTTGACACAAAGGTAAAATCCCTAGATAATGCAACTAAGGTGAATTTACCTATATGACAAGAACAACAACAAACACAATTCAAGCACAAGTAAAAGGGAAGGGAAGGAGGTAACCAATATGAAGCACACGGAACCACGATGTAATCCCGAGTTCCTCCTTGTTAATGGAGTACGTCTCGTTGGACGGATGTGAGCTTCGCCACGAAGTCCTACTCAATGCCACAAAGGCCTCACCCTATTCTCCGATGAACCCCGCCACAAAGGCCTAGTCCACCTTCCACTATTGATACCCTTTGAGGCGGGAATAGAATCCTTTACAAATAAGTTTGGGGCACACACCCACAACCAAATTAGGGGCTTCTAACACCAAGAATCACCAAGTGTAGCAAGAGGTCTAGATTCTTCACAAATGGAAACCCTAGACTCAAATCCCTCAAGTGAATGAGGGGGGAATGAAGAATGGCTCGGTGAAGATGTAGATCGGGGTCTTCTCCTTCAATCTTCTGAAGATCAACCAGTTTGGTGTAAGGTACGCCCCAGAACCACTGTTCAAGGAAACCTTCTATATGCATACATTCACGATCCCAGGAAATTCAGTCGTGAACAACATATCAAGTTGCCACACAGATACAATATCAATTACACGGTTGCATAAACACTTACAAAGGACATGGTCACATGACCAAGTTTAACACAACTGCCACGCAGGGCAACCACACAACACACAGCGGAAGGCTAAACACACTCAAAACATAGTAGATCCCAAGTCATGCCTTAACCTACAGGCTGCTGACCGGGAGACGATCCTAGTTCGCAAAGCCATCAGCTCCGTACTCCTCCTCGTTGATCTCCTTCTGAGACTCCTTCTCAAAATCTAGCAAGTTGATAGAAGGGACGAAACCAATATGAGTACATTTGAATGTTGTCGCACCCTGATTTCTAGGGGATACTCATCGGGCCGAACTGGATAGCAGGTGCTTGGATTATGGGGCATAACTGCTCCCACGTCCCAGCTTCCTGGTAGGCCTGCGCTTATGCGCGACAACACAAGCCCTGCTATTCCATCGTCGATGTAAACTATCCACTAGAAATCTAAGGCACTACTGTCGACGTACTTCATATCAACCACGCAGGGTATGTCAACAGCGTTAAACAGAATGATAACACAGAATGTCTCTAAGACACAAAAGATTGAAATAAGATTGCAAATAGCCTTCACTAAGGCAGAGAATAGCAAAACACTCATCCAGAGGACACATGTCCCAACATATCATTCATTACATCAGCGGAAGCAAACAAAGGTGTCTGAGTACAGACAAATCCAAAAGGCTTAAGAAGCCGGGGAAAATAAAGAAGACGAAGCCCATCCACGTAGGTCTTGGATCCTGCCCGGGTCCACTATCTACTCGTCTGCAGTCTCGTCGAACTCCACGAAGTAGCCATCCTGGTGATCATCGTAGCCGTAGTCGTAGTCTGCGTAAACCACAGCCCCAACGGGGTTAGTACATCCAAGTACTAGCAAGCAAGACTCACACTTCATCAAAGAGTTACCCGTCAACACAAGCATAGATGCTTGGGATCAACGGAAGAGATAGGTGTTATAAAAGCTGCAGCGGGCTGCTCTAACCAACTACAGAAGATAACTACAAGTTCCGGCTAACAGAAGAAGATAAGATCGAGTATTGTAACCAACTGAAAGATAACTTCAAACAAACCCATCCTGGATCTCGCCCCTTATCCGAAGAAGCAATCCGAGGATAACTCACATAGTTGTATTAAGATGAATCAAATTATTGTGTGAATAAACCTATTACTAGTCAAGTTGTTATTCATTGGGTGTAACATGGTTAATAATTATGTTGAAGTTGTCCTGAGTACTTGTTAGCCGGTACTTTCACCAAGTAGTCCATAACCGCGGAAAACACGGCTTCTCGAGAAGATTATCCCTGCAGGGTTGCACCAATTTAGCCGTACACGTATGAATATCCCGCCAGATGGGATGCCTCCCACCAAGCGGGGCACTCAACACAACCCAACCCTTCTTCGCATCAAGCCCAAAGCACCACGTGCTGTGCGTGCGCGGCTAATCGAGCCCCCGAAGAAAAGGGGACCCTCATAGCACTGGAAGACCACGCCGCCCTAAATGCCGACTACGAAAGTTTCCACCCGGGCGCCAAGGGCTCGCAAGATCATGCATGCAGCAAATGGAACACCCGAACTAAATGTGGCGATTTGGACGAGATGCGAATCGAGTCAAGTTGAGGGGGGCGCCCATACTCGCTTCCCACATGCGGGTAGTGCGCTCATCATGGATCAGTAGACAAGACTCTTTTCCTAATTATGGGGTCGACACTAGCAGGCCTCAAAACCACCCATGGGCCTCCTGCCGGTGCCTTATCATCAAATTATTATTAACATTAGCATTGACAGGTTTGATTGATTAACCTCGAGCCCTCGGAACAAAAATAACAGCATAGTAAAAGAAGTAACCGGCAACAGACTCGAGCAAAAACAACCCTAAGCATACTAGATAGGAACAGGCACAAGCAATGGTTGTAGGTAGGGAGGTGAGGCAATATCAGGGTTCAAGATATCATGTGATAGGTTCGGAGATCAAGCATCGATTCCTAGGGCTAGCAGAAATAGACAAAAGGATAGTATCGACAACAAGTGTGGAAGAGAACTCGATGATTCATGTGAGTGATAACTTGCCTGCAAACCCAGTAGCCTGGTACTGAGCTAAAAATCCTTTAGAAGGGGTACCGTACGTCTCGTCGGTCTCAACGTCGTCGTCTAAAGCGAGAAGAAGCAAACACACAATCGAAAGAGACGAACAATCAATAACAGAATATCATGCACAATCATGGGATGATGCATGCCAAGTTAATAGATGCATCAAAAATAAACTAGTTGATATGATACACAAATTAAATGGACCCATATGCAAGGATTGCATATGGCAAGAGTCCATGAATTAAGTGGAAACAAATGATCTACAAGTTATTATCATGTGAAAGTTGATTACCATGATGCATGTATGATGATAACAACAAAAATAACAACAATAGATGCAAGTGGTAAAAGAATAAAACAAGTTTGGAAAATATTGGTTAAGTTGGGAAAGTTTGGTTACTTAAACATGTCACACAAGCAATTTTTGTTTTCATCAAGTTAAGTTGCTCAAAACAATTGACAAAGTTGATATTTGAAAAGGTTATGTTTTTCTAGTTTGAAAACATATTTTGCAAGTTTAAAAATAATTAAATTTGAGCAAGTTATGAATTTAGCAATTTTAATTGAATTAAACAAGATTTAAATTATTTAGGCAATTTAAATTATTCAAACCAGGAAACAAAAATTATATTTGGAAAGATGAGTTGAAATGGTATGGAAAACATATTTTATTTGCATTATTTGGAGTAATAATGAATTAGTTATTGATTTTAGAAATTTGCATTTGAATTATTGGAATTTGAAATTTAATTGCATTTGGAATTGTCAAAACAGTACACAAATGGAGTATTTGGAAAGATCATTTAATTTGGAATAGAAAACATATATAACTTTTATTTATTGGAGTTATAGATTAAAAGTTATTAAAGTTTAAAATTTAATGTTTAAATCTGCCATTTAAAAATGATTTAGGAAAAATAACAGGAGCGTGTTAACAGTTTGCACCGAACAGCAGCTAGCCCTAGCCACTGCCAGTGGGCCAGGGGGCCAGCGTGGCGCCTAGGTGGCGCAGCTGGAGGTTGACGTGGCCCTGCAGGTCACTGACGCGCGGGGCCCACGGGCGCGCGTGGAAGGAAAAATGGGAGGCGAAAATCGCCTCCCGCGGGGCTCGAACCCGCGTGCCTGCGCTTCCGCGCACGGGGCAGTAGCCAGTGCGGCTTTGGTGCGTTTCGTGTCAGGTATAGCTAGCGAAATAGGATAAGGTTCAGCTAAGCGATAACAACCTGACGAACTGAACATTACACCGTTGTCTGAACCTGTCGCCGATCGCTGGCCGCTGGTGACGAACGGACCGCGGTGGCGCTAGTTGGCTGCCGCTGCGAGCGGTTGGTGGCCGTGCGAGGCTGGCTGCCGCGGGCGTGCGGTTGTGCGAGGGGCCTCGAGGGCAGAGAGGGAAGGGAGACGGCGATGAGGGGCGGCTCACTGTGGGTAAACGGAGGCGAGGCGGAGTCGGTGCAGATGTTGGCCGGCGGGAAGGAGGCGACGACGGCGGCGCTCCGGGGATCCTCCGCCCATGGCGTGAGGTGGAGGAGGAAGAGGACGGTCGGGCGAGTCCATTCCCGACGCTAGCTCGCTGCGAGGGCCAACAGCTGCGGTGATCGACGGGGAGGTTCAGAGGGTGAGCTCGGGTGGCGGTGGGAGTTGCAGGGAGTGGTTCGCCGGCGGCGAGGGAGGAAACGGCGGAGAGGAGGGAGGTAGGGTGGCGCAGGTGAGCTAGGGTTCGAGGGGGAACCCTAGGGTTGGTTTTTGTAGGGCGCAGGGGCGACGGGTGGCCGTCCATGGCCGCTGTCATCGACGTGGAGGCGCCGATTTCCTGCCGTACTCCAGGAAGAGGGAGATCGAACAGGTATGGGCCAAGGGAGGTAAGTGGGCTGGGCTCCCCCCCCCTTCTGTAATCGTTTTCCCTCTTTTTCTATTTTTTGCTTTTCTGTTTTTTTTTTGTAGCAAGAGAAAAAGGAAGAGTTTGATAGGTTTTGGTGCTAGGAAAATTATGGTTAGATTAGTTTTATTATGTCAACTAATTGACAACTTTGTTTTTCCAAAACTTTCAAATTTAAAATGTTGTTTGAAATTAATTCATATTTGGATGATTTGAGTATTAAAAATGATTATTGAAACCACAATTTTAAATAGGGTGACCTACACAATTTTAATTGGAGACAAGGAGTATAAAAATGTTTTGGTTATTATTTTTTTATAATTTCAAATTGGGTTCTGTTTGAAAACATTTGGTTTGAATTGGAATAATTTGTTAATTAATATAGAAAACAACAACTTATAGGGTGAACCCTATTATTAATTGGATTAAAAATATTGGAATGGTTTGGTATTTTTATAATTTCCAAATGAGGTGCTGTTGATGATTTGCTTTGAATTTGAAACCAATTTGGAAAGAATTAGTGGAGATAAAAACACCATTTTATTAGTTTACCAATATTGAAAAAATATGACAACAAATGGGTTGTTTTTATTTGAGATTTCTGTTTAAAAGGTTGTAACAGAGCAAGTATGAAAACAAAGCATTTGAAATTGTTTGAGTTTCATTGTGAAAACAATTAAGAACAAATGCAAAACAAATAGTAAACAAGGCAAACAAGGAAATAAATATGATGCCATGATGCAATACTTTAATAACAAGAAATCAAACATTCTAAATGGTAGGTTTTCATACTTTGGCTGTTACAAAACGCCCCCCCTTGAAGGAATCGTGCCCCGAGATTCCTACTGAGAAAAGAAAAGGTCCGGATACTTCTTGGGAAGATCCTCTTGAGCTGTGACACGTGAAACACATCGTGCACATTGGATAGACGTCAGGGAATTTGGAAACCACCGGAACATTTTTAAGTAAAAGGAGAGGTTTTGTATCGAGGGTGTAGCTGGATAGAACTTGATTCATTTGGAGAATAGATTATCTGGCTAGAATGGTGGAACAGAGTTATTGACATCAATCCAATACTAAGAATGGCATCAATGTCAGAATTGCCAATCATTATGAGAGAAGCAAGGAATATGTGGCCTTTGATTAGAATTTGATTTCTGTGACTGAACTTGGAAGTCAACATTTGGGATCCCGGAGAGTGAACGGTGAGTTGATTGCTTAGTGGAACCACAATCGGCTTGTTTGTTGTGGCAAAGATCTTTGACACAAAAGAATGCGATGCTCCGGTATCAAATAAAACTTTAGCTGGATAAGAGTTTACGAGGAAGTTTTGATTAGACGCCGGTAGAAGATTTGAAGTGGAAAACAATAACAAGATTTCAACGGACGAAAAGGTTCTTTAAAAGAACAGGATATTGAAGCAACATCGGGAAAACGAGACCAAAAACCTGAGGTACTATGGAGAACCCAAAACACGTGAAATCCTAACTTGAAAGTTTAGATGAGAAGGGAAAAACAACGTTGAACTTCCTTACCAGAAAAAGGGAGGGAGGGTGGGGAAAAGAAGAAAAAGAACAGAATTCCTACTCTCACGTTTCATTTTTCCTATATAGCTACAAAATAGTTTCTAGACTCAACTGCGACCAGTAAAAAGGGATCCTACAGGCAGACAGGCTCTGATACCATTTGTCGCACCCTGATTTCTAGGGGATACTCATCGGGCCGAACTGGATAGCAGGTGCTTGGATTAGGGGGCATAACTGCTCCCACGTCCCAGCTTCCTGGTAGGCCTGCGCTTATGCGCGACAACACAAGCCCTGCTATTCCATCATCGATGTAAACTATCCACTAGAAATCTAAGGCACTACTGTCGACATACTTCATATCAACCACGCAGGGTACGTCAACAGCGTTAAACAGAATGATAACACAGAATGTCTCTAAGACACAAAAGATTGAAATAAGATTGCAAATAGCCTTCACTAAGGCAGAGAATAGCAAAACACTCATCCAGAGGACACATGTCCCAACATATCATTCATTACATCAGCGGAAGCAAACAAAGGTGTCTGAGTACAGACAAATCCAAAAGGCTTAAGAAGCCGGGGAAAATAAAGAAGACGAAGCCCATCCACGTAGGTCTTGGATCCTGCCCGGGTCCACTATCTACTCGTCTGCAGTCTCGTCGAACTCCACGAAGTAGCCATCCTGGTGATCATCGTAGCCGTAGTCGTAGTCTGCGTAAACCACAGCCCCAACGGGGTCAGTACATCCAAGTACTGGCAAGCAAGACTCACACTTCATCAAAGAGTTACCCGTCAACACAAGCATAGATGCTTGGGATCAACGGAAGAGATAGGTGTTATAAAAGCTGCAGCGGGCTCCTCTAACCAACTACAGAAGATAACTACAAGTTCCGGCTAACAGAAGAAGATAAGATCGAGTATTGTAACCAACTGAAAGATAACTTCAAACAAACCCATCCTGGATCTCGCCCCTTATCCGAAGAAGCAATCCGAGGATAACTCACATAGTTGTATTAAGATGAATCAAATTATTGTGTGAATAAACCTATTACTAGTCAAGTTGTTATTCATTGGGTGTAACATGGTTAATAATTATGTTGAAGTTGTCCTGAGTACTTGTTAGCCAGTACTTTCACCAAGTAGTCCATAACCGCGGAAAACACGGCTTCTCGAGAAGATTATCCCTGCAGGGTTGCACCAATTTAGCCGTACACGTATGAATATCCCGCCAGATGGGATGCCTCCCACCAAGCGGGGCACTCAACACAACCCAACCCTTCTTCGCATCAAGCCCAAAGCACCACGTGCTGTGCGTGCGCGGCTAATCGAGCCCCCGAAGAAAAGGGGACCCTCATAGCACTGGAAGACCACGCCGCCCTAAATGCCGACTACGAAAGTTTCCACCTGGGCGCCAAGGGCTCGCAAGATCATGCATGCAGCAAATGGAACACCCGAACTAAATGTGGCGATTTGGACGAGATGCGAATCGAGTCAAGTTGAGGGGGGCGCCCATACTCACTTCCCACATGCGGGTAGTGCGCTCATCATGGATCAGTAGACAAGACTCTTTTCCTAATTATGGGGTCGACACTAGCAGGCCTCAAAACCACCCATGGGCCTCCTGCCGGTGCCTTATCATCAAATTATTATTAACATTAGCATTGACAGGTTTGATTGATTAACCTCGAGCCCCCGGAACAAAAATAACAGCATAGTAAAAGAAGTAACCGGCAACAGACTCGAGCAAAAACAACCCTAAGCATACTAGATAGGAACAGGCACAAGCAATGGCTGTAGGTAGGGAGGTGAGGCAATATCAGGGTTCAAGATATCATGTGATAGGTTCGGAGATCAAGCATCGATTCCTAGGGCTAGCAGAAATAGACAAAAGGATAGTATCGACAACAAGTGTGGAAGAGAACTCGATGATTCATGTGAGTGATAACTTGCCTGCAAACCCAGTAGCCTGGTACTGAGCTAAAAATCCTTTAGAAGGGGTACCGTACGTCTCGTCGGTCTCAACGTCGTCGTCTAAAGCGAGAAGAAGCAAACACACAATCGAAAGAGACGAACAATCAATAACAGAATATCATGCACAATCATGGGATGATGCATGCCAAGTTAATACATGCATCAAAAATAAACTAGTTGATATGATACACAAATTAAATGGACCCATATGCAAGGATTGCATATGGCAAGAGTCCATGAATTAAGTGGAAACAAATGATCTACAAGTTATTATCATGTGAAAGTTGATTACCATGATGCATGTATGATGATAACAAAAAAATAACAACAATAGATGCAAGTGGTAAAAGAATAAAACAAGTTTGGAAAATATTGGTTAAGTTGGGAAAGTTTGGTTACTTAAACATGTCACACAAGCAATTGTTGTTTTCATCAAGTTAAGTTGCTCAAAACAATTGACAAAGTTGATATTTGAAAAGGTTATGTTTTTCTAGTTTGAAAACATATTTTGCAAGCTTAAAAATAATTAAATTTGAGCAAGTTATGAATTTAGAAATTTTAATTGAATTAAACAAGATTTAAATTATTTAGGCAATTTAAATTATTCAAACCAGGAAACAAAAATTATATTTGGAAAGATGAGTTGAAATGGTATGGAAAAAATATTTTATTTGCATTATTTGGATTAATAATGAATTAGTTATTGATTTTAGAAATTTGCATTTGAATTATTGGAATTTGAAATTTAATTGCATTTGGAATTGTCAAAACAGTACACAAATGGAGTATTTGGAAAGATCATTTAATTTGGAACAGAAAACATATATAACTTTTATTTATTGGAGTTATAGATTAAAAGTTATTAAAGTTTAAAGTTTAATGTTTAAATCTGCCATTTAAAAATGATTTAGATAAATAACAGGAGCGTGTTAACAGTTTGCACCGAACAGCAGCTAGCCCTAGCCACTGCCAGTGGGCCAGGGGGCCAGCATGGCGCCTAGGTGGCGCAGCTGGAAGTTGACGTGGCCCTGCAGGTCACTGACGCGCGGGGCCCACAGGCGCGCGTGGAAGGAAAAATGGGAGGCGAAAATCGCCTCCCGCGGGGCTCGAACCCGCGTGCCTGCGCTTCCGCGCACGGGGCAGTAGCCAGTGCGGCTTTGGTGCGTTTCGTGTCAGGTATAGCTAGCGAAATAGGATAAGGTTCAGCTAAGCGATAACAACCTGACGAACTGAACATTACTCTGTTGTCTGAACCTGTCGCCGATCGCTGGCCGATGGTGACGAACGGACCGCGGTGGCGCTAGTTGGCTGCCGCTGCGAGCGGTTGGTGGCCGTGCGAGGCTGGCTGCCGCGGGCGTGCGGTTGTGCGAGGGGCCTCGAGGGCAGAGAGGGAAGGGAGACGGCGATGAGGGGCGGCTCACTGTGGGTAAACGGAGGCGAGGCGGAGTCGGTGCAGATGTTGGCCAGCGGGAAGGAGGCGACGACGGCGGCACTCCGGGGATCCTCGGCCCATGGCGTGAGGTGGAGGAGGAAGAGGACGGTCGGGCGAGTCCATTCCCGACGCTAGCTCGCTGCGAGGGCCAACAGCTGCGGTGATCGACGGGGAGGTTCAGAGGGTGAGCTCGGGTGGCGGTGGGAGTTGCAGGGAGTGGTTCGCCGGCGGAGAGGGAGGAAACGGCGGAGAGGAGGGAGGTAGGGTGGCGCAGGTGAGCTAGGGTTCGAGGGGGAACCCTAGGGTTGGTTTTTGTAGGGCGCAGGGGCGACGGGTGGCCGTCCATGGCCGCTGTCATCGACGTGGAGGCGCCGATTTCCTGCCATACTCCAGGAAGAGGGAGATCGAACAGGTATGGGCCAAGGGAGGTAAGTGGGCTGGGCTCCCCCCCCCCCCCTTCTGTAATCGTTTTTCCTCTTTTTCTAGTTTTTGCTTTTCTGTTTTTCTTTTGTAGCAAGAGAAAAAGGAAGAGTTTGATAGGTTTTGGTGCTAGGAAAATTAGGGGAAAAATTATGGTTAGATTAGTTTTATTATGTCAACTAATTGACAACTTTGTTTTTCCAAAACTTTCAAATTTAAAATGCTGTTTGAAATTAATTTATATTTGGATGATTTGAGTATTAAAAATGATTATTGAAACCACAATTTTAAATAGGGTGACCTACACAATTTTAATTGGAGACAAGGAGTATAAAAATGTTTTGGTTATTATTTTTTTATAATTTCAAATTGGGTTCTGTTTGAAAACATTTGGTTTGAATTGGAATAATTTGTTAATTAATATAGAAAACAACAACTTAATAGGGTGAACCCTATTATTAATTGGATTGAAAATATTGGAATGGTTTGGTATTTTTATAATTTCCAAATGAGGTGATGTTGATGATTTGCTTTGAATTTGAAACCAATTTGGAAAGAATTAGTGGAGATAAAAACACCATTTTATTAGTTGACAACAAATGGGTTGTTTTTATTTGAGATTTCTGTTTAAAAGGTTGTAACAGAGCAAGTATGAAAACAAAGCATTTGAAATTGTTTGAGTTTCATTGTGAAAACAATTAAGAACAAATGCAAAACAAATAGTAAACAAGGCAAACAAGGAAATAAATATGATGCCATGATGCAATACTTTAATAACAAGAAATCAAACATTCTAAATGGTAGGTTTTCATACTTGGGCTGTTACAAATGTACTCAGCAAGGCATCCATCATGTAACTTACCAAATGCAAGTATGCTTATTTGGTGGAATAGGTAGGCTATAAATAGAGTTCACTATCAATTATATGTGTAAGGCATATCATAGTTGATTTTTAAAAATCTCTGTATCTTCGTTGAAGAAGATACTTCAAAAGAAAATAATATAGTTTTCTTTCTCTTGTAGATATCATATGTACAAGAGGTTTTATAAACTCATTTTGAAAAAGAAGGTTTTCTCTTTGCAAAACTTTTCGTAAAACCACTTCTGGCTTTTCATCATCAGTACCTCCGCGGTACATAATTTCCTCCTTTCAGTACTTCATAAGTCCAACACTTTTTTTGAAAACTCCTTTTTGAAAACATTGACACAATGCTAGCTACATAGCCATTCAACTGTCCATATCCGAGGACACGGCTTCTTTGAAAAAGTTGTACTCTGCAGAGGTGTACACATCCACCAGATCCAGTACATCCGACGTGAACAACCACGGACTGTAACAACAATATGTAAACATCAGATTACTGATCCTAACCTTCCACTATGTTCAAGCTAGAATATGCCTATCTCTTCACTTGGGTTTGTTCTCCCCGGCACCATGTCACACATCGCCATGACAGGAGACCCAACTGTCGCATCCGTAGGGTAACTTAATCCCACACTTTATATGTATCAACATTGGAGTTTTTTACAACATTCGGTTCGAGGGTACGACGTCCCTTATATCAATTGAGATAGAACACACACTAATAAGAACAAACTTACAGTTAAGCCCCGTGCCCATGTTGGGGTAAAGTGGCAGTACGGTAAAGGTTGTCCGACAAAGACTAGGTTATGTGTCATTTTTTAAAACACCATTTTTCCCAAAAATGACCACTTCCACATTTCTCCGGTGAATAAGGCTCGTCCTTTTCTACGGGTTTTCCATAAATCCTTTGTTTTGTAAAAACACAATTTTAGGGCGTCCACTTAGGGACTAGTATTTGTGATCGTAATAAATACCATATGGTGGCTATGGGCTTGGTAACACCAAGTATCAACTACTGGCGTAGTAATAGTATATATATAATAGTAGTAGTAGTATTCACTCAAAATAGTTTTTGGAAATCAAAGTTTTGTAAAACTTTTCAGAAACTAAAACATGCATGATAGATAATGATAAGTGTAGTATAACAACAAGCATCAGGATGGCTTGCCTTAAATCTCTTAATGTCCCTGGCCTTGAAGTAACTTGAACTTGACGCACAGCTCCACAACTGCTTCTTCTTCTTCTTCTTCTTCTTCTTCGTTTTCTAGCATCGTAAAAGAATAAAAGACACACTCTCAGGTCTAAAGACCAAACAACTAAACTAAACAACACATACAGCAAGCAAACGTATACTCGCGCACTCTCTCTAACGTTATCGTGAAAACTGCTTCGCATAACTCTCACGGTCCAAAACTATCGTCAAACAAGCATATGGTTGAGATCCATATCCCACATCTTACATACCATATATCTAACCCTTTTCAAAAATCCAAACACTCAATTTAAAATCATTCACAAACAATCTAGCAATCACAAGGAATTTATTTTAATTGCAAACAATTTAATTTAGCACATTATAGTGAAACATTTCTTAACATGATACCCCTAAGGAATATTATGCTAACAAAATGAATCACACCTTAACATACTATTATTTACAGAAAGAATTAAACTTCTCACTTTCATAAGTGAAAACAAACAATCTATTTTCCCATGGTGGAAAAATAACCTATCAATCACATAATAGAACATGTTATTTTTACACACATGTATGGTTAGGGATTTTCATCCTCAACCAAATTGCAATGGAACCAGTGGGTTATGGGCCCACTAATACCAAGGCAAAAGAGGTACTAAGCCTCTGGTTACTTATGACAAAAATTAGCATACAAGATAAATAATACAAAGCTATTGATTCTAGTGAAAACAAGACTAGTGCACAAGAATAACACATCCTACACATGCTTTACTTATAAAATGACATGCAAGCTAACATAGACAATGTCATAAAAATAACAGTACCAAAATGGTACTAGACTCAAGCAAACATAGCACAAAATTTACTAAAGCCAGCACACAAAGATCTAGCTCACACAAAAATTCCAAAGAATAAAACTAGAAAATAACCAATGCTATTCCTACTTTCATTCTATTTTCCAATCATGCACACACTTTCTAAGGTAGATGTTCTGCAATAAAACAACTTAAGAACAAGTCCTAACAACTCTATACAAGCTAGGCAGCAAGATTAAATCAACCACACAATTTATTTCAAACAAAAACACACAAAGAAACAAAAACAGAAAATTGCTGTTTACAAGATCTGTCCACCAAAATTAATCTAGAGCTCCAAAAATTAATATAATCTAGGATTAGATAGATCTAGTCAATATCAAACTCATCCAATTATATTTACTTCAAAAATCATCTTTGAAGTCATTCTAAAAATCACAGAAGAGCCTACTGGTCTTTTATTAAACTGGATGGCATTTCCATTTTGTTGCTCACCTTGATGTGAGGTCAAGTGCTATGGATAGATCTGTTCAAGGGCTATCCAGCACATTTTAGTTTGTTCATTTTAGTTATATATTTTAAAAGTTATGGTCCAAGCATTCTCACAGACACTCTATGCCAAAACAGTCATTGTATCCAAAATAACAATCCAATCTTAGATCCACAAATTTTGTATGGTTAGGAATTCATATAGTTAGGTCCCTGATTTTTATCAGATTTTATTTCGCAAGTTTTATATTGTTCAAACGTCCAAAGTAAATGTACAAGCTTCTGTTAAAAACTCAAATGAATAAACAGCAGGGCAGAGCGGGCTGGTTCACTGTGGCGCGGCCCATCTAGGTGCACCGCACGGCCCAACTTGGCCAGGCCAGCGCGCGCGGCGCGGGAAACGTTTCGCGTTTAAACGCGACCGTGGATCTAAGATCCAACGACGTGGGATCATCTTCTTCCTCGCCTCTCCTCTCTCTCTCCGAATCGACACAGTCGGCAGCGAAAAACGCTCGGGAGGCTCACCTAGGGCTCGGGGAGGGGTGGCGCGTGCTCGGGGAGGTTCCTGGAGGTCGAGGGCGTCGAGGGGCACGGTCGTGGACGACGGGCGCGGCTCCTGGCGGTGGCGCGCGGCTCGTGTCCGCGGCGGCGCTCCCGGACGGCGGCGGCGAAACTGCAAACAAGGGACCACGGGGGAGTTTCAGGGGGACTCAGGGGGAGGTGGGGGAGTGTTCCAAAGCATCGGGGAGGGAGGAGGAGGCTCGGGCAGAGCTGTACCACGGCGTGGCCGAGGTGGTCACCGGCGGCAGTGCACGGCCTCGTGCACGTTCCAAGGGCTCGGGCAGGGGCAGAACTTGAGCAGGGGAGGTGTGGGGAAGTGTGAGGGAGGGCAGGGCACAAGGGTTTGGGCATGGGGTACTTATACCCGTGGGGGTGAGGCAAGGGCATGGGGAGCTTGGGTTGATGCCAACCAGTGGCATGAGCTAGCCCTAGGGGTTTTGGTCATTTCCTTTTGTGTGCACTGGATGTCCTAGTCATCTAGCACATGGTTGCAAGATTTATCCTGGCCTTTGGGAGCAAGTGGAGGCAAGGGGTAAGTCAAGTGGTCAAATGGAATGGGCTGCCCATACCTGCCACATCACCACTTCTCTCTCTGGTTTTAATCCTGCCTAAGGCTTCTAGAAGCATACTAATACATCCTGGCTCGAGTCTACTAGTTGGTCAACAGGTTAGATCAGGCCACACTTCAAAAATTGCAAAGAAACAAAAAGAAATCATTTGTGCAAAAGTGTATCTCTTACTGTTTAATGAAAAATTCAGAAAGTTCAATTTAGGACTTAGAAATTTTCTAATTGTTGGAAACAGATGAAAAGTTCAAAAAGTTGAGTTTGTTTTCAGGGTTCAAATGATTCCCAAAATTTGTTTTCAAAGTATGGACTTGTTAACCATGTTATAAAATTTTAGAAACATCTTTTGAAAACAATTTTGAAATAGTTTAAGTCCATGAAAACAATGTGGAAAAAGGTATACTTTCTGTTTTTATCTGTTTTTTCAAAAATGCCTTTTTCTACCTTAATTTTATACCACAAAAACAACAAGCAAGAGATAGTTTTTATTTATCCAAAAATAAAAGTAAGCTTATGGGTTTGTAGTACATATATCAAGGATTAATTAAAAGTCAAGAAAACATAAAATAACAATGTATATCGTAGTGAAATCAAAGGTAGAAAACAGGTACTTGGCTATATTTTCAGGAAATGTTTTCCATAGAAATCTTAAAAGAAAACTTTCATAAATTATTTTGAAAACTTGTTTTCTTGGATCCAACAAAGTTAAAAGTTTGTGTTAAGATGCAAACAAGAATGATTCAAATCTTGGAATAAAAATCCACTCCAGTAATAATAGGAAAACATTAGGGAAAAATTATCAGGAAAATAATAGAAATGTTTTTAGAAACATTTGGTATTGGTTTTGTAAAGAAACAAAACTTGTGTTGCCAATATGATTTAGATCATAAACACATGTTAGTTCAAACAATCATGTTGTTAGAAAAAGAAAATTGTTGGCCCTAACTTTTGTCTTCTTAAGCACAGTACAAGAATCCAAAAACTGGGGTGTGACAGACCTTCCCCCCTTAAAAGAATCTCGTCCCGAGATTCGCAGGCAAGCGAAAAGAGGGTATGGTCAAAACAATGTTAGATGATTTGTTTACAAAACATGTGTGGGTGATTGGTAACATTATTTATAGGGGCTTCCCCCCTTTTATTAAACTTACCAAAATTTATCGGCAATTTAGCTTCCTTTTCAAAGGTCTGGGTGCCATAAACTAAACCTCGAACTTATTGTTCCTCAAAGCCATTACAGCAACCAGGTGTTATCCTTTAGACAAACACCTATTTTTTCCCAATCTCATATGATCAATTCAATCTATATCCACCAACATTTATTTAGTATGAGCTTTCCATTGCTCATTTTCCAAAATCCAGGGAAATTCACTATCTTCCTCTTAACCTAGTATAAAAAAGTCTCAAATCATTTGTTTCCCTCAAAGGTATATTATCGATATCATATTGCTAAAGCTAAACCATCAAATTCAACAAGCACCTACCACTCTTTGTACTACTTCTATAAATCCGTTCAAATATTCCAACTCTTATCTCTTGATCAATGTTAAATCATTTTCCCCAAACAAATCTCGATTGAGCTTGACAAGCTCCAAGAATAAACCATCAAGATTAATCATCTACTAAATCCAAGTCATATTGATTTTTCCTAAAATCCAAAATCGTCCTTTAATATCCACCAATCCCTTTAAAACTCAAATCATACCTTCCAGGCTACAAATTTTAGCTACTTATAACTTTCAAAGCTTTTGGATCCACAACCGGTTATCCCCGGATATTATATCATAATTCTTCTCAACTAATATCATGTGATCCTCAATCTTTCACTCCTAAGCTAAACCTCAAAGATTTCCCACCATCTCATTTTCAAAATCTGGTTCCTCCAAAAAATATATACGAGAGATCTTGATTCCTAGTAGCATCCATAGTTTATCCATCCAATATTTTTTTCAACCTTTCACTTTCTTCAAAACAGCTATAGAATCATCCTAGGGCACCTTTCTCTTTGGTTTCGGAAAAGTTGGTTATAAGTTTTGAAACAAGTGATACCAACTCTACAACGTATCAACTCTGTACGTTACTATGTAAGGTATTAGGCTTAAAATTAGATGAGGTTATATCACCAACTCTGTAAGGTATCGAACTAGAATTTTAGGAGGCCAGGTTGCCAACTCTGTAAGGTGTTATTCTAAAATTAGATGGGATTTTGTTAGTATAGTTAATTATTTAAGATTTATAGCTAGTCCGACGTGACACTTCTAGTGTTCCATTTACGTCGGATTTTTCAGGGTACGATGACAAACAAACTAGGGGGTTCACAGGTTTGGTTCGAAAACGTACCATTGGCTATGGCATGAGTCACAGGGGCTTCTGCAACATCATCTTGGTCTCGAGGTCCACTCATCAGGCTCTTGCGTTTCTTATGGGATGGACCTTGGGTTTCTTGGGGTTCATCAGGATGAGATAGAACATGGTTCTTCTTGGGACATTCGCGATCAAAGTGTCCTTCCAGTCCACAGGTAAATCAAACCGTGGTTCTAGACTTGACCTTCACACGCCTCCTTGAAGATTGTGGCATCGCAGGAAAAGCGCTGCGAGTCACCCATGAACTAGTTTCTCCTGGCGTCACTATCTTCCTTTTGCGTCTCTCTCCAACAAGCAGTTGCTGGTATCCTCTCATAAGGATCGCAGTATTCTCAGCGTTGGTGATGACAAGCTGAGTCAACTTCTCCAGGGCAGCATGGGTGTCTATGTGTTCATCACGTGCGGCTTCACTTTCTTCCCTCAGCAGAGCAAACAGTTGAGCAACTGTCGGCTCCGGTGGTGGAGGTAGATCGCTGGCCATGCTGAAGACAAAGAACGGTATAAGACGAGAGAAACTAAAGATGGTTTTGGTTTTGAACACTTAGCTTCACATACCGGCTCATAACGGAGATGAGAACGGTAGGTACACAACAACAATCAAGCGTCTAAGAAACAATCGCTAACTCAAACCAAGATTAACATACACATGAAACAGAGTCTTAACATCGTAACTTAACTTAAGGGTTCACAAGGCTAAAGCACAAGGCTTACAACAAAACTAGCACACTCAAAGCTCTAACAGAGTTCACACATCAGAAACATAAACACGCATCTGGGTGGAGATAACACAACTCCTAACATCCTACGGCAATGCTAAGTGCTTGAGGAAACACGTAGCTGTTCCTCCAACTCTTCAACTCTGGCCTTGCTGGCTGCAAGCTGAAGCTGAAGGGTTATCACTCTTGTGTGGTTCTGGGAGTCAGTATACTTCATGGTCTTCTTCAGTACCTTGAGACGATGCTCGGTAACAGAAGATGCACCTAGACTGGCTTCTAGCTGGTCTATCTCTCTGCCTTGGAGGTCATAATCTGCTCTAACTTTATCAAGGGAGAGTTGGGTGTTATACAGCTATCCTTTCAGGTGCTGGAAGTGACGAGCAAACACAAAGTCTCCAGTGACTTCTATCGGCTTGTCGTCCTCGTCGCGTCTTCCAAAGTATCTATAGGGGGTGCCTGCAAACTTGCCGCGAAAGAAGTTCGCGAGCTTGGCAATGGTCAGCTGCATCACTCTAAGGATACCATCTTCCCAACTGTTCTTCACGACTTCCCAAGTGATCTCTGGGGTTGACGGTGCTAGCAACGGTGCACGGATGGTACAAACCACCAACCAGGACACTTCGCGTCCACCTTGGTGAATCTAGGCTCCTTTCAACTCAGGTGCAGCGCGAACGATGATGCTAGTCATCTTGATCAAGTCCTCCTCAAAACGGCGGTAGCAAGGTGCATGCGATCCCAGCCGGAAGGACTCGGTGAAGACAACTTCCATCTACACAAGATTTTAAAGTGGATTAAGTTAGGTAACAGTCTGCAAAATTTTAAGATGCTCCTTTTTAACTTAGTGTAAATAGACTTTTCAAAATCACAGAGGGGATGGAATATAGAGTTCTTTTTTAAAAATAGTCATCTTAGTAACCTGGTTTTATTAACTTTTATTATTAGAGTACTAGCTAACGTCCATGCTAACTAAGGTCTCCTAAGGCCAGGATAGCTCTGATACCAACTCTGTAAGGTCCGCCCCAGAACCACTGTTCAAGGACACCTTCGATATGCATACATTCACGATCCCAAGAAATTCAGTCGTGAACAACATATCAAGTTGGCACACAGATACAATATCCATTACACGGTTGCATAAACACTTACAAAGGACATGGTCACATGACCAAGTCTAACACAACTGCCACGCAGGGCAACCACACAACACACAGCGGAAGGCTAAACACACTCAAAACGTAGTAGAACCCAAATCACGCCTTAACCTACGGGCTGCTGACCGGGAGACGATCCTAGTTCGCAAAGCCATCAGCTCCGTACTCCTCCTCGTTGATCTCCTTCTGAGACTCCTTCTCAAAATATGGCAAGTTGATACCAGGGACGAAACCAATATGAATACATTTGAATGTACTCAGCAAGGCATCCATCATGTAACTTACCAAATGCAAGTATGCTTATTTGGTGGAATAGGTAGGCTATAAATAGGGTTCACTATCAATGATATGTGTAAGACATATCAGAGTTGATTTGTAAAAATCTATGTATCTTCGTTGAAGAAGATACTTCAAAAGAAAATAATATAGTTTTCTTTCTCTTGTAGATATCATATGTACAAGAGGTTTTATAAACTCATTTTGTAAAAGAAGGTTTTCTCTTTGCAAAACTTTTCGTAAAACCACTTCTGGCTTTTCATCATCGGTACCTCCGCGGTACATAATTTCCTCCTTTCAGTACTTTATAAGTCCAACACTTTTTTTGAAAACTCCTTTTTGAAAACATTGACACAATGCTAGCTACATGGCCATTCAACTGTCCATATCCGAGGACGCGGCTTCTTCGAAAAAGTTGTACTCTGCAGAGGTGTACACATCCACCAGATCCACTACATCCGCCGTGAACAACCACAGACTGTAACAACAGTATGTAAACATCAGATTACTGATCCTAACCTTCCACTATGTTCAAGCTAGAATATGCCTATCTCTTCAATTGGGTTTGTTCTCCCCGGCACCATGTCACACATCGCCATGACAGGAGACCCAACTGTCGCATCCGGAGGGTAACTTAATCCCACACTTTATATGTCTCAACATTGGGGGTTTTAACAACATTCGGTTTGAGGGTACGACGTCCCTTATATCAATTGAGATAGAACACACACTAACAAGAACAAACTTCCAGTTAAGCCCCGTGCCCATGTTGGGGTAAAGTGGCAGTACGGTAAAGGTTGTCCGGCGAAGACTGGGTTATGTGTCAACCCAACTGTCGCATCCGGAGGGTAACTTAATCCCACACTTTATATGTCTCAACATTGGGGGTTTTAACAACATTCGGTTTGAGGGTACGACGTCCCTTATATCAATTGAGATAGAACACACACTAACAAGAACAAACTTCCAGTTAAGCCCCGTGCCCATGTTGGGGTAAAGTGGCAGTACGGTAAAGGTTGTCCGGCGAAGACTGGGTTATGTGTCATTTTTTAAAACACCATTTTTCCCAAAAATGACCACTTCCACATTTCTCCGGTGAATAAGGCTCAGCCTTTTCTACGGGTTTTCCATAAAGCCTTTGTTTTGTAAAAACACAATTTTAGGGTGTCCACTTAGGGACTAGTATTTGTGATGGTAATAAATACCATATGGTGGCTATGGGCTTGGTAACACCAAGTATCAACTACTGGCGTAGTAATAGTATATATATAATAGTAGTAGTAGTATTCACTCAAAAATAGTTTTTGGAAATCAAAGTTTTGTATAACTTTTCAGAAGTAAAACATGCATGATAGATAATGATAAGTGCAATATAACAGCAAGCATCCGGATGGCTTGCCTTAAATCTCTTAATGTCACTGGCCTTGAAGTAACTTGAACTTGACGCACAGCTCCACAACCGCTTCTTCTTCTTCTTCTTCTTCTTCTTCGTTTTCTAGCGTCGTAAAAGAATAAAAGACATACTCTCAGGTCTAAAGACCAAACAACTAAACTAAACAACACATACAGCAAGCAAACATATACTCGCGCACTCTCTCTAACGTTATCGCGAAAACTGCTTCGCATAACTCTCACGTTCCAAAACTATCGTCAAACAAGCATATGGTTGAGATCCATATCCCACATCTTACATACCATATATGGGGTGGTGTACCACTCGCATAATAAGATATCTAAGAAGCTAAAAATATAGCTTGTGGGTGCAAAGGTTTAGGTTACTAAGACAAAAACAAACAGTCAAAGTAATACCCATGGAAGTGGGTATTAGCAACACACAAGCAATTGTCACCTAAGATGTTCATGATTAAGTTGGATACTTAGTTCACAAGATACTCCTAAGCACAAAAACAACACAAGTATAACACTCATGCTAAGGCAATCACTCAGCCAACCTCCAAACAGCAAGTAAACACACCACATATGAAATAACTATCTATTTACTACATTAATGTTTACTTGAAGTTATGGAATACATAAATCAGGAAAATTTACCAAAAACCCAGTAGCTAAAAACCAATGAATCAAGTCATAAAAATAACCCAAAACAAAATCATCACTTAAGAAAACACTCCTATCAAATAAGCTTAAAAACAGGACTGCATTTAGCATACTAGTATGGGAAATCCTACACAAGCATGCTATAAGAAAAGCTTATATTCTATAACTACGGAACATGCAACTCAAGGTGTCATGGCATCATAACAGAAGTAATAACTTCCTAAATATGCTATAATAAACTCATACACTCATAAATTAAAAGGTCACAACACTAGAGCAAAACCACAATTTCTAGTGGTGACACTAGTTCAACACTAGAGAAGCAAATAATGCTACCATGATGCTTAACTCTAAGCAAGTAAGTCATGAACATAAATGTACCTAATAACAGTACACAAATCTTACACATGCTAGTAAGCACAAACATCAAAACAATTCTATGAAACAACCATTAAGCATGCATAAACTAATTCTAGCAATTTCTGTTTTCCTTAATCAATTACAAGAAAGCAAACAAGGTATAACCTACACAACCAGTAGCTATGAACTCAATGAAAAGTTATGTAACCCTTTAAAAATATCCAAACACTCAATTTAAAATCATTCACAAACAATCTAGCAATCACAAGGAATTTATTTTAATTGCAAACAATTTAATTTAGCACATAATAGTGAAACATTTCTTAACATGATACCCCTAAGGAATATTTATGCTAACAAAATGAATCACACCTTAACATACTAGTATTTACAGAAAGAATTGAACTTCTCACTTTCATAAGTGAAAACAAACAATCTATTTTCCCATGGTGGAAAAAATCCTATCAATCACATAATAGAACATGTTATTTTTACACACATGTATGGTTAGAGATTTTCATCATCAACCAAATTGCAATGGAACCAGTGGGTTATGGGCCCACTAATACCAAGGCAAAATAGGTACTAAGCCTCTGGTTACTTATGACAAAAATTAGCATACAAGATAAATAATTCAAAGCTATTGATTCTAGTGAAAACAAGACTAGTGCGCAAGAATAACACATCCTACACATGCTTTACTTATAAAATGACATGCAAGATAACAGAGACAATGTCATAAAAATAACATTACCAAAATGGTACTATACTCAAGCAAACATAGCACAAAATTTACTAAAGCAAGCACACAAAGATCTAGCTCACACAAAAATTCCAAAGAATAAAACTAGAAAATAACCAATGCTATTCCTACTTTCATTCTATTTTCCAATTATGCATAAACTTTCTAAGGTAGATATTCTGAAAGAAAACAACTTAAGAAAAAGTCCTAACAACTCTATACAAGCTAGTAAGCAAGATTAAATCAACCACACAATTCATTTGAAACAAAAACACACAAATAAACAAAAACAGAAAAGTCCTGTTTTTAAGATCTGTCCACCAAAATTAATCTAGAGCTCCAAAAATTAATCTAAGCTAGGATTAGATAGATCTAGTCAATATAAAACTCATACAATTGGATTTACTTCAAAAATCATCTTTGAACTCATTCTAAAAATCACAGAAAAACCTACTGGTCTTTTATTAAACTGGATGGAATTTCCATTTGGTTGCTGACCTTGATGTGAGGTCAAGTGCTATGGATATATATGTTCAAGGGCTATCCAGCACATTTTAGTTTGTTCATTTAAGTTATATATTTTAAAATTTATAGTCCAAGCATTCTCACAGACACTCTGTGTCAAAACAGTCATTGTATCCAAAATAACAGTCCAATCTTAGATCCATAAATTGTTTATGGTTAGGAATTCATATATTTAGGTCCATGATTTTTATCAGATTTTATTTCGCAAGTTTTATATTTTTTAAACGTCCAAAGTAAATGTACAAGTTTCTGTTAAAAACTCAAATGAATAAACAGCAGGGCAGAGCGGGCTGGTTCATTGTGGCGCGGCCCAGCTAGGTGCACCGCACGGCCCAACTTGGCCAGGCCAGCGCGCGCGGGGCGGGAAACGTTTCGCGTTCAAACGCGACCGTGGATCTAAGATCCAACAGCCGGGATCATCTTCTTCCTCGCCTCTCCTCTCTCTCCGACTCGACACGGTCGGCGGCGAAAAACGCTCGGGAGGCTCACCTAGGGCTCGGGGAGGGGTGGCGCGTGCTCTGGGAGGTTCCTGGAGGTCGAGGGCGTCGAGGGGCACGGTCGTGGACTACGGGCGCGGCTCCTGGCGGCGGCGCGCGGCTGGTGTCCGCGGCGGCGCTCCCGGACGACGGCGGCGAAACTGCAAACGAGGGACCATGGGGGAGTGTCAGGGGGACTCGGGGGGAGGTGGGGGAGTGTTCCAAAGCATCGGGGAGGAAGGAGGAGGCTCGGTCAGAGCTGTACCACGTCGTGGCCGAGGTGGTCACCGGCGGCAGTGCACGGCCTCGTGCACGCTCCAGGGGCTCGGGCAGGGGCAGAACTCGAGCAGGGGAGGTGTGGGAAAGTGTGAGGGAGAGCAGGGCGCAAGGGTTTGGGCATGGGGTACTTATACCCGTGGGGGTGAGGGCAAGGGCAAGATGGGGAGCTCGGGTTGATGCCAACCAGTGGCATTAGCTAGCCCTAGGGGTTTTGGTCATTTCCTTTTGTGTGCACTGGGTGTCCTAGTCATCTAGCACATGGTTGCAAGTCTTATCCTGGACTTTGGGTGCAAGTGGAGGCAAGGGGTAAGTCAAGTGGTCAAATGTAATGGGCTTCCCATACCTTCCACATCGCCACTTCTCTCTCTGGTTTTCTTCCTGCCTAAGGCTTCTAGAAGCATACTAATACACCCTGGCTCGAGTCTACTAGTTGGTCAACAGGTTAGATCAGACCACACTTCAAAAATTGCAAAGAAACAACAAGAAATCGTTTGTGCAAAAGTGTATCTCTTACTGTTCACTGAAAAATTCAGAAAGTTCGGTTTAGGACTTAGAAATTTTCTAATTGTTGGAAACAGATAAAAAGTTCAAAAAGTTGAGTTTGTTTTCAGGGTTCAAATGATTCTCAAAATTTGTTTTCAAAGTATGGACTTGTTAACCATGTTATAAACTTTCAGAAACATCTTTTGAAAACAATTTTGAAATAGTTTAAGTCCATGAAAACAATGTGGGAAAAGGTGTACTTTCTGTTTTTATCTGTTTTTTCAAAAATGCCTTTTTCTGCCTTAGCAAGAGATAGTTTTTATTTATCCAAAAATAAAAGTAAGCTTATGGGTTTGTAGCACATATATCAAGGATTAATTAAAAGTCAAGAAAACATAAAATACCAATGTATAGCCTAGTGAAAATAAAGGTAGAAAACAGGTACTTGGCTATATTTTCAGGAAATGTTTTCCATAGAAATCTTCAAAGAAAACTTTCATAAATTATTTTGAAAACTTGTTTTCTTGGATCCAACAAAGTTAAAAGTTTGTGTTAAGATGCAAACAAGAATGATCCAAATCTTGGAATAAAAATCCACTCAAGTAATAATAGGAAAACATCAGGGAAAAATTATCAGGAAAATAATAGAAATGTTTTCAGAAACATTTGGTATTGGTTTTGTAAAGAAACAAAACTTGTGTTGCCAATATGATTTAAATCATAAACACATGTTAGTTCAAACAATCATGTTGTTATAAAAAAGAATGGTTGGCCCTAATTTTTGTCTTCTTAAGCATAGTACAAGAATCCAAAAACTGGGGTGTGACATTTGGTGGGAGGGATTGGGAGTAATTGAGTATTTGGTGAGCTCGATAAATGGTATTCAATGCAATGGACGAACTAGAGCTCAAGGAGGAAGAGGAGGGGTATTTATATCCCCTCCCCAAATAGAGTCGTTTGAGCAGGAAAATGGAACCGGAATATACGATTCAAACTTGAACCAGAATATCCGGTTGGCTTCAATCCTTCAGCTCTAGATTTCGACTTCGTTGACTTATACCGGAATATCTGATTGGAGCAAATAATCCGGTTTGAAATATCCGGCTCGCTTCTGTCCCGAACAGGCTCCTGAACTGGAAATTCCGGTTGATATGGAATAATCCGGTTCCAAAATTTCCGGCTGAGTTCTGCGTCTCCAACTTCCAGTCCTTAGCCATTTTGAGCCTAAACTACCACAACCGGAATATCCGGTTGTTCCAGAATAATCTGGTTGGAAATTGCTGGCTCATCTCTGTCTCAAACTGGGTTGGGATCTTTCTAACTAGAAATTTCGGTTGCCCTGGAACAATCCGGTTAGAAATATCCGGTTCCTCTCTGTCCGAAACCTCAGTGATCTAACCTCACCGATCTTTTCGTGATAGATGCGGATGTTGAAAATAGCACCTGCACACTCAACACCTCAATAAATAATGTACTTAGTATTGTTAACTAACCCACAGAACCAACGGGAAAATGAAATGCACTTTCACCTTGTCCGCCATTCATTGCATGAGTGGGAGCCAAATGCAAAGAGACACATGCCCGAGAAGCTGGATTATTGTCGGCATGATTAACGATAGAACATCTAGATCCGTTTGCATTGTAGCATCCCAATAAGTATTGGTTGGCCCATTTCGATCAATTTGACCAAGGAATGAGCTCAGCGACTCTGCGGGAGAGGCGAGATGATCTAGAATGTTGGTATCAAGGATCCGACGGTTTGAAATGTCGAAGCGCTGAGAGGGCTTGTATGTTATCGAGTTTTACTGTATTCTTTTTTTTTCCGAAATAGGCTTACGCTCCGTTATATTAATATAGCAAATACACCAAACATCAATGAGGCCATTGCTGGGGCAGACAGCACAATCAATCCCAAAAGAAAGACAAGAGAAAGGAAAGAGGAAAAATGCCAACGACACCGGCTCGACGAAGCGAAGGTGTCTCGCAACTGCTGCGCCCACCGGAAAGTTTCCACCACACCCCTATGCCTCTGATATGCCGAGTACCAAGCAACACCTTCAAAAAGGACTGCGACAACGACGCCACTGCTGCCCGGACCTCTCCTAGGATTTCTCCCGTTACACGGAGTTGAGTGTGGTAGGGGTACACCTGACGCCCTTGAGGAAGGATGGCGGCGCCCACAGGCGTCACCGCGCCGGTGCCGGTAGAACCGACAAGATTTCTCCCGACCCCCGACACACCACCACCCCACACACACCCCATCGACACCACCAAGCTCCCCACTCACCAACATACGCCAGCACAGTCTTGAGGCCACCATCGTCTCTCACCATGGCCGACACCGCGAGGTCGGCCGGATCGAGACCCCACCTCCGAACATACGGGACGGCAAAACCATCTCTACATGGGAGGGAACAACCTCTACCACCATTTTGGCAGTAGCAGGCCAGACTCAACAGCGGGAGTATACAAGGACAGAGGGCCGGGCCGGGCTCGGATCGGGCTCGTGAAGCTCCTGGTGCAGCAAACGTAATAAAGCACTCCGCCATCCTAGCCCGAGAGGGTTCTCAATACAGGCAGAGACGAGCACGCGGAGCCCGCGCACCCGCGGAGCTCTGTTAGCCAAGGCGCACCGCCGCGTGGGCGCCCCTCCCAAGCCGGGGCCTCGCGCCGGGTAGAGGAGGTCCCGCCGCCACCGGCCACACCACGGCACCGCGCGGGCAACACCCGGCAGCGCCCGCCCGCGGCGGCAAGAGGGAGCGGAGGGGAGAAAGGGGCTACGGCAGAGGGGAGGGAGCGCCGCCCCGGTCACCTCGCTCGGGGGGACGACGTGGGGGACTCGGGCAAACCTATGTACTAGTCTTACTGTATCTTGTTATTTTATGGTGATCCAAATTCATATGAAGATAAAGGAAAGTTCGGCCTCCGCTACGCGGAGACCCGTCGGCGGATTCACAGTTACCGACCTAGTTAGGTGAGAACCGTCTTTATATACCTCTTGTAAGCCGCCGCACGGGATAAGCCACATATTGTAAATCTCGGCGCGATTGTAACCTCACCTGAAATAGTGAAGTATTGCTGGCTGACGCCCGTGGTTTTTTCTCTTCCTTGTTGGAAGAGTTTTCCACATTAAAATCTCGTGTACCCGTTGGTTCGATGTTGCTTAATTTCATCGTTGATTTGCTATTGCATGTAACATATCTTGATTAGGGGTTTTGTCTGATAGATACATGTGCCTCGTCGCGGTTCTGTCTCTGAAGACGATGTTCCACGCCGCCTCTGCTCTGCTCTGCTCCATTAAGCAAAAACAGAGGAAACCACGCATAACACACGTACGCAAATAAAGGTCATAGAGAGGCAAAGCATATCCATCCGAGCGACCATGGCTAGCTCCTTTGTGGGAGTGAGGTTACTCACACATCAACTAGAACTAGTGTTTCACAAATGAGCAGAGCCTAGAAAGACATGTTCACGGGAAGGAAGGAAAACATCCCTGACATGACCACACTCTATGGTCTCTGCTCAGGCGATCTCTTTTCGTCTACCATCTATCTATCCACGATCTCTAGGGGCTTGCGGGGCATGGAGGTGATGATCCTGAGGACGAGGCCGGGGAAGACGTCGTCGGGGTCGTGCACGTGCGGGTTCCGCTCCAGGATGTAGGGGTCGCCGCACCGGTCGCTGATCCCGTGCAGCGTCTCCCCTTCTGCCACCACGTACATCTCCTCGCACGGACGCCACCGCGCCGACAGCGGCGCGCCGCGCGCCACCACCTCCCCTACTTCCCCGCCGGCCGTGCACACCAGCAGCACCGCCCCCACAGCCGACAGCGCCAGGCACCACGACGCCGCGTCCGCCACCCGCGACCTCTCGCCGTGCCGCCTCGCCATGACGCTTGCGGGCACTGGTGGTTGGCCTGCTGCGCGTCTGGCGTTCTTGGCTGGCTGCTGTGCTGCTACTTGTGCTGTGGTGAGTGCGCGTTCTTGAGTGGCGAGCTGTTTGTTGTTGTTTGGTCCCGTTGGGCTGTGGCTTTATAGGAGGAGGGGGAGGCCGGGAGTGGGTGGGGCCTGAGCGCAGGTATCCGTTGGAAGGAAAAGCTCAACTGCTCTGCTGCTTGGCAGAAAGAAACGCTATGCATAATGATTTCTAACTAGTCGACACAATCAACAGCTGAATTGCCGATGCTTAATACTACAAGCTGATTCCCTCTAGTCCTCTTCTTATCTTGGAGCTTCTATGCCGATATTCGAGTCTCGTTTTCTAGAAAATTTACCTCTGAATTTCCCTTTAGCGTGTTCGCCCTATGATTTCATTCATAGTGGGAGCGAGTGAACCTCGAAGCAGAATTCCAGATGTGATTCAAACCGCGTCTAGCATTTCCGAGCTTCCACGAGTGGACTCCATAATGCTCCAAGTTGTGGCGTCCTCTAGCTAGTCCATGGAATGATGAAGAGGCCCTTTCACTGACCAGTAGAGGGTGCCGAGCAGAGTCTCCAGTGGCATGAGCATGTCAAAAGATTTCATTTCATCTTGGCACTCTGGAAAAAAAAAAAAAAGAAGACATAAGTTGAGATGAGATGACTAACCCAACCAGAAGAAGACATAAGTTGAGATGAGATGGCTAACCCAACCATGATACCGCTTTGATCTAGAGACAATGTCACGCATCAGTTGGTCCAAACAGAACAAAGATACATCTCTGCAACCTAGCACCCATCTCATCTCTGCGTATGCCTAGTAGTTTTTTTTTTTTTTTTTTTTTGAGATGTAGGGTTGAAATAGAACAAACGTACATCTCATGACCTTTGCGTACGACACACAGCACGCCGTAGGGTAAATGCACTCCCTCCGTTTTCAAAATAAGTGTCATAGAAATGAGTTAAATAGATGTACTTTCCGTTCGGATTTAATCTACATTTTGGAAAAATTCAGACAAATTAGGATACCATTTATTAGTACCACTTTGCACAACCTCCTACGCATTATAATTATAGGTATCACAAGAAACAAATAACCCTATTGGTTAAACTAATCTTAATTAATGCAATGCGTGCAAATTCCATATAATTTGGCCAATCTCTACGCATGTGTGGTGTGTGACATCTCTCTCCTCTTAATTACCATGGTGGGGACCATCTAGGATGTAGATTATTTTTGAACAAAATCATGACCCAGAATGTAGAATAAAAGCGAACAGAGGGAGTATCTTGCATTTAAACATCTAGGTAAAAATCATTCTACCAATCAGTAGACGTGGTAGCGCAAGCGAGACGCCGTCACAAATTCGTTCTCCGTGGTGGCCTCGGGTGGAGCAGGAGAAGTCGCTGCCGCATACCGAGTTGACGGGGACACGGCTCCCGTCACGGTCATGACCAGGCTCGTCGACACCGTTTTGGCCCTTCTTCTTCCGCTTCCAGGCGGACCACGCGAGTATATATAGCCCGAGTAAGACGACCGCCACGACCACCACGCGGCGAGCACTCCCTGCCCAGATCTACGTGCACCTGAATGTGCAGGTAGCTAAAGGTCCCTGAACGATTATTTCAGCGTGCCGTGTGGGTTCTTGCATAAGGGCTTGTTTGGTACTAGAGTATTTTAGGCGATTAGTGGGGATAATCCCTAGAGGGTTTGGGTGAAACCCCCACCTCCAACCAATCCCCTCAAATCCCTTCCCCTCCAATCCACTTGTTAGAGGGAGGGGATTTGATAGGGAGAAAAATACACTATAGGTTGGGGGAATTTTGGGGAAAAGTGGGGATAAACCCTGCAAATACACTTGTACCAAACGGGTTTTCGGGGATTTTCGGGGATTTGGGGTTAGACCGGGATAATCCCCACCAATCCCCCAATATACACCCCTACCAAACAAGGCCTAAAGGAGACTAGAGGCTGGGCCGCCTCCTCTCTGATCAATGGCGATTCAATCACAGTCCAATACAATTTCTCGTCGGTTTGTGTCATGCTTGTTGTCTCATTGCCTGAGCAGACGCTACCAATTATAAAATCACATGTCCAATCTCAGTCTTTATCTGAGTGTCAATAACGACGCCAATAACACAGTTGTGTACACGCCCGAAACGTATGAACAATGTAGCAAACAAACAGCTCAGGAGATTCATAATGTACTTGACCGACATATAAGATAACACTCTCCATGATGGCTTTTCATGAATCCATCGTATTGTACAGTTATTATTGAGAGAAATATTGTCATGAATACATAAGCATGATTTAAAAAGGGGGGAGATTTCTCTAGAAATAGTACAATGGATGATAAAACCGTAAAAAAATCCACCTACATAGACATGCAACAGACGAGATAAGGTCAAAATAGTGAAAAAAAAACACATCAGTTATGACCGAATAGAAAATGCATTGAACCAATTAGAAAGTGTTATAATTTCACTATTTATCTATAGCTAGTAGTAACTTTGTACGATTCACAAGAAGGAACAAGTATCAAGCATAAATATTATTACATTCTAAACAAAACTATATCGAATGCTATTGTAAATTTTACACATATGCTGGATTTCATTAGGCGAGCTTATTAGAACACAAACAATTGAAACAATAAGCATGCAGAACAAATGGGCAATGACCTAATATTATGATCCGAGTCACAAATTAACAACAGTAATCAAAGAAAATCTTGATAAACCTAGTATCAACAACTCACCTTGGTACCGAAGGGGCCGATAGGAGGATCCATGCCAAAGCGCTTCTTCCTTGCGAAACCACACATATGGAAACAAAACAAAATTGGATGACAATTAAAAACAGTATAGCAAGCCATATAAAATTTCATAGTTAATGGTCAGAGAGTCATTACGGAAATAATAGCGCGATATTACCTAAACGGTTAAAAAGAGTGTCGAGCAAAAAAACCAACACAAATATACTTTCCAAACTAATATGCTTACAGGTAAATGCAGCATTCCACCTGAAGGATATGCACCGACCAGTGCTAGTCAGTTGCCTCCCAAAAGGAAATGCTAATAGGAGAACATGTTATATTGCGTTCACGTCCCTAGTAGATGATAATTCGTAGATGGAACAGATAATTGTTTATCGGAACAGCCTCTAAACACTGTGCTACAAAAATACCTTTTGTATTTCCTTGGCACATAGAGTACTAATCTCTCCGAACAACGACAACAATCACAAATTGAATTGATACAAACAAATCTCCAATTAGCGATTTATTTTTCAGCAGATGAGATGGTACAAATAAATTAAGCTGCACTATACATCCATTTACAACAAGTAAAGAAAACTAATGACATGAGAAGGGCACTTGCCTTAGTAGCTGGCAGCATCAACTGTCGCCGTACCCATTCCAGATTATATGTTCTAATGGCAGAACAGATAATTCATAATAACCATCATCACATTTTGCTAGAAGAAAAAGCAACAAACTTCAACCACAGGAGCTTGCCGAATAATAATTTGACAACAGAAATTGCAAAATGTGCCCTTTTTATTTAAATATGTCATTTATTTTCTTTCTACTGCACATAAGCTCAATAAGTGTCTAAGACATTAAATCTAAATACAGAAAAGGAAGTAAATCTACAAAATAATGAATAAGATAAGCTTATTACATACTACTCTTTTAGTATTATAGCATGTGTATTCGTTAGCCATTGTGTGAAATCGCCCCAGACTTCTGTTGCTATCTACCTGTGAATGTCGCACTATTGCAAGTATGTGGTGTCGTAGTTAATGAATATGTTCATGTAGTCTCGTCTCTGTAGTCTGTACTATTCTTGTACAAACTAAATCTTTTCTACCGGTAGTAGTAAACCAAAATAGATACATTATTGAGTATGTCAATCGCTATAGATCAAAACCACTAACCAAACTCAGGCAAGTATAATAGGGTAGAATTATGGGCTGCACCTTGTATTTGGGTAAGTACCAGCTACCAAGTATTCCAAATTTGAATTCAATAGTATAGAAAATTCATACCATACAGGCCACAAATTCTCCGTTTATACCGGGTCAGCATGGACGATGGCACAATGTTATGATGTCTTGAGCTTGGCTGGCCACTAACGTTGGTTCTCTCCTAAAAACACAATCAAAGTTTCTAGCACTAAATTGGGACCAGAATCAAGATACAGGAACTCCTGGAAACTTCTACATATAGTTTCTCCTGAAAGCCCATCATGTTTTGAAAAAAAAGGAAACGAGCAAGTTTCACTGGTGATTGTCGTGCTGCCTAAAATTGCAATTCAGTTAGATTGTGCCAAATGAATAAAACATGGTTGACCAAACTTATCCAAGAATCTGACTTTATGACATGCCAAATTGGCAATTTGCAACTCCAGATTCATATTGTCACCATCATTGGGTTCAGAGAGACGAGCAGAAACTGAACCCAAATAGTATATAAATACAAGTACGAATCAGCCTTTTATAGAATAACCTGAAATGCCTTCAACCGAATGTTGTGCAATATATCTTACCTCAACTTGGTCCCTAAGGACTTTAAGTAGTTGATAATCTCATCCAACATACCTTTTCCTGCAAGTTGTACATGCATGCACATAATTTAATTATGAACCGGCTCGCTAGAAGAAGCCAACATAACTGCAACCGAGATAATATTTGAAACATAACTGCAACATACCATTTCATTTAAATTATAATTTTCAAATAGTACAAATACATATGAATAAGAATATTCCATAAGACACAATGCAACAATGTCATTTTTATAGCCGAATCCATACTATTTGGTAATATGTACATGTTAAAGTCCGTGCAATACATTTTTATTCAAAAACTAACACGGGAGATGTATACACAAGATGATAGCAAGCACATTTCATAATAGCATATATCAATTAATATTGTACATATGCAAACATGGTAGAATCCACACCATTTATATGCATTGATGATTAGTCTAAACAATGTTTTTTTAATACCACTAGTTGAATGCCCGTGCGTTGCTACGGCGTCATAATTTGTTCACCCTAGTATTGAGTTCGATTATATATATCTCTAAAAATGTATTTACTAACGACATATGCTCAGTTAAATGTAGTCTTATCAGTATCAAGAATAAAGAATGTTCTCTTGTAGATTAATAGATGATTTCTCGACTATACACGATGTTCAAAATTTGAGTTAGCTATTAAATTTACATAACAATAAAAAAAATGACAACATAACAAGAAAAATTACGTTTTCAAGATCTCAATATTTTTTTTCCATGAATAGAAATTAATATGCATGTTTAAGTAAGCTCATGCATCATTCGGTAATCAGCCTTGTCGACAAGAAATTATCAACGATATTTACATAACGATACATACATGTTGTTGAGCTTCTTTTGAAATCAATTAGAAACTACATTTTTTATGGATCGGTCATTATAGAGTAACTATATTTGATGGCTCGCCGCAGATAAAAGTATCGAAAACGAAAACTTCCTCACGCCAGAGCCAACGAAGTGATGGATAATCTTGAGCATCGAGTATAGGTAGCAACCATGCCATCAACGAACTTGTAAATACAAGTCACATAATATAAAATGGCTTCGGTTTGAGCAAATTACCGTTGGTTGCTACACACTTTGTTGGAATATAAACTTCTGAAGTTTGGACATGGAAAGACGCCCAATTCAGCATAATAAACTTGATTAAATCAGAAGTCCAGATGTAGATGCTAAGAGCTGTTTATCTTCTATGCGTAAAAAAATCGGTAATCTTTTAGAAGCATACAATATATGAACCTATTACTGTAATCCTGTAGAAGTTTGATATCAAGTCAATGACCAAATGATCATGTATCTAAAAATAGCCAGAAAGTATCAGCAAGCATGCTCATTGAACATCCTAGAGGGCAATTCATTTTGAAGAGAAAGATTCAATTAAATAACTGGTCATAGTTGTATTGGTAATGCAGGTAATAACAAAACGAGACTGTAGAGAAAGGGGAGCCGAAGAAATCTTAGAATTGGTGCCATGACATTGTTCATTAGCAGCTAAAAACCATCCTTTGCAGCAATATAAAAGCCCTTAATTGTGTGTGTGGCCGAATGACACGGACGGTAGGCACAGATACGTGTTTCTTTTCATCAGGTTCCGAGGACCAGCGTGCTCGTTTGGATGGTGGATGCACTCGATTGATGGCGGTCGTTCAGGCTATCTTCAGCAAGGGTGGCTGGTTGCATAGTAAACGTCTGGAAAATGCATAGTCTCATGAGGAGGGAGCGGATTTTAGAGAGTCTGCAGAGTTGGATGGATGTTTTTATTTTATTGTCTCTATAGGTTACTATTGTGTGCCTATGAGAGTACGCTGGTTGTAAGATATATTTGAATGTTTTATTATCAATAAAAGCCGTATGCATCAGTCAGATGCAGAGGCTGGGTATTCCTTTTCAAAAAAAAAAAACAGAAACAAGATTTAAAGTTGTCTCTTGCTGGAGTACTACATACATATATACAGGCTTTTGAGAAAATACTTCAACATGATTTAAAAGCCTTTACAGAAATAAGCACAAGACAAAACCTAGTAAAACCGAGAATAGCATATAGAAAAGAACATCAATATTGTATTTCTGCATAAATTGAACATGAAAAATTATGAAAACATGTATTTTAAATAGAACAGCAAGCAGTAGATTTTATTGGCTAAATAAGGTAGAAAATAAAGTAATGGGAATAGATTCCAAAATGGAAAATGGAAACCACAATTAGAGAAGAGTAAGAACTTAAATGACCTTAATTTTGTCAATTCATATCAACAGAAGGCTGCATATTAACAACAACAAACTCTGTTATTGAAATTAAAAGAAGAGGAAAAGAAAATATCTCGAAGGACAAGTCTTGGTTTTGCTTGTGCCCATATGATCTTTGCAAGCAGTAACTGTGGCCTGCATATTACCAACTATTGTTCTCTTCCGCGCTGCAGTTAATTAGCCAACCATGCCTAGTCCGAATATCTCTTTTAACTGCCATTTCATTGATCTATTACTGCTAGAAATTTTCCTACAGCACTGCAATTTTTTCTCATAACTCAGTTGTGCTTATCATAAATTTTCTGCTAGACACATAATGCGTGAAAATGAATTCATAACTCATAACTCAATATTTTATGCGAGACACTTAATACCTTAAAAAGAATTCATTTTATGTAAAGACACAAAAAGCCTACCATCCCATGAGTGGAGGACGATTCAGGTACATTTTCCTCAGCGAACAAGGAGCCTCGGTCGCGGTTAAAGCGGGAGGTTGTTGTTCTTTGCATACTAAGGTTGCACATGACATCGTCGATGGCGCCCTTCTCCATGCTGAGAAGAAACAAACGTCCGTAACCAAGGGATCATATTCATATGGTGCTGATCATCAGCAGTTATGCAAAGCATTACAAATAAGAAGAAATATGGAACACTATGGACGCAAAAAAAAAAATCGGAAATATATGCTATTTATAGTTGATCGGCCATCAAGCAAATGATATGACTACAAGATACTCATTGCACTGCATATATGAAAACTCTTTTGTGAAAATATGTAACGACCATCTTTCAGGAAAGGATGTAAAAAAGCCAGTTCAGTGACAAACGTTTATGAAGGCAATCAAATCACTAAATCGGCAGAACTCAAATATTGAACAGCTGCTCTATTAGCATTCATAATCGCATAGTAAATCAGCTATACCCTGAAAACCCATTCAATTTTAGGGCTTATCTATAGGAAGACTAACCTCATGTGACGTCAAAGGGACAACATCGCTGAGCCTCAGAGTATGTGAAAGTGCTCTCTGTTTGTCCAAGTTCCCATGTAAGAGAGATCTTCCACAAGGCCCACGATTCAAAGAATACTGATGTTCCTGCATCAATCACACAATTAATAGAAGACGCGATCATATCAGGGAATAATTTATCAAAAGCATATCCATTGTTAAACAATATTTTAGAGTGGTGAATAGTTGTCTTGGTTTCTGCTGGGAGTTTCTGTATCCAACTAAGTAGACACGGTATGAACATGCCATATTACTTGAGTAATCTCCAAATTTCCACCATTTTAGGTACATAACAGTGTTGCTCTTTATCGGAAGAAATACCATCATTGCTCCCTAAAATTGATATTGACACACTTGTTAATGATTGATTAACAAAAACAAAACAACAAAAACTCAAACTGCGATATCGCTCAAATGTAAGAATAAAGGTAGTGCAATCAAGAATGCACCAATAGTACACACTATTTTCTCAAGTTTGTGAGATTGGAGTGCCATGGTAGCTACTCAATATCATATGTTAATCAATGAAATTGAACAACTCAAAAGCTAGTCACTTTGGTGGATAAAGAGAAAATCTCATGGTTTTCTGGAAAAAAAACCAGATGTGATATTTTCCCCCTCTAAAATGCTATCCGGCAAGGAACCGCATGAACTGCAAGAATATTGAGATAAAACTCCAATGTATCATAGATACATAGAAGAATTAATTTCAAGAAAACTCAGACCTACGGTGACTTTAAGACGATGGTTAGACACTGAACCATCTAGACCATATGCACTTGCTTGATTATTAAAGGTAGATTCACTGAAGATTGGACATGAAGTTGGTTGGAAAAAGTTTCTTTCGATGCAGAATTGTATAACTTTATGCTCTGCAACAATTTGCACACACATTTCAGGGACATAAGAGAAACTGAAACCAAATAGTTGCAGCGTTACCCAATAGAAAAAGCAGAGCAGAAACAACAACTAAATGTCTGAAACTCTATCGTCATTGCACCACACCTCATCCATACCACTTGAATTTACATGATTATAAAACTAAGAACAAAACGATGCATTGTACTGCATGGTTTTTCTGATCCAAATGCCATTTTACAGGGGACAAGATATGTACCTTTCTAATCGATGCAGAGGTCATGGTCGCAACAGCAGGAGTCTCATCGCTGGGCTCCTTCCCCTCGCGTGTCCACTCGCGTGGACTACTGGCAGAGATCGGGCCGTATATTGAAAGCAATCTCCCAAAAATCCCTAAAAACAACTTTTGATGTGAGTGATCCTTATGATAGATTGAATGCCTTCTAGAGCAAAACATAGGCGTCTTAAGATCTCATAATTTGTGTCTAACTGCATCATAAATGCGGGTCAGTTGCATATAAGATGTAACACCAGCTCAAGTGGTAGGAAATAAATGCTGCTAAATGCTACCAGGACATACTCAGCAGTCATTACCCAATAGTGAGGTTGCAAACCAAAACACGAGAGCCACGCGGTAATCGGCAAGCAAAGGTGAAGGCCATGCCCGATTTGGAAAATGATGCAAACCCTAGAGAGAGAGGAAGATGAAGTGCATACCCTGGATATCAGGTCCAGTATGTGCGTTACCATTGGGCGCCGTCGCTGTACATATGGTCGCTCTGCTTCGGGTCGTAGTGCAGTAGGTCCGGCCGCTGCGTGATGTAGTTCGTCTTCCGGTCGAGCTCCCCCGCGCCGCCATCAGTAAGAGAGAGCAGGCTAGGCGCGAGTCGACCTTAGGTTGCACCGACGCGACCTCCCGGATGCTGCTGCCGCCGACGTTTTCCTAGCCAAAACCTTTATCCGCTGTGAAGAGGCAGACATCGCAGGCTCGTCGTATTCTCGTGAGTCTCCATCGCTCTAGATGCTATCTATATGGGATTTCTTCCCGGGGAACCTGCACGTAACAAATGGATCTATCAGGGAACGCTGGAAAAATTAGGGAGAGCAGCCCATCACATCAGAATTTAACTTGAGGAGAAAATCGCAGGGGCAAATCCATGGCGATGAGCGCGCTTCGAATCCGCGGCGCTAGTGGCGTGAACTGATCGGGAAAGGAAGGGGAATTATGGGGAGGGAGGACGGGCCGGCGGCCACACATCTTCTACTTGACCTTGCCTCAGCAGTGATTGGGCCTGATTAATTTCCGCTCATTGCTCGTGTAATTTGAGCATGTAATTAGCGTTGTTTGGGGCCCTATAAATTTCCGCTAATTGCGGGAGAATAATTACTGCACATCGGTGTTCTTGTGCGTTGTGGAAGAAAACCGTTCGGAAAAAAAACATGTGGGACGATGGACGAAGAGAGTCGACGTATCGCAAGTGGGAGAAGACGGAACGAATTCGTTCTTTTAAGTAGTAGAGAAGTATGGATCATGACCAATTAGTTAAGTTTGAATTGCTAAACAATACTGACCATGAAAAAGAGTAAAAATAATGTAATTAGTTCATCTTATACTCTAAAAAAATCCGTAAATATGCTTACCTAATCATACACTAGAAATCTCTATTAAGATATATGTTAGATCATACTCTCGGTAAATATTTACGATAAATATGGATAAATTATATTGATTATGGATTCTACAAAAATATAGTTCTAAAACTGATTTTTGTTATAAAATATAGTTTAATATTTCTCAATGATATTTGGTACAAATAAAAAACAAATTAATGTTTGTAACATTATCAGTTATGTGGTTAAACTACGCGAGCGAACATAAAATTATATTTTTAATAATGTAATATGCTAAAAGTGAGATCTAGATAAGTATAAAAGTTTAGTAAAAATATATTATTATGAACCGCCTTGGGGTAAAATTTTCATTGCACCGGCCCCTTGAAGATAGAGACTTTTTCTCGTGAATTACTCCTAGAATTTTTGGACGACGAGCTCCTTCACAATGAATTGATAGGATTTCAGCTCGAAAATCTTCAACACATCAAACATCGCCGCGGTTCTCCATCGGGGTCAAACCCGAGTGCACCCGCATCATCAGTGGCATGGGCAGTGTGCATGGGGCATCCGGCCTGGGCGACCTCACCTAATACAACAAATTATGAAATTTTAATCTTGGGAAGTTAGGGCCTAGGGAATCCAGAGCAATAAAGAAATTATAAACCATACGAATTTAAAGGAATTGATCATACGAAAGAGCAGAAATTTAAAATCATAATATCTAGGAAGATCCTCGAATATACCGGCAAGCTGGGCAAAAAATGTCGGTCAAATGCTTATCTTTGAGATTTTTGATGAAATGCAAGACCCCAGCTTGGGCCGAAAATCCGGCAGAGTAAGGGCAATGTTCTATGCAGTCAACCGGTGGACTCTAGCTTGTCTATGATCCGGATGCATGGATGTAGAGAAAAAATAGCCTTTGTGCCTCCTAACATAGACAGTTTGATAGCGAGAGATTTTTCTTTACTGACCGTCATCGCCCCTATTGTTAGTGACCACCATCACCTCCACTGATGAAATAGCATGGTGCCACTATGTGTATTTTGCTAATTAATGACAATCACTACGAACTAATATTTGAACTGAGTTATACATGTAGATCATGTCCACATGAAAAAAAATTGAGATGGTCCACATGAAATGTTTGAACTCCATGTGTTGGATTTAAGATGATTAAGTGATGACCAAGGTGGTATTCATGTGAACATCTGAGTTTGGTCACGACAGAGTTGAGCATATTACAAGTATGTCTTAAAAAGATATATTGTGTAAACATTCATGTTTACCTTAAAGTCATCATCATAATAAATTAAGAAGAAGGGAATACATAGTTGATCAAGGAAAAGTGCAAAGAGTTGATTCAAGTTGATCGACACACAAAGCTAGAAGATGTACCTTGTGAGATTAAGTGATCTCGTGGTATAGTAAGCAATTGTCTATATACCTTTGTGAACCAAGACAGGATATGTGTGTGGGGGTATATCTATGTGAGGTTGGGTATCTTTCCATGGGCTTGCGTCAAATGGAATATGTTCGCACACAAACACGTCACCCGTGTTACCCTCGGCGTCGAGTGTGATGCGCGGCAGCACGTGCCGAGGGAGGCTCGATGGAAGCGCGATACGCAATATAGTCCGGCGGGCGTTTTTGTCGACCCCAAACCCCTCTCACCCAGGAGGGACCCGTCAGGACGGCGCGGTAGCTATGGGCTGCCCTAGGTCGGCCTGGCGGCCCCTAGAGCCTCGTGGATCCGTAGCCCTCCATTGTTGAAGAACGGCGCAGGAACGAGAAGAATGGTACAAGGGAGAGAGATAGATTAACACGAAAAGGTGGTAGATTGATCTGTTCGATTGGTGTTAGTTCAATCAGCCGTCACCCCTCGTGTATATAAGAGGCGGTTGGACTTCTTGTGCAAGTAAAAGGATTGGATTCACGTTCAAAATCCTAGTTTGGCTCCAACTCCAAATTTTTGTCCAAACATTTTGAGGCAGTAAACCAACTCGGATCGAAATCACGTAAAAGGAAAAACTATTCGTCTCAAAAAATGAAGAATTTTCGTCTAACATCTTTTTTGTCATATGAATCAATCTTGAGGGATTGATTTTGAACGTACTGAAATATGTTGGGATTAAATCCGAACCTAACAAATTTGAGATAGTAAACCACCTCAAATGAAAATGAAAATGACGCAGAAGAAAAGTTGATTTTTCTCGAAAAGACGAAGAACAGAGAATGTATACGGTGGTGCGGACCAACTCGCATTTTGGGTGTATGTTTGTTTTGTTTCCGGGACCTGCACTGCATTTCCATTGGAGGTCTGATGAGATTTTGGCCAAGAAGGACTCAAAGCGGCCTGAGTATCTCATCTCAAGTTCTCAACGACACTTATTTTTAGCCGGAGAGAGTACCTAACTAACATAGTACGTACTAGATGAGCAGCGCGCGCCTATTTGCCTGAGCGGCGTGTTCGTCGCAGCTGTGTTGCAGAAGACGCCGCCTCTGCTCTGCTTCAGCAAAAGCAGAGTCAATCAAAAGGAACCAAACCCACGTATACACAAAGCAGATTAAGAAAAAACAAAGAGATCACAGCTAGCGTTTCAGAAATGAGCATAGCGCAGTAAGACGCGGTCGAGCTGTTTTAAGGAACGAAACATCCCTGACGAGCGAGAGGTCGTCGGATTTGCTCAGGTTTGGGTTGTCTATCTATCCATGATCTCTGCGGGCTTGCGGGGCATGGAGGTGATGATCCTGAGGACGAGGCCGGGGAAGACGTCGTCGGGGTCGTGCACGTGCGGGTTCCGCTCCAGGATGTAGGGGTCGCCGCACGGCACCGGTCGCTGATCCCGTGCAGCGTCTCCCCTTCCGCCACCACGTACATCTCCTCGCACGGTCGCCACCGCGCCGGCAGCGACGCGCCCCGCGCCACCACCTCCCCCGCTTCCTCGCCGGCTGTGCACACCAGCAGCAGCGCGGCCAGCGCCGACAGCGCGAGGCACCACGACGCCGCGTCCGCCGCCGCCGCCGCCCGCGACCTCTCGCCGTGCCGCCTCGCCATGATGTGCACGGTCGCTGGTGGTGAAACGGGCTGGTGCGTGGTGCGCGTCTGCCGTTCTTGGCTGCTGTGGTGGTCTGGACGCTACTTGTGCTGATCTGGTGAGTGCGCGTGCCGAGACTGACGAGTTGCTGTTTCGTCCCGTTGGGTGGTGGCTTTATACGACGAGGAGCGCGCGGGGCCAGAGCGCAAAGTATCCGTTGGAAGATAAAGCTCAACTACCCTGCTGTCGTTCGTGCAGAAACAGTATACGCTTATTCTAATCTACACATTCAGCAGCTGAATTCTTCTCATTTTGGAGCATCTAAATCGTGTTTGCGGATTCATTTACTTTTTTTTGAGGGTTTAAGACAGGCGCACTGCCATTCGATTAGAAAGAAAAGAGTGTTATTTATACTTTTTTTTGGTCTTTTCATAATCCGGTTAAGTTTTGAGGCAATGTAGCCAGAGCACTGCCTTGTCCGGGGTCATGAAGGACTTGACGAATGGGTGCCAGTGTGATTATACAAGTTCCATTTTCTGGAGTCTGAATTTCCGTGCTGGGTGTTCACTCAGATGGTTTCATGGTTAGCTATCGGTGAGTGGCCTCGAAAGGGAAGTTCTTGCGCTCCCTCCGTGGATAAAACGGCGACCGGCTAGCTAGCTGCCCTGCACACAACGGCACATCAGTGGATTCAATAATAATGCTCCAACCGGCGTCCCTAGTCCATGGAATGGTTAGAAGACCCTTTCGCTGACCAGAAGAGGCTGTCTCACTCGGCTGAGCAGAGTCTCGAGTACACTGCCAACACCGTCACCCATACTCCATTGCACTGACAAGCCCACAATAAGATTAATTGCCCACAATAAACAGCCAAATGATCCCAAGTTATGATGACAAAACATGACAGACACTAATGTCTGGTTTATTTCGATCTAGATGGCGAGAAAATAGCGCACACACAGCACGTGTCGGCGTGTATACATGAAAAACAGTCTGTCAGTAGACGTCGTTGCGCAGCCGGGACGCCGTCACGAACTCGTTCTCCGTGGTCGCCTCAGTGGAGCAGGAGAAGTCGCTGCCGCAGACTGAGTCGCTTCTGCCGACGCGGCACGGCGCCCGTCACGACCATCGCCGGGCTCGCCGTCGCCGCTTGGGCCCTTCTTCTTCGGCTTCAAGGCAGACCATACGAGTAGCCCGAGCAGGACGACCGCCACGACGACGACGAAGGCGGTGAGCACCGGTCCTGCGTCCATGCAGTCGCCCCTGCCCAGATCTACGTGCACCTGATCGGCAGCAAAAGATTAAGAGCTTGATTGTATATATGTCAGTTGAAACGCCGTGTTGACTTAGTACGAAATCCAAGGTCGTCTACCTTTATGCTGGAAGAGAGAATCGATCGATCCTGAAACGACTCCTGTAAGTAGATTCCCCTGCGTGCAGAGTAGCAGGATGGTGACAAAACGATGGCAGTTTCAGCGCGAACACAATCACGGCGTGGAAGAAAGGAAAGAGCCAGTGGATAAACGTGATTACTAGTACGGAAAATGGAAAGAAATCGCGCGGCATGTACGGCGATCCTGTCCCGTTTCCATCCACGTTTCGTATCCCCTGTACATTTACGGGGCTGAAGCAAATATCCTACTCTCTGTCAATGGACAAAAGAAATACATCCGCTTTTGTCCAACTTTAAGACACTTAATATGAGACGGTAGGATTACTTACTAGTATGGCTTTAGGGGTGAAGACGCCGTTGCGGGCGTATCTCCTACGCCGGTTGGCAGCGGCGACGATGGCATCTAGAGCAGGTCCATGGACATCTGACGACGAGGCCGGTGGCACCATGGTGATTCGGCGTCAACACCTCCACCGACGCCTATGATGGATAATATTAGGAAGAATCACGTCTGGGACCGTGGCTGTTGGAGGTGGCCCGTGACGGTGGAGCTCTCAATCCAGATGTGGGCCCCATCTGGGTTAGGTAGGCATAGTTGCATATGTGGTTTCAGTGGCTCTCGGGACCCATTCCCTCGGCCATGAAGTGGATAGGGTGTTGGATCTAAGCCAAGAGGGACTAGATCTAGTGACCGTCTAGCCGACTCGTTTACTCGGGGTCTGTAGGTACGGCTGACGGATGCGTCCTGCTAGTCGTAACCCCGCTACTTAGGGCTGGTTGGCTCTACCCTTTCTGGCGGAACTGTCATCATGAGACTACTTCTCCGTGGGGTTGACATCTTGGATGGCGGGGCTGCGGCCTCGGAAGGTGAACTACGCGGCCGAGTCTACAACGACTGACGTGGTAGTGGTGGTGGTCATCTTTTCGGTCAATATGGGCGGCGACGAGTTGGCGGAGGGATATCCTGGTGCTGGCAGCTCTTCAACAAGGGCGGCTCCTAGATCGCGTTGCGTACACCTAGCTCGGGGACTTTGGGCAGTTTGCAGTACCACGTGTGGTACAGAAGTTTTTCCGAGAGCACCAATGGCGACGACGCATGCGGGTGCCGTAACCCTCTAGTGGGTACCTTCTCCGTGCTAGGCCTTCGGGTGAAAATCCTTGACCGGTTCGGTCTCCACATAGGTGGCGCTATATTTGGTAACCCTCCTAAAGTAAACCGGACTACGAGAAAGAAGAGTCTCCCTTCCCTTCCAGATGTCAACATCGGTTCCCCTAATTTTGCAAAGAGTGGGACGTCTAACGTCCCACGGCCGTATTAAATCTATGTCAGCATTAAAGAGGTAATTAACACTAATTTCCAAATGAGAAAAATGTCAACGGACCTGTGCGTCGAGAAAAACAGTAGGCAACAACATCTTCGATAAAAAAAAATGTTGCGTACTTAGTGTACTCGCTAACCATCGACAACAAATTTAGACCACCACAATCGTCATTGGTTCGTACTAAGTGTACGCAATGAACATCGACAATGACATGCGAATTAGGTCTTTTAGAGCACCGAGACCGTCGTTCCTTGGTACTCAAACCTCTTGGTCAACGGTTTAGGTACAACGTGAGGTGGCATATCCCGGACGAGAACATGAAGGTGAGACGTGAGGGTACATGATGGTGGCGGATTCCACAAGTGTTTACCTAGTTTCGGGTTAGCCGGCGGCGGCTCCCTTCTTCCTGCAAAGTTCACTATATAAGAAAATGTCGAGTACATATTACAATTGTGCTTAACCCCTTAGGGTTTTCCCCGTCCGGGTTTATATAGACAGCATGATCGGGTTTACAAGAAAGAGATCCAGACATACATATAACTAACCTAAACATAGAAGGCTATGGTGTACGGCTTCTTCTCCACGTAGGAGTCCTAGTGGGTCTCCATCTTCCGATAAGCACGATCTTCTTCATGTGCGCCGGTCCACTAGGACGCCCTACAAAGAGTCCTGCTTTGTAACCTCACGGGCCACCCTGTCAATCTGGCTTAAGGGCTATGTCGGATAATACCCTATCCGGCATAACCCCAAAAATATTGTGGAGCTTCGTAACACCCACTAAAAATGCAAACAAAGGAGATGAAAACTGCAATATTGGACATATGATGTTCTCAACATAAATTGTAAACATTGGTCTATCAGGAAGTTCACACCTAGAACTTAAATTATAATCAGCAAACCCAAAATGAGAAATCTTTGTAACCAAGTAAATTATAATCCAAGAGGATGCTACTTGCCTTCAAGTCCCTAGGGACAATCCATAAATTGGAGCCTCTGCGTAGGCAAAAAATCTCTCTATTGACCCTTTGATTACTTGAGTCACTTAGACCTGGGGCGGAGCTAGAAAATAGATCGTCGGGATCAAAACAAAACTAACTCTTAACTTTAAGCTCGCAGTAACTACAATTTCGTGGTATAAAGTAAAATAAATAGAAATTGTAATTGCCAATGGATCATAATAAAATAGTTAAATCTATTTTTCATGGCTTCTTCCACCTTCGTCTGTGACATCCTTAATTTGTATTGAATAGTTTAGTCTTTTCTTTACAAGGAAAACGGTGCAGTCATTCAAAAAATCCTGGCGTATACAATTACATAGCACAATCTTCAATATTTTCATGCCAAAAGGCACATCTCCACTTAATGCGGCGGCGAGAGATAGTACAAATACTATCTCGAGGATCTGATACACCAAAGTAAATGCTAGATGTTTGTTTGTATTGACCATGAGCTTAGCAAAAGATGTGTACTGTTTGATGATCTTCACTTGAATCATTGATTGTGGTTGATGAAGATCTTCTTTTCAAATTTAAAATCCGGTTTATTTTCTCTTTACTACTTGCTGAATTATAATGAAGTAATTTATACTAAAATTGATACCAAATATACATGATAAATTGGCTAAATATATTATCTTACTTGATATATTCTCAGCATAGTCGATTTGAAGGTTTTTCCTAATTTCACACCCCAAAAATAATGTAAGTTCATCATAAAACCAGAGGTGATCATGTCATCACAAAGGGGAATAATGTTCTATCACAAAAGTCCAAGCATTGGAAATTAAAGTGCCCCACTTCATTGCAAAGTTCACAAATAGAAGGATATTGGTCATGCACTTTCTCGGCAAATTCATTTAGATTTTTACTCCATGTGATAGTTCTTTCACGCTTAAGTTGCTTACAGTAATTATCTTCTTCAACCCAAGTACTTTCACAAGGTCTATGCACTTCACAAAAATTAACATGCTTACATAAAACATTATTTTCAGAAACTGGAGCATGTCTATTGCAATCATTATCAACTATTTCATTTTATTTGCAAAGTTCTTTAATAGATTCATGATACTTGGTCCAATTATCTTTGGGAACATTGATATGAGAAGAAAAAGATTTGCAAAAATAAACACCTATTTGAGAATCAATTCCAAACTTAGCACTAAGTTTATTAAAATTATCAGTTTCAACAAAGGACTTAATGCAATTGTGCTCATAATCTATACCTGATTCTTTACCTTTGTTGATCTTCTAATCTTCAATGTTGCGTTGAATTCTTTAAGTAAGGTCTAACATCAACTCGCTGGTTCTTAAAAAAAACCATTGAATAAAGCATATCTTTGTCCTGATGAGAAAGCCTTGCATAAAAAAATTAACAATAATTTCATTTGAACAGTTATGATTGGGGCATTTAAGCATCAATGATTTAAGTCTTCTCCAAGCATGAGCAATTCCCTCTCTGTCACGAGGCCAAAAGTTATATATATATAATTCAATTCTTGATGCATTTCATGAAGAAGATTAAATTAGAGTAAAAGAGAGAAATAAGATCCTTATAATCCAATAAGTGAGAATCATCTAATATCATATACCAGTCTCGTGCCTTATCTTTCGGTGGTAAGGGAAATATTTTCCTCATGATTACTTCACCTGGTACACATGCAATTTTAAACAAATTTCATAATTCTTTAATATTGAGAAAACACGCACTTGGATGGACAGATCCATTTCCTGCATACCGATTATTCGTAACACGATCGATTATCCCCATGGTTATTGTAAAGGAACAATTTTAGCAGGTGGAGTACCTTTCTCTACCACATGAGTGGTTGAGGGGTCATTCCTAAACAACCAACTAATAGTAGAGGTTCCCATAATAAAGCAAAGTAACAAACAGAAACAAAAACAACACGAAAGATGAAACAGGAAACAAGTAAAAATAAACCTAACTAGTGAAAATAAAAATAAGAAACAAACAGAAAAAATCGCAAGATCTAAATAGATACCTTCAAGCACTAACCTTCCTCGCAACGGCGCCGGAAAAAAGCTTGATGTCTACTACACGTTACTACTCTTGTATACTAGGTTGGGCCTCCAAGCATAGAGGTTTATAGGACAACAGCAAATTTCCTTCAAGTGAGTAACCCACAGTTTATCGAACTCAGAGAGATATATGTTGAATTTATCCCTCTGAAGCAACTCCTCAATTAGATACAAGAAGTCTCTTGTGTCCTCAACACACCTAATACAATTGTAAGTCGTATATATGCACTAGTTCGGCGAAAAGATGATAAAATATGTGTAGTATCGATGGAAAAACAAGGTTTCATAAATATGTAATAAAAATGGCAGCAAGCAAACAAGTAGTAAAACTGAAAGAAAACAATATCATAATGGTGTAAAACAAGGCCTAGGGATCACACTTTCAATAGTGGTCACTTTCAACAACATTAACATAATTTAACACATGATATTACCTCTAACATTATGCAAGATAGATCAAATAGGATGAGAACCGCGTAGGGCTACACAAAAACACCTTAAAGTTCATGTTCCGTCAATGAACACCAAACTCTGTCACTTTGAGCATCCAAAGATGGTACTAACAAACACCACAATTTATCTCTTGAATAGTCTCTTTCTAATACAAATATAGCACCCACATTATCACCTTGGCATTACAAAGATTATATTCAACACAAACATCAAGAAACCTCATGCTTCCATAATTCAATCCAACAAAGCACATCATAGCCATTACATAAGAAGGGGAAACATCATGGATTCAGCTATATTAACATGGTTCACGATCACAATCAAGGATCATATCATGGGAGAGAGAGATAACCACATAGCTATTAGCACGAGCCCTCAGCCCCAAGGAGGGACTACTCCCGCATCATCGTGGGAGGCAGCAACATCGATGGAGATGGCACCGGGGGCAATTCCCCGTCCCGGCAGGGTGCCAGACCAAAAAACATTGTTCCCCAAAGAAGAGTTTCCGATGGCGGCGGTGCTCAGATGTGTTTTTGAAAAAAAAAATCGTCGTCTGTTCCTCTGTTTTTAGGTCACGAGTGAATTTATAAGCGAGGGGCGATGCGAGGCGGTGTCGGGGTCACCCAGGAGGGTCCTCAGCGTGCCAAGGGGGTGGCCACGCACACCACCCTCCTAGGGGCTGTGGTCCCCATCTTAGGCTGCCCTTCTGGCTCTTGGAGTTTTCTGGGGAGTAAAAATCCACAAAATTTTCAGCTCATTCCGAGCACTTTGATTTTTGACATATTTCTGCAATACATAGACAAATAAACAGGAACTGACACTGTGGCATCTTGTTAATATGTTAGTCTAATAAATGATATAAAACAAAGGAAAGCATAGAGAAAACATGTAGAAAACAAGTATGGAGCATAAAAAATAATAGATACGTTTGGGACGTATCATGCGGCATCTGTGATAAATGCCGAAAGAGAACTGAAATTAAATTTATATATTCCGTGGTATATTTTCGGTTTTTATAGTATTATCCCGACTCTCTCCAGATAAGTTTTGGTTCATGATGATGGCGCCTCCAAACTCAGATCGTCGTTCCCATCTTTTTTCGCGGTCCAACATGTTTCTGAGAGGCATACTACTCTGCCCTGAGTCTACACGACATCTTTATTCCCTTACAGTATATATGTCGTCACAACAAAATAGTTTCTCTCTTACCATGTGTTCATTGTTCAGATTATTGCGAAGCCAATGAACCTCGGCGTTCATGCACGTGTTGTGGACCGACGAGCGACAATAGGCTCTCGCTCTTGATGTAGGAGAAGCTACATATTGTTGCTTTGTCCAATCACAGCGCTCATCTACCATTTATTTTATGCAGCAACAACATAACCTTGTAAAGGTTCGTAGATCAATTTTTCAGTTCTCGTCCCAGCATGTACTGATGCGGATGTTTCCTCTTATTTTATATCAGCATTGATTCCAGCAGGTGCTAATGTTCTTTTGTTATAGTCTGCACTTAACATAACCTGCTCTATACAGTTTTCTTGATGGAGTTTGTATAGTGGATGTATTCCTTCCCATGTTCAATTGTAAACTAGCGGAAACTTCTTGTCATATATAGCAGTATAGTCTGATGCCAAATGTTGATTCGCCTCGCAAAATTTGTGCACAATAAGAATCTAGATATAAAAAGCGAGACAACCTAATTGCTGCCATAATGTATTCGAAATTGGTGCGCCGACGAGGGACGCCCCAGCCCCTAGTGTCGCTCGAAACGCGCGTCACGATCTGGTAAGAAATCCAAAGTCTACCTGCAAGAGGAGGAGATTGGAATCGATCCCTGAACAATTCATGTAGCCAGATTCCCGTGTAGAGTACGAAAACGACGGCAGCCTCAGCGTGCCGTTTGGGTTCCTTGGTGGATAGGGTAGGGGAGACGTCGTCCTCGCGACCCGCCCCCAAAAATACAAGAAGAAATCTGTCGGTCCGTATATATATGGAGTGTAAAAGGAAGAAGAGCTGGTGAATAAATTTGGATAGTACTCATTTGTCTAAGTATGTATTTGGATACAAAACATATCTACTTTGGACAGATGGAGGTCATCTATTTGTGAACCGGAAGTGATTTGCGTACGATCTTTTCCGTCCGATGCGCGTACGATACCGACGTGGACTAAAATGATTCGATTGTTTCCTCTGGTGTTGGGACCACCATGGGAATCCTTGTGATGCTATTGTAACGGTGCGTCGTACATAAATCGTACATAAATAGTCGTACGTGTAGCATCACTCTTTGTGAACGGAGTGAGTAGCATGCGGTGATCCTGTCCCATTTCCATCCACGTTAACGATCTGTCCAACAGAGACGAGGAAGAAGAGTCTCCCTCCTTCTTGGAGACGTCAACATCCATCTCCCCTCGGGCGCGTCAGTGTATCAACGTCCCCCATTAAGACCCATGTCAGCATCAACAGGGAAATCAGCAGTAAACCTCCAAATCACAAAGCGTGGCAACGGAGCCACGCGTCCAGAAAACAGCAAGTACCAGACCAATGAGAACCCAAAAAAGAAGTTGAGTACTTATTAGTGCTCCCGAACCATCGACAAGGACGGTGAGACCGCCCTAATGGCCATTGGTTCGTACTCCTCCCTGGCCATCGACAAGGACATGCCGAGCAAGGAGGTCTTTCCGGTCCATGGCAAGGTGGATAACATTTAGATTTAGACCACCGTGATCGTCATCGGTTCCTACTCAAGCTTCGTCAACGGCTAACGTGAGCTTGCACATCGTGGTTTTTCTCAATTAAAAATACAGCGATCGGTGCGGGGTGATCGCGCGCGAGGTCCACGGCCGCGATCGGACGGCGCGGCGCGGCTTGCCGGCGCGTCGGATGCTGGCTGGCCGGCCAGCGGGGAAGCGGGCGGTGGGGTCTCGCCCCACGTCGTGGCGCTCGATCACGCGGATGGGATTTCGGCGCGCGAATACAATAACCGGGGATAATACATCACCGAAAGTCTCTTGGTCTCTTGTACTCAGCTGTCTTTGCAGACGAAGCGCGACACTTTTGCTCATATCACACGTCGGTCCTTCTCGTCTCTCGGACCCTCCGCGCATATTTAATTTGGGCTGAGATCTTCTTTGAATAACACAGCCTCTGCATCATCGGGTGATACATCCAGATATCTTTTATTACTTATTGAGTTTCAGTATGGGTTAAAAGTTTACACGTGATAAAAAACCTCGGAAAGAGAGGCCTCCCTCAAAATAAGAAGCAATAAAATCAAAACTACGAAAGTTTATTAATATGCTGTCACATATGCCGGGAGAGAAATTCCCATGCCATCGTAAAAAGACGATGCATCCATGCACAATAGCTCCCTTTGGTCCCATTGAGTAAGAAATCTCATAGCTGGATCTTGTGCTTTGCCATATAGATAACCTGTAAAACATGATGATTTTATTTTCTGTTAAACATAAAATTATTCCTACAATTCTAAATGAACCAACAAATATCCGAAACACCAATACGAATTCTAGTTTTTGGTCTTCTTGTCAATCTCATCTAACCAGTTCCCAAACATATTAGTAACATTGGAGGGGGAGAGATATTGTAGGTATAAAAAATCACACGCCAAACAAGTTTGGCAAATGGACATAATATAAATAAGTGATCTACCGTCTCCTCATTCCCACAAAAGGAACAATGCGTATATCTTTCAAGTTTCTTTTAGCTAGCTTATCTCTAGTAAGGAACAGTTTTTTATCTAAGAACCACATGAAATTTTTAATCTTGAGAGGGATTTTCTCTATAAATAAGTTAACCATTCATAAGATCCTCATGCATTGATTTAACTAAGAACACACCTGACGTGGGGATGACTCCCGATTCCTCTAGACGGGCCTATCTAGTCTAACACCCAACATGAAAGCCCAGCATGATGAACCACCCTACTCTTTTAGAAGGCTCTACCGTGGCCCACACGGAAGACTTGCGGGTTAAGATAGAAAGGACTTACCGACTAAGGTTAGGGTTTTGTAACACCCGGACACGGGATTGAGACCGAGCCTCCTATATAAAGGATGGGAGAACCACCCAGAGGGATCATCCAATCTAGACTTCACATCATAGGTGCCGCCTCTCGAGATTCAATCTCTCGACCTGCGCGCCCGCCATTGTAATCACGTATCGTAATACAAGAACAGACAAGAAGGAGTAAGGGTATTACCTCTACGAGGGCCTCGAACCTGGGTAAATTGTGCCCCCTGTTAGCCCTCGAATCCACCAGCGCCTAATCAGTTCCTATACTAGAAACCCTACCGGATCACTCGAGTGATTTGTTGATATGAGTCATCAATAATTTGCGACGTCTGCGGGAACGGCAGGCGCTGGATCCACGGCTTCGCCGGCTTCATCTGCACCAAGTTTCAATTGGAGCTCGGAATCTTCGCCTCCTATAGAGCCAATCTGGTTCGGGTCGTTCACCTACATGCTCCACTCGCCGGCCTCTCGCCCGCGGTCAGCGGTCTCCAGGAGGGCGTCATGATGATGTTCGGCAACCTCCACTTCCGCGTCAGCAAAGAGGTAATCATGTGCTTCCCCGACACTTCGGCACCCGCCGGATCTGACGTCGGATCCGTCTCAAGAACGACGACCCAAGAATCGCCACTCGACGAAATTGACTGCAACTCGGAGTCAACCGACGGCTCCATCCGCCGCAACAAGCTCGACTTCCACACCAACGCGGCCGAAGAACCCGCCGATCTCGAAGAAAACTACTGGTTCTCCCCAAAGACTCACGAGCCATATCTGGCCCACGTCTGCATGGCTGAGCCCGATGAGGAACCCGCCGAAACAGCGGCAAGCGCGACGGAGAGGCAGACCATTCACGTCTTGTGAGCCGCCTGGTCAAGGCCAAGAGGCGATGCCGACAAGCTAGCCGATAGAGGTTGGATCCTCCCAAGAGGACCTGATCACATACCACTACCTCATGTCGAAGAAAAGCGAGGAAATAATAAACGCCAATCGAGTGCTCGACGCGCCAGCGCAGCTGAAGCTTTGAGTGCATGCATAGTGGCGCTATCGAAAACTCACGAGTCGACGCGAGAGAAACCTCCCCGGAAGGGAAAGCACGCCTCAAAGACCGCTCGCACGGACCAATAATCCCTCAACGAAATCTCTAGAACCATCAAGACCTCGTTCATGCACGTCGATGAGGACGGGAACATGCATCCAACATCCCCCGCAGCCACGGTCCTGGCTGCTACCACCTATTTACAGGTAATCTAGCCACCAGGAATGACCCTCGCGTGGAACATCATCGCCAAGCCATCAGGGGCTGGGCCTGGCCGGAGCTGCAATTGCCGCCTAAGCTCACAGGAAAACGGCGACTCCAGGAACCGCCGCTTGCCTCGAACAGACAAATCACCTCGCCATCGCGAGAACGCATCACCAAGAAGAAACGACGGAGAGTCTCCTCGCCGCCACCGGAGCAAGGAGGCACGACGACGTGATGACAGCTTGCGAGATAGCGATGATAGCCCGCCACATCGCGACCACAGCCCACGAAGCCGTGACGGCCACTCGCGACACCGCGAAGAAGAACCGAGAAGGCGCAGCGATGAGCTGCGACGCTGGAGCACGGAGCCCCACCGCCGCACTCGCGACTCCGACATCGCAGCCAAGATCTGTGATGTGACAGTAGCCGCGACCGAACAACACACGACGCCAGAAGCGATATCGCCCAAAACAAGGTCGATAGGGCCCGCGCGCGCAGGAACCGCGCATATTCGTTGTCCTTTTCTGACGAAGAGGTCTGCGGCGCGCTATTTTCAGTGACCGCATCCGCGAGGCGCAAATGCCTAAGAAGTTCAAGCTCACTTTGGAGGTTCCGAAGTATAAAGGCTCCCAAGAGCCCAAAACTTGGCTGTCAGATTATTTGACCGCGGTCAAGTGCCAACGCGGAAACAAAGTGACTGCCATGCAATACCTGAACATGCATCTCGTTGGAGCCGCACAAGAGGCCCGCTTTGGGATCGCACCTACGACTTTGAGAAAAACTCCCAGGCGACATACAAGAGGCCCGCATCTGTCGAAGAACTGCGAGCCTGGCATCTGTCGAAGGACTGCGAGCCTGGCATCTGTCGAAGAACTGCGAGCTTGCAAGCAAAAGAGAGGTGAATCAACCCGCGAGTACATCCAGAGATGGACTGCACTCAGAAACACAGCTAGGAATATATCAAAGGAGATAGCAGTCGAAGCTTTCACGAAAGGCGCGTGACGCGCAGCTTTCCGGGAAGAGCTGGGACGATGCGCGCCTAAGACTATTGGCGAGCTGATGGTGATAGTAGACAAATGGACGAATGGAGAAGATTCTCTGCGCAACAAGAAACCTTCCTCACCCGTACATGATGATGACCGCAACGGCGAGCGCCGAAGAAGAAAGAGCCAACACTATAATCAAGACGATCAGTCGAAGTTTGTGGCGGCCAAATTCACGAGAAACCGCGACGGTGGATCCCGCAGAAATCACGAGTGGAGGCAAAATCCAGACGACAAGACACCAGAATAATACCATGACGGATACTGATCCCTGCACCTATTCATGGACAAAAGCACGGGCAAACTCAAGGCCACTCATCTCCTCAAGGGTTGCCGGAAATTTCTGAACATCCACGAGGCATACTCGAAGAAGCATCGAGTCGCCACAAGCCAGGGATACCCGCAAGTACCTGGAGGCAGTAGTGGTCGTGCCAAACGCACCACCACCACCCGCACCTCCACAAGGAGCGCAACACAACATGGTCGTAGTCAGGAACCCAACAGCAGCAAACCCGGGAGGCAATGGATACCAAAATCTGAGCGGAACCATAGGCATGATACAGAAAATCTGCCCCTCCCGACGAGTCCAGAAGACCAATACTCGCCACGTCAACATGGCGTACAAGCGCCACCGTCCAAAACAGAGTACCTCAAGATGTCCGAGCACCCGATCAGTTTCTCTAGGGAGGATCGCCCACCTCGGGTATACCGACTGGGACACGCATCGCTCATCATCCAGACGCAAATAGGCAATTACGACCTAGCGAGGGTATTCATGCACGGAGGCAGCGGGATAAACATCATATACATGGACACACTCCGCAAAATGAACAAGAATCTCGACGGACTCGCAGAATAAGAAACATCTTTCCACGGAATAGTACCAGGCAAAGCAGTCCGAGCACTCAGGACAATTAATCTGCAGGTAGTCCTCGGAGACCCGAGCAATCACAAACGGGAGTTTCTCGACTTCAAGGTAGTTGACTGACCATCACAGTACCACGCCATTCTCGTCTGAACCGCGTTCACGAGATTCATGGCAGTATTGCACTACGCATACCTCAAGTTGAAGCTATGATATGTCCATTTTGCATCACTATTTTATATCATAATTTTATGTTATTCATTGATATATTTCATATTATGATGCATCTCTTATGTTATTTTATCTTATTTTGCATGTTTTATAATTTTTGGAGAATAAACACCAGGACCTGGAATCTGATGGAAAAACACCGTCGGGATACAATATTTCAGAAGATCAGAAGAAGAAGTGGGACACCGGGGGTATCCTAAAAGTTCATAGGAGGAACCCAGCCAGAAGGAGAGCCAGAGAGGGGCCACCATGGGCCCACACCATGGGGTGCCCCCCCCCCTTGACCGCGCCACCTAGGGGTGTGGCCACCCTGGCCCACCTCCGGGGGATATTTTCTGCATGATTGTCCCCCAGGAAACCCTAAGCCTCATTCCATCGTCGAAGAATTATTCCGCCGCCGCCTCGGGCGGAAAACACCCCAGAGAGAAAAGCTCTCTGGCAGGGAGAAATCTGCTGGGGAAATTCCTCTCCGGAGAGGGGGAAATCACCGCCATCGTCACTGTCATCACTCCGGGCATCATCAAGATCGTCATCATCATCATCATCATCACCACCAGCACCATCACCCTCATCATCCACCTTCATCCCGCTGTAACAATTAGGGTCCTCTACCGTTGTTTTGCATTAAATCTCTCTCCTGGTATGGATTACTTGTTAGTAGTTGATGCTTGTGAGATTTATCGGTGTTTGCACTTTATGACCAGATTGTTATCATCCATTATATCACCTCTGATCATGATCCATATGATGTCTTGTGAGTAATTCTTGTTGTTCTTGAGGACATGGGAGAAATCAAGTTCTTAGTAGTGAAGTAATGTTGAGTAATATTTAATGTTTGATATTTAAGTTGTGGTGTTATTCTTCTAGTGGTGTCATGTGAACGTCGACTACATGATACTTCACCATTTATGGGCCTAGGGTAATGCGTCGTGTATTTGGCTACTAATTGTGGGGTTGCCGGAGTGACAGAAACCATTACACGAGGGAGCGTAGGATCCCGGAGTTTAAAGTTGTGGTTAGATTTATTTCTTAAATACTTTCCTGTAGTTGTGGATGTTTGCGAGGGGTATCATCACAAGTATGTATTAGTCTTGGATGGGACGGTACATTAGCATAGGTTCACCCACACAACACTTATCAAAACACCAAAATTATCCACCTGCATGGAACAAAAGCACTTGACAGAAACCTCCCGTGTGTCCTCGAGAATGTCTGTTAATCATAAGTAAACTCACCGGCTTGTCCTTTGCTGAAGAAAGGATTGGGCCACTTGCTGCAATTATTATTACTGCATTTTATTTACTCGCACTTTATTTATATGCAATATCAAAAACCCCTACAAATCTATTTCCCAGTATTTACAGTTATTCCTACATCGAAACTGCTTGTCAACACCTTCTGCTCCTCGTTGGGTTCGACACTCTTATTTATCGAAATTACTACAATACACCCCCTATACTTGTGGGTCATCGAGACTATTTTCTGGCGCCGTTGCCGGGGAGTGAAGCGCTATTGGGAAGTGGAATTGATAGAGGAAGCTTCTACTGTAAGTGTTGTTTTTATTACTGTCTACTAATTTATTACACTATGTTTGGATTTCCTTTTGATTCTTATTTGCGGGCACTGCTACCACTCCTAGGGTAGTAAGTGACCCACTGCCTGATGATTTGGATCCTTATAAAATACCTATAAAGATTTCTAAATATGCTAGGGATAACTGCTATTCAGGTGATGGAAATGTCCATCCTGGTGATCATTTGCTCTTTTTACATGAATTATGCGAGTTATTCAAGTGCGCAAGTATTACAATGAGCCAAGTGAAGATGAAGTTATTCTCTATATCATTGACAGGTTGAGCCAATGAATTGTTCAAGCTGCTGAAAAATGGCCAGACTATTGAATGGAGGAAATTGTACCTCTCTTTTATTCTAAACTAGATGATGCCCCGCGCGTTGCTGCGGGAATTATTAAAAATCTTTTTAAAATATAATTTGAGAAGACATAAAAAAATACATGGATAGCATTTAAGATGTATGATCTCGACTTATTTTGTACAAACTGTATGAATAAGTTACTCGGTGAAATTCATCCAAGCAACAAAGCTTTTGACCGCACAAATGTCCAACACGCAAAGAAATGTCATTTATGTGCATGCCTTCTTAATCCGCACATATAATTCTGTTAGAGAATATTATTGCACAAAAAGTTTCTAGACATGTTTTCTCAATCAGCCCATTAGACTCCGACCTGAGAAGATAAATATAAACTTGTTTCGTATATTTTCATAGTTAAGTGTAGTATGAACAGTCACTTCCACACAACAACATGAAATAAATTGAAAACGTGTAATTATGTCAGGGTGGATGGATACGTCAGAAAAACTCTGCAACATATAGCATGATAATTCCAGCAAGCATAATATAAATATATATACTATACCTTGAAAGTTGGATTGCTGCTAAAAATAAATTGGATGTGATGAAAGAATGTATAGAACGACCATATTGTAACCATGGATATTTCGAAGGAATCCCAAGCTTGAACCGGAGAGATCACAGAAAGTAGTACCGTATTAGCACCATCCAGAGAGGAGAAATCCATGGTCAAAGGAGGCAATTATAGTGCGACTGGCCATACCCACAAATCAGATGAGTTTTAGGCCGCAGAACGCCACAGATAGCTTGTAGCCAAATCAACAGGAGAGGTTCATACGTGGAAAAGAACCAAACATTCATGCTGCTACGTGAGCCCCTCTACCAAACTAATTACATGTTACTTCTCACAATTCTCACGATCCCTTTCCTTATAAGTGACTTGAGAGGTCGCAGACATTTCCGGGGAAAATACGTGGTCTAGGAAGAGGCGATGGGGCCAAGGCCAAGTTAAATACTGATCAGCTCTCTCAAAGCAGACCATCCACGGAATAAAATGCTGTGGAGGAGGGCAAGGGTCCAATCAGCCCTGTCATAAATGTCTTCAATGTTGTGAAAGTTTTAGGAGAGAAAGGGGCAATTTACTCATCAGTTACAAACTTACAGTAGTGGAGAAGAAATGTGAAGACTATTTCTAGGTGTCGTTTCATAGTGAAATAATCACTAACATCTTAATAGGCTATTAGCTAGTGACGACTGATCAGTTTTCTTGCTGTTATAAATATACATGCATGCAGCCGTCTTGATTGTCTTAGTTACGGTGCCAACATGCATTCTTCGGTGGATTTTCTAGCTGATGATATGGCTTAAGGAAAATTCTAATAAAAATAAAAATGATGAGGTGTCACATTTGGTGAGGTAGGAGGCTGCATGGTGAGAGAATTAGATTTAGTGGGTTGCCTCTATTTAGTTATATAGGATTCTATCCTCCAAGTGAAATCCATAGAGATCGTAATTATATAATTTTTGGCCTCATGACGGAGAGAGTATTTCCCAAGCATGGGGGAGATTGAAGTTACTAATGCTCAAATGCCTCATTCATGAGCTCCCCAGTAATACTGTTATCAATAATTTCTATGCAAGGCTTCCTCTTCATGATAAGGATTTATTGGATGCTTCTTGTTCTGGATCATTTACATGTATGATGGATGAAGCTAAATGGGATCTTCTTGACCGTATTCAAGAAAACACTGAAGCATTGGAGAATGACAAAGGTAGAAAGTCAGGTATAAATTATGACTATGAATGCATTAAAACTTTTATGTCATCCGAGGATTGTCATAATGTTAGTGTTGTTTATGGTCTTGATTCTCAAGTTGCTGCAAACTTATATAAGGCTTTTGCTTCTTAGATTGATATTCCTAAAAAGGAATGGGATAAGTATCATGCAGCTTATAAAGATACTATTAATTGTGTTCCTGCTAGAGATATAGAAGTTCATATTGTTGATTCTATTGTGCCTGAACCTTATATTGAGAAAATGCCTTTCCCTGCTAAGGTAAAAGAACATTATATGTTAGCTAGTGTGGTTAATAAAAGTGCAAGGAAACTTGTAGAACCTTAGGAATAAATAATTGTAGAACCTACAGTAGCAATAGTAAAGGATCTTGTTTCTAAAAATGGAGAAGAGGGACACATTACATTTTGTGAAGATGCTTCTAATATTGTCTCTCATCCTAGTAAATCTAGGAATCCTAGTGTTCTTGTGCTATCTGTTAGGATAGGTGATCATTTCTATTATGGTTTATGTGATATTGGTACTAGTTCTAGTGCTATTCCTTATGAGCTTTATAAAGAAATCATGCATGAAATTGGTTCTTGTGAACTTGAAGACATTGATCTGATTATTCAACTTGCTAATAGGGAAACTATTTCTCCTATTGGTATTGTTAGAGATGTGGAGGTCTTATGTGGTAAAACTAAATATCCTGCTGATTTTCTAGTACTAGGCACTTCTGCTAGTGATACTTGTCCTATTATATTCGGTAGACCTTTCTTAAACACTTGTGGTGCTGTTACGGATTGTAAAAAGGAGAAAATACTTACGAAGTTTGATGAGAGTCTTATGAATTTAATTTCTCCAAATTTTCTAAAACACCTTATGAAGCTGAATTACCTAATGAAAATTATAAAGTTGAACAATTGGCTGCAATTGCTCTTGCTCCTAACAATCGTTTGCAACAATACATGGAAGACCACGAAAGTGATGTCTTTATGGAAGAAAGGAATGAAATTGATGAGATTTTCCTACATTGCCCAGCAATGCTGAAACATAATTTACCTGTGGAAGACTTGGGTACAACATTACCACCCAAGTAGGATCATGTTTTTGATTTAAAGCCTTTGCCCGAGAATCTTAAATATGCTCATATTGATGATAAGAAATTGTATCATGTTATTATTAGTTCTCAACTTTCTGATAAAGAAGTGGAGAGATTATTGGGGATATTGAAGAAACATAGAGGTGCTATTGGTTATACTCTTGATGATTTGAAGGGGATTTCTCCTACTATTTGTCAGCATGATATTAATATTTAACCTGATGCAAAACCAGTTGTTGAACATCAACGCCATTTAAATCCTAAGATGAAGGATGTGGTAAGAAATGAGGTATTGAAACTTCTTGATGCTGGTATTATTTATCCTATTGCTGATAGTAGTTGGGTTAGTCATGTGCATCGTGTCCCTAAGAAAAGAGGGATGACTGTTGTGCCAAATGAAAATAATGAACTTATTCCTCAAAGAGTAGTGGTTGGTTATAGGATGTGCATTGATTTTAGAAAGGTTAACAAAGTCACTAAGAAAGATCATTATCCTATACCTTTTATTGATCAAATGTTAGAAAGGTTGTCTAAGAAAACTCGTTTCTGCTTTCTTGGTGGTTATTCTGGGTTCTCTCAAATTGCTGTTAAAAAGCTTGATCAAGAGAAAACAACTTTCACTTGTCCCTATGGAACCTATGATTATAGACGTATGCCTTTTGGTTTATGTAATGCTCATGCTACTTTTCAAAGATGCATGTCTGCTATCTTTCATGGTTTTTGTGAAGAAATTGTGGAAGTCTTCATGGATGATTTCTCCATCTACGGAACTTATTTTCATAATTGTTTGCAGAATCTTGATAAATTTTGCAGATATGTGAGGAGACTAATGTTGTTCTTAACTGGGAGAAATGTCATTTTATGGATAATGAAGGGATTGTTCTTGGACATAAAATTTCTAAAAGAGGTGTTGAAATTGATAGATATAAATTTGAATCTATTGAGAAAATGCCCTGTCCCAGGGATGTCAAAGGTATTCGTAGTATTCTTGGTCATGCGGGTTTCTATAGAAGGTTTATTAAATATTTCTATAAAATATGAAAGCCTCTTACTAATCTTCTTCAAAGGGATGTGCCTTTCGTTTTTGATGAAGATTGTAGAGAACCTTTTGAAATTTTAAAGAAGGCTTTAATATTTGCCCCTATTGTTCAACCACTTGATTGGAATTTACCGTTTGAAATTATGTGTGATGCTAGTGATTATGTTGTAGGTATTGTTCTTGGACATCGAATAGATAAGAATTTAAATGTCATTCATTATGCTGGTAAAACTCTTGATGTTGCTCAAAAGAATTATGCTACCACTGAAAAAGAATTCCTAGCTGTAGTTTATGCTTGTGATAAATTTAGGCAGTATATTGTTGATTCTAAAGTTACTATTCATACTGATCATATTGCTATTAAGTACCTAATGGAAAGAAAGATGCTAAGTCTAGGCTTATTAGATGGGTGCTTCTTTTACAAGAATTTAATTTACATATAGTGGATAGGAAGGGTGCTGAAAATCCTGTTGCTAATAATTTGTCTAGATTAGAAAATATCCCTCATGACCCTCTTCATGTTAATGATAGTTTTCCTAATGAACAGTTAGCTGCAATAAAAGTGAGCTCTCAAGAGAGTCCATGGTATGCTGATTATGCTAACTTTATTGTTTCCAAGTATTTGCCTCTTACCTTTACAACTCAGCAAAGAAGAAAATTCTGCTATGATTTGAGGCATTATTTTTGGGATGACCCAAACTTATATAAAGAAGGTGTTGATGGTATTATGAGAAGATGTGTTCCTGAAAATGGACAACGAGAGATATTGAGAAAATGTCATAGTAGTGCTTATAGAGGACATCACGCTGGAGATAGAACCGCACATAAGGTTCTACAATCAGATATTTATTGGTCTACTCTTTTTAGAGATGCTAGAAAATTTATTTTATCTTGTGATCAATGTCAAAGGGTTGGAAATATTTCTAGATGTAATGAAATGCCTATGAATTATTCTCTTGTTATTGAACTGTTTTATTGTTAGGATTTTGACTTTATGGGTCCTTCCCTCCTTCACAAGGCTACACTAATATTCTTGTTGTTGTTGATTTTGTTACCAAATGGGTAGAAGCTATACCTACTAAAAGTGCTGATGGTGAAACCTCATTAAAAATGCTTAAAGACATTATTTTCCCTAGGTTTGGTGTGCCTAGATATCTTATGACTGATGAGGGTTTCATTTTATTCATCGTGGTTTTAGAAAACCCTTGCTAAATATGATGTTAATCATAGAATTGCTTCACCCTATCATCCTCAAACTAGTGGGCAAGTAGAATTATCAAACAGAGAAATCAAATCTATCTTTTAAAAGACTGTTAACAAATCTAGGAAAAAATGGGCTAAGAAATTAAATGATGCTTTGTGGGCTTATAGAACTGCTTATAAAATCCCATGGGCATGTCTCCTTATAAAATGGTTTATGGAAAATCTTGTCACCTGCCTTTAGAATTAGAACACAAAGCTTATTGGGCAGTGAATGACCTAAATAGAGATTTTAAACTTGCTGGTGAGAAAAGGTTGCTTGACTTAAGTTCTTTGGATGAATGGAGGAGTGAAGCATATAAAAATGCTAAGCTCTTTAAACAGAAAGTTAAAAGATGGCATGATAAGAGAATTATTAAAAGAGAATTTCATGTTGGTGAGAAAGTGCTTTTATATAGGTCTCGTCTCAGATTTTTTGCAGGGAAATTACTCTCGAGATGGGAATGACCTTTTGTTATCGAAGAGGTATATCGTTCGGGGGAAATTAAAATTGTTTCCCTTGAAGACAACACTTCACAATTGGTGAATGGCCAATAACTCAAGCATTATATCTCCGGAGATCCTTATAATGAAAATGTTGATTGTATTCAAGCCATGATCCCGGAGGAGTTTATTAAGAAGCATATTTCAGAAACTGCAGAGTCATTTTTCGAATAGGTATCAGTTTTGGTAAGAAAACGTTCGCGAAATATCTTCCAACTTTTATTTTTACTGTTTTTGGAAAATATGAAAAATTATGAGCCGGAAACGAGCCGGAGACGGAGCCCGGAGGCTCCACACCATAGGGTGGCGCAGGCCACCCCTGGCCGCGCCAGCCCATGGTGTGGGCGCCCCGGAGCCCCTCTCCGACTCGTTTTCGACCTGGACTTTCCTTTCGTTATGAAACTTTTTGCTATATAATCCCCCGAGGTCCGTATATCGTTTTCTCGCTGTGTTTCTGTTTCGAGCTGTTTCTACCAGGATCTGTTTCCGGTTTTAGAAGCATCACGGTCTCCGCCAACGACAACCAAGGGAATGGGCCAAAGGAAGATGATGTCCAAGGCCTGGAGCAGGAGGAGGAGATCGAGAGTGGAGCTGAAGGAGATGTAGAAGAGAACTTGCGAGTGCGTCCACGCGCCACCGTCGCAAGCATCAGAGTGGTGGCTAACCCCTTGAAGCTCAAGAGAGGCGCGCGGATGAGCACCGGAGGGAAGGTTCCACGTCACTCCTTAGCATCGAGAACTCCTACTGTGGGAGTTAAGAACCACTTCCACTCATTAATTCATGATTATCATTACAAAAAGGTGCCCCAGAGGGATTTTCCCTCTATGTGTGATATCAATCGTTCTAACAGTGCACATGAAGGAATCTCTCAACCTAAGGAAGAGTGGGGGAAAATCTTGGTGGCTGGGATTCACAGTCCGACAGGCATGCAAATTGTACTGATCGCAATACGGAGGTGATGCGTATGCTTATGTTCGCGATTGAAGATCTGAAGAAATCAATTGATAAGCTCATCAAGAAGGACTCACCACCACCACCGAATAATTGATTCGTCATTGGGTTTGGCATCCCCTCGGCTTGTTCCAATCTGGGGGGGGGGGGCGCCGCTGTATCACATCACTATCTTTCATCTTTTTACTTTTTCAGTAGAGTCATATCATGAGTAGAGAGGTTATCATATAGGATGGTTTGCAGTATGGAAGTGTCTCTCCTTAGTTGGTTATCGTTGTATCCGTTGGTGTGAGTTGTCGGTTTGAAATATTAATGAGAAGTTTCATCATTTACTTTCTGCATGCATTATTTTAGTTTTCAATTTCTGTCATATGGTTGAGCTTGTTATTAGTATTTGGTATCACTTTAGAGATCATTAAGTTAATCTAGTTGGTTTTTGCAAATTTAGCTTGGGTCAGCAGAAATAATAATTTGAGATGCTAGTATAATAAAGAGGAATTTTCCTATTAGCTCGTAAACTTAGTATTAACAAGTTAAGATCGCTTGGGATTTCAATGAAGATTGCATGATTGGTTTTATCATATGTATGTTTGTTTGTTTTCCCTCGACTCTTATGCTTGCTACCCAACCTTGCTAGCCAAAAACCTTGTACTGAGAGGGAATGCTTCTCGTGCATCCAAACCTTGAGCCCCAAAACCATGGCATTGTGTACACCATACCTACCTACATGTGGTATTTAACTGCCACTCCAAGTAAACTACTCATGTGCTACCTTTATTAATTTCAAAATTATTCCTGTTTTGTGCCCCTCTTTTAGCTCATGAGGACATAAATAGAGAATATTTATCTCACTTGTTGATTGGACTTCGAACAACTGGAATAGTGGCTTCATCCTCTTATCCAAATGCTAGAAGAGCTGGCAGCGGGGTGCCCAGCCCCAAAACCAATACACAAATTCTCTTCACTATTTTTGCCCCAAGTTTATCAGTCAAAGCATAATCGTGTAAACAAAAGATAATGAGGGATGAACTTCTACACCAGTTGCGTCCCTCATATGGGAGTCGCTCTTATGAAGTCTAGTTGGCTTGTGACGTACTGTATTGTCTGTTTACCATTCGTTGACATAAGCATACACTTCTCTTAAAAATGTTTTCAATACCCCTGTTTAATAAAATAAAAGCTCTAGCACATGAGTGATCCATGCTTCCCTCTGCGAAGGGCCTTTCTCTTACTTTCATGTTGAGTCAGTAAACCCATTTTCTCTCTGTCTCCAGCAAGCATTTGAGTTGTTGTGATCTCACCATCTATATGTTGATTTATTCAATCATGTTTTCTATCCTTGTTTGTTTGGCACATGCTTTAGTATCTGAATGAATATTACTTTGAAAAGCTAGGAATCACTGTAAAAGAATTGTTATAATTAAACATTTTAAGCTCTACAAGATGAGCCTTATTATAAATACTTCACCTAACAAAAGCAGGATATCATTAAATGTTCTCTGACCAAGAATGAAGTTTGCCATTACCAATTTTGATTCTCTCTTTTGCATCTTTGTGTGGGACTCCAATTACTTGTTCAAGTTAGGTTATATGAGAGGAAGTTGTTGTCTATAATGATTGGTGCATAGATAGATGCGATGCTTCTTGTCCGTATTTTATTTATCGACTCTTCACTCCATATACATGTGGTCATGTTTCTTGAGTTCAGTTTTGCTTGGGGACAACCGAGGTCTAAGCTTGGGGGAGTTGATACGTCCATTTTGCATCACTATTTTATATCATAATTTTCTGTTATTTATCGATATATTTCATGTTATGATGCATCTCTTATGTTATTTTATCTTATTTTGCATGTTTTATAATTTTTGGAGAATAAACACCGGGACCAGAAATCTGATGGAAAAAGCACCGTCGGGATACCATATTTCAGAAGATCAGAAGAAGAAGTGGGACACTGGAGGTATCCTAAAAGTTCATAGGAGGAACCCAGCCAGAAGGAGAGCCAGAGGGGAGCCACCATGGGCCCACACCATGGGGTGGCGCCCCCCTTGGCCGCGCCACCTAGGGGTGTGGCCACCCTAGCCCACCTATGGGGAATATTTTTTGCGTTACTGTCCCCCAGGAAACCCTAAGCCTCATTCCATCGTCAAAGAATTATTCCACCGCTGCCTCGGGGCGGAAAACACCCGAGAGAGAAAAGCTCTCTTGTAGGGAGAAATATGTCGGGGAAATTCCTCTTCGGAGAGGGGAAATCACCGCCATCGTCACTGTCATCACTCCGGGCATCATCAAGATCGTCATCATCATCATCATCACCACCACCAGCACCATCACCCTCATCATCCACCTTGATCCTGATGTAACAATTAGGGGCATCTATCGTTGTTTTGCATTAAATCTCTCTCCTAGTGTGGATTACTTGTTAGTAGTTGATGCTTGTGAGATTTATCGGTGTTTGCACTTTATGACCAGATTGTTATCATCCATTATATCACCTCTGATCATTATCCATATGATGTCTTGTGAGTAGTTTGTGTTGTTCTTGAGGACATGGGAGAAGTCAAGTTGTTAGTAGTGATCAGTAATGTTGAGTTATTTAATGTTTGATATTTAAGTTGCGGTTTTATTCTTCCGGTGGTGTCATATGAACGTCGACTACATGATACTTCACCATTTATGGGCCTAGGGCAATGCATCGTGTATTTGGCTACTAATTGTGGGGTTGCCGGAGTGACAGAAACCTAAACCCCCTTTAGGAAACCATTACACGAGGGAGCGTAGGATCTCGGAGTTTAAAGTTGTGGTTAGATTTATTTCTTAATTACTTTCTTGTAGTTGCGGATGTTTGCAGGGGGTATAATCACAAGCATGTAATAGTCTTCGATGGGATGGTACATTAGCATAGGTTCAACCACACAATACTTATCAAAACATTAAAATTATTCAACTGCATGGAACAAAAGCACTTGACAGAAATCTCCCGTGTGCCCTCGAGAATGTTTGTTAATCATAAGTAAACTCACCGACTTGTCCTTTGCTGAAGAAAGGATTTGGGCCACTTTCTGCAATTATTATCACTGTATTTTATTTACTCGCACTTTATTTATCTGCAATATCAAAAAACCATACATTTCTAATCAAGCTACCATGAGAATATGGCACAATCACCGTAAACGGAGACTTCCAGAAGTCGGATAAGTGCGACAATGATTTCCACCTGATCGCAAAATCTTTCAGGATGCAAGAGAAGCTCGAAGAGTTGGCAAGAAAACACGGATAAATCTGTGATGCCATTAATCAAAAGAAACGCTCAAGACCTTGAATTCAGCCCAAGCAACGACACCAGAAAGCATCAGGTCCACCCGACAGACCCCGTGAAGACGGTGATGGTGTCAACAAGCCTCTCTCCCGCATAGGAAAGCGCGCTCGTCGAACTCCTCCGTGTGTACTGAGAAATTTTTTCCGGACAACCATCAGATATGCCAGGGATTCCCAGAGAGTTCGCCGAGCACTCGTTAGAAGTGTACGAAGACACAAGATCGGTCCAGCAAACCACTCGAAGTTTTTCCGAGCCAAAGCAGCGCGCGCTCGGAGAAGAGGTGAACAGATTTCCACCTGGTTAGCAAACCCGATGCTGGTCCCGAAGAAAAACACAAACATCCTTCGCGTGTGCATACACATCGTTGAACAAACATTGCCCCAAGGATAATTTCCCAAATCCGCGGATCGACCAGATCATCGACTCCATAGCATGCTGTCAACGCCTCTCCTTCCTGGATGTCTACTCATATTACAATCAAATCAGGATGAAACAAAAAGACGAGGAGAAAACAACAATAATCACACCACATAGTGTATACTGTTACACGACAATGCCCTTTGGGCTCAAGAACACAGGCGCCAAAAATCAGCGATGCATGCAAAAATGCATCGCCAAGCTCATTGGCAAGAACGTACAAGTCTACGTAGATGACATAGCCATCAAGACTCGAGTGGAGGACACACTCCTCAAGGTCATAAGAGAAACAATCGATGCACTCAACGCATACAGAATCAAGCTCAACCCGACAAAGTGTTTCTTTAGTGTCCCCGCAGGGCAACAACTTGGCTATTTGGTCTCGGCCCTGGGAATAGAGGCCAATCCGGAGAAAATTCAATCCATCCTGACAATGAAGGAACCTACAAATCTCCGCGGTGTGCAACAGCTAGCAGGACGGATCGTAGCTCTAAGCAGATTCATTGCAAGACTAGGCGAGCAAGCACTCCCCTTCTGTACGTAAACTGCTGAAGAAGACATATAAGTTCGAGTGGACTTACGAAGCAAATAAGACTTCTGTAGATCTAAAACGAGTGCTATCGAGCAGAAGGATATTGGCCACACCCCAGCAAGGAGAGCCCCTGTACCTGTATCTATCTACGACTAATCAGGTGGTCAGTACGGTAATCGTGGTAGAACGACCCAAACATGAGAAGACGCATGGATTTCACAGGCCATTCTACTACCTAAGCGAGGTACTCTCACACTGCAAGCAGTGATACCCACACTACCAGAAGCTCGGGTATGGAGTGGTCTTCATAGCTCGAAGTTCAAGCACTACTTTCAGGAGCATACCGTCATGGTGCTAAATGACGAATCACTCGGTACAATTATGAACAACCCTATGGCATCCGGAAGAATCGCCAAGTGGAGCATTGAACTAGGCGCCTGGGACATAGTGTACATAGGGAGAAACACCCTCAAATCACAGGTAGTCGTAGACTTCCTCTTGGAGTGGACAAAATTGCAAACCTGAGGACCTCCAAAATACTCAAGTCATGGATAATGTACTTTGATGGATCCAAAAGGAAAAGCGGGAGTCGACGTCATATTGATATCACCAAGAGGAGATAAGCTCCAGTACGTTCTGAAACTCGATTTCCCGCTCGACGACCCAACATCCAACAACGACGCCAAGTACGAGGCACTCTTGCACGGCATGAAATGGCGTTAGCCTGCGGCGCCACTCGGATGATTATTTACGGAGACTCCAACCTCATCATGCGGCAAACCATGAAGGAATGCAACGCAATCGCAGACAACATGATCGCCTATCGCGACATGTATAACCTGCTTGAGGGAAGCTTCAAGGGCTGCGAGCTAAGGCATGTTGCACGTTCGAGCAACGAGGAGGCCGACAGATTGGCGAACATTGGATCAACAAATGCACCGATAAAGCCAGGAGTCTACTTCAGAAAATCAACAGGAAACCAGTCAAGCTCAAAAAGCCCACGGAGATACCTGCAGCAGTAGAATTGGAAGCCAGTCAACAAAGTGAGCTCATCTCCCTCATCCATCATATCTCGCGGCAAGTCTTCCTTGTCAAACTAGTCTGGATGCACAAGTACCTCGACTACCTGCTCAGAAAGCAACTCTCGAGAGACGAATCTGAAGCAAGATGAATAGTGCGATGCAGTAAATCATTTCGGGTGATAAATGGCAAACTGTACAAGCAAAGCATCTCAGCCATTCTTCAGCATTGCATCGCACCTGAAGACGGAAAATAACTTCTCCGAGACATACATCAAAGGGATTGCGAGCACCACGCCAGTTGGAGAGCTATTGTGGGAAAGCCTTCTGAGCGGGATTCTACTGACTCACGGCGGTTAGGGATGCAAATGACCTAGTCGAAAGATGCGACGCCTGTCAGCAATTCGGACCCAAGCCGTACACGCCGGCCACGAAGCTCCACATGGTACCTTTGTCATGGCCCTTCGCTCGGTGGGGACTCTACATGGTAGGACCACTGCGCAAGTCAACACTCGGAGGATACACACATTTATTGGTGGCAGTCGACAAATTCACGAAGTGCATCGAAGCCTTCCGAGTAACATCTCAACACGCCAAGTGCGTCGTCAAGTTCCTACACTCCATTATCTGCAGATTTGGCCACAACATCATCACAGACAACGGGACAAACTTCAGAGCCAAAGAAACGCAAGCCTTCTGCAAAGAAAAGGGGATAACCCTTAGTTTCTCCTCCGTGGCACACCCCCAGACCAACGGTTAGGTCAAAAGACCCAACAACTTAATTTCGATTGGCCTGAAGAAACGACTACTCGCTCGACTTGACAAAGTGGCAGGATATTGGGTAGAAGAGCTACCATCCGTCTTATGGAGTCTGATAACTACCCCAAACACGTCGACAAATTACACACCATTCTTCATGGTATACGGCGCCGAAGTAGTTCTTCCTGAAGATGTTCGATTCAGCGCACCAAGAGTTGTCGTCTATAGCGAAGAAGCCACGAACGCAACACTTGCCGACGACATGGACGCACTCGACGAAGCCTGACTTAAATTCCAACGAAACCTATCAGGATTGGAGTTAAGCGAAACATTCATCAAACTCAAACATAGATGAGACCACATCTCCCAAGAATTTCCAACTAGGTTCCTCCGTAAACTAATGTCAAGAGGGGTAGCATTGTGAAACACATCATGTACCGAAACATTTTTACGTTGCACAATATTATACAAGAGAGGATACTGATTTAGAAGAGGGGTTGGACTTAACCAAGTATCCTCTCACGACCTTGTTGTCTCCCTATAACCTACTTTGAAATAACATCTACAAAAGAAGTCTTCCTTCACTCTCATTAGACCCTTCCAAAAGGGAGAATCAGTAGGTTGTGCCTCGACATGAGCTAGAGTTTTGCTATCAAGATATTTATTTTGCAGCAATTCCTTCCAAACACCCTCCTCATTTAGGAGCTTAAACAACCACTTAGTTAGCAAACATTTGTTTTCCAGCTCTAGCATTTCCACACCTAGCCCACGCTGTTAATCTATTCCATTTAGTTAATCTATATTTGCGTTTGTTCTCATAACTTGCCAAAAAAAGACCTATAGAAGTCTATTCTCTTGCGAATACCCTTAGGAATCTCCATAAAAGAGAACATAAACATGGGTAAACTTGTTAAAACCGAGTAAACGAGAACTAAACGACCTAACGTCCCTTTCCAACATCCAACTTTGTCCTCAAAAACGACATTCAACTGGGTCACTCAGACTTTCTTAGTTTTCTGTGATGAATAGGAATGCCCAAAGATTTAGAAGGTAGAGAACCGGACTCACAGGAATTTTTTTTTTATACTGATTCTCTACCTCTTTAGTTTTCCAAAATTGAAAACTTCACTCTTGTGAAAGTTAATTTTGAGACCCGATAGCGGCCCAAAGATACATAAAATTAACTTGAGATTAAGAGCCTTTGTGAGATCACGCTCTAAGAATAAAATAGTATCATCTACATACTGCAGGAAAGACAAACCACCCTCTACTAAGTTAGGAATGAGACCTCTGATTTGTCCATTCTCCTTTGCCCGAGCAATCAAAATGGCTAACATATCAGCAACAATATTGAAAAGAATAGGAGATAAAGTATCTCCCTGTCTAATACCTATTTTCGTTTGAAAATAATGACTTGTGTCATCATTCACTCGAATACCCACACTTCCTCCCTAAACAAACTGCATAATCAATTTGCACCATTCTTGTGCAAATCCCTTCATACGCAAAGCTTGCTGAAGAAAGGAACACTTCACATTATAATGATGTCCTCTTTGTGGGCATCACGTGTCCGCTAATTTGGTGGGTATCGTCTACATCAACGCCTTCCAAGCGACACGCCTGTTTTGATATGGTCTCTATCTAAAAACTTTCGATAAACTAGTACATAGCTAATAGTTACTCCCTCTTTTAAGACACGCCTGGATCACATCAAATGTCTGCTCCATATCTTTTCAGACATCCTCTTGATTCTTAACAAAATTTCTTTTTGCCTCACCAACGGAGCTACAAAATGCTTCAAAAATGTCAACCAGTTGGGAACTTGGGATAGATGTCATAGGTGTAAGTACCATTTATCGTACTCATACCCATTGATCCAATACTTGCACTCCAGAGTATGGCCTTTAGGAAATATCTGAAACACTAAAGACCGTTACAGCATGTTGATGTCATTGTAAGAACCGGCCATGCCGAAGAAGGAATGCCAAATCCCAAGATCCTAATCTGCCACAGCCTCAAGTGCAACACTGGACTTTCCATGATGACATGATCTGTACATTCCCTGACAGGTGAACGGGTAATTCTTCCAACGTTAATTCATGCCATCGATGCTCCCATGCATCCAGGATATCCTCTTGCTTCTTATTGTGCCAAGAGACGATCTGTGTCTATTATATCGAGTGCTCTCTGATACTCGGGACCAAACACTTCCGCTATTTCCTTGCAAAACGGGAACGTGGCTTCAACTTCCGATGTGGGGATGCCCAAGAGACCCTCCCACGTTGGGCTAATGGGCCTACCGGGTTCAACCCATTAGTGGGCGTTCCAGAAAGATCTTTGGGCCACAGAGTCAGAGCCCATTATGGGTCCAAAACAAAGCTGGCGGAAGAAAAGACTTGCCCAGAAATTTAGGGTAGTATAGAACCGACTCAGGGTCAATTCCTACTCATGTACAACTCCTAAGACCATGTTCCCCATATAAGGGCCCAGAGGGGGGCATAGACGGGACAAGCAACCCTAGACGATAGCTACGCCAGATCCAATATGTGCGGACCCTGTGTAATCTGTTTCATCCCACCAGAATAATAATCAGGCAGGCAGCACCCTGCAGTGGTGGAGCTCCGCTGAAGCCAACCTGGGCCGTGGCCCGCCCAGGTCAGCCCAAAACAATGAAGGATTAGAGAAAAACTGGGCATAAAAAGAGAAAAACATGCTTGTATTTGGGTTGGCCCGCCTAATATTTCTTGTGAAGCTCCGCCGGTGGAACCCCGTATAGCCGAGTAGTCCACCAGCCTTTTTTTCCTACGAAATCCCAGATCAATAACCATGTGGATTGTTGACTTACCATCCTCTTAAACGGTGGTTGTCTCGCACATTCATAGATAGTCATCCAACGAGGCTGCTGGAACTTCGTATGGCATCCGTGCATTTCTGAGGTCATGAAAGTCCAAGAAGTCCGATGCAATCCCTCTTCAGTTCGAAGCAGTCACCATAATCCCGAACACCTTCTACTGGGCTGTGTGGCCGCGAGAGAGGTTTGGACACACGTTGTGCATTTCTAGGGTAGGCCGGACTGGGTCCTGGAGGCGGACACTCAGATTCTAGAATGGTGGACGGGAAACAAGGTTGAGACTAGCAATCAGAGAGACCTCTGGACGACAATCACGCTCGTCTTTTGGTGTCAATGGAGACATCGTTATAATGTTGTGTTCAATGGAGAGAGGCCTTCCGTCCTGATCATTCTACAAATGATCCGCATAGAGTTTCTGGTGTGGAAAGCGGCGAATTTTTTTCCGTGGAGAGGCATTTGGTTTTCCTCAACCAATACCATACTGGTTGCTAAATGGAGATTAGGTGTTAGCGAGGAGATGCCATCTAGGTTGGCAGTGGTTGTTGCCATCTAAGGGCATACACAGTGTTGCCAAAGCCAAATTTGCCACATAGACTTATTTGGTATGAGTGCTAAGTTTGCTACGTTAGCTACAATGTGGCAAAGCCAAAGCCAAATCCAAAATCACTAAATTATGTGGCCCATCAAGTACAAAGTAATAACAAAATATTTTGGACTGCTCACTTATCTCTAGTGCCACCCCTCCATCTTATTGTTTTATTCACTTAAATGAATTTAACATTGGATCTTCTAATTGCTCCTACGCCAAAATTTTTGGCTTTGGCATCGAGATTTGGCAGCTCTACAATGTAGTGAACCGATGCGAAAACTCAAATATGGTATTTGGCAACCAAATTTGGCACACACTGTGGCTGCGTAAAGGCGTTGTAAACTTGGCCATTCTTGGCCCTCCTTCTATGCAATCGATAACCTTTCAGAGGGTGTATTCTAGATAAAAAAAAGGTAATGTTTTGTGTGGGAGTTAAATCTTGCATGTATTAGGACGTCGAATCAGTGGTTGATCTTACACTCTAAACCAGAATCTGTTTTTATTCTTGGTGCGGAATCAATGTCATTAAAGGGACATTTTATATGGTGAGTCGAGCAATATTTTTTTTGGGGCTATGGAATCAATCTCACCGAGCTGCACGAAGACAGTAGGGCACGTCTACGGGAATTCAGCAAAATCCGAGGTGCTCCGTGTCCCGATCTCGGTCCGTGACTGCGCAAGTTGGGTTTATTTTACTCGCAAACCCCTCCTCCGCGCCGGTCTTGTGTGACCACCAACCAACCACAACGCGTTCCATCCATAGAGATGATATTAGCAAAGAGAAAAAGAAAAAGAATCCGGAACAAAACCAGTTGCAATCGTCTCATCGTCCTCTGTGTCGATTTGCACCCCCCAAACACGCGGCGGAAGGAACAGACCTCACCCCCACCCCCTCAATCAATCACCCGCACATTCTTCCTCCTCAAATCTCGCCTCCACGGGTCTTCTCCCTCCCCTCGCAGCCACCGTCGTGCCTATTTATGGATCTCCGCCTCGCCCCGCTCTCCCGCTAGGTACCTGCTGGGTAGTCCCACCTCGAAGCCGCGGGCGGCGGGTGAGCTCCGCGGGCATGATGGCGCTCGCCGGGAAGGGCTCGCTGCTGCTTCTTGCTCTGCTCGCCACGACCTTCCCCGCGGCAGCCTCCGAGGGCGACACCGATCCGCTCAGTTGGACAGGCGGAGGTACCGGTGGAACACCGGAGGTTCCGCCCACCGGTACCACCGGTGGCCTCCGCTCTGGGCTCCGCCGTGAGCCACCCGAAGGGGTTTTTGGCGGAGGTACCACCAGTACCACCACCAGAACCCCCCACATGGGATTGCGCTGAGAAGAAGCAGGGGCGGAGCTACAGGTGGTTTCACCGGAACCTCCGGTGCTCTTTCCCTTTGGATAAATATTGTAATGCCTTTGAGAATATTATTGGGAGTATTTTGGCATTTTGATAAGTATCAAACAAACCATGCATATTCTCAAAATAGAGATTAGTCCTTTAGTTATGTTGTCATCAATTATCAAAACGGAAGATGATCTTTGATAAGATCTCCTCATCGTCGGAGTCCATTGCGGAAGAGGCAAAACGCCGAACACCTCATTGGCGTGGTGGAGAGCGGGCTTCCTGTGGCCTCGCCTGGAAGCGGCGAGCTTGTCCAGAGGAGGGAGGGAGGTTGGCGTGTTTATGATGGGTCTACGACAAGCAATTGTGGTAGCGGAATGGCTTCTAGCGGTAGCGCGGCGGTTTGGGATCGAGGGATGACGTCGACATCGGCAAGGGAGAGAGCGAGGATGGGCGGTAAGCGGCGAGGGAGGGGAAAGAGGGCGTGGAAAAGTCGCATTTCGCCTGACTATGCTGGCCCAGAAACGCGATTTCGCTTCCACCAGAGCCCGCAGCATCCCCCAGCGCGCTGGGTTCAGTCTGGGTTCGTCGGGTGCTAATTTGGCCCAAACCGGCGCTATTCGACGCGTTGGAGGCGTGACTGGGCGAAAAACAGCTTACCGGCGCTAAAAAGGTCGCCCTGCGGGCTCTGGGGACGCGGCTGGAGATGCTCTTAGGGAGGAGCTGCCACCTCTGTTGGTAGTGGATGTTGCCATCTAAAGGCATTGTAAACTTGGTCATTCATGGCCCTCCTTCTTCTATGCAATCGATACGCCTTTTACGGGCTGTACTCTAATAGAAATAAAAATGTAATGTTTGGTGTGGGAGTTAAATCATGCATGTATTATGACGTTGAATCAGTGGTTGATCTTACACTCTAAGGCCTCTGATTCATAGGATGGAATAAGTAAAGGATTAGGAAATGTGTAGGAATAGAATGCCCTACTAAGCTGAATCCTATTGGCAAAGGAACTTCTGCCAAGAATTTTTCTTGAATTCTGACTTCATTCTATTTTTCCTAGGAAAACACACTAGCGAGCTTTTAGGGGATTAATTCCTACCGTTTGCAATCCCGTGAATCAAACGGCATCAGCAGGAAAATTTCCATAGGGTCATGATCCTATAAAAATTATGAGAAGATCCTATGAATCAAAGGAAGTTAAACCGGAATCTGTTTTTCTTTTTGGTGCGGATCAATTGTCATCAAAGTGACATTTTATATGGTGAGTCGACCAATTTTTTCTTTTTGGTGTGGAATCAATCTCATCGAGGTGGACGAAGACAGTAGGGCACGTCTACGGGAATTGAGCAAAACCCGAGGTGCTCCGTGTCCCGATCCCGGTCCGTGACTGCGCAAGTTGGGTTTATTTTACTCGCAAACCCCTCCTCCGCGCCGGTCTCGTGTGACCCACCAACCAACCACAACGCGTTCAAATTGCCTGTCTATCTAGGGTTTCCTGCTTGCTCTCGCGACAGGCGATCTGAGATCTACGAGGCTTGTTTTGGTGATTCTCGAACTCGACTCGGGATCATCTGTAGGATTCCTGTTGCTACGCGGATCGATTGAGTCCCTGTGCGCTGCGCTCTCCCCTCATTGGCTTGTCAAACTCGGGGTGAAAAAGGGGCAAACCTAGTTCGCCGCCCACCCTTGGTGATGACAGAACATACGGTGGCGAGCGGAGCGAGGCGGGATCGGATCCAGGAGGCGATGGGAGGAGGTGCTAGGGAAGCAACGGTGGGGAAGACGGCGGCGAAGGCGCCGGTGTCCTCTGATCATGTGGAGGCGCATGCAGAGGCGGCGGCTACGTCCAAAGTGACCTCACAAAAGGATTTCGCCGGTGATGGCGTGACCGCCATGATGGGTCGCCTGCAACTGACCACGCAGGAGACGCGGGCGTTCGTTCTTGAGGAGGATGTCGATGAATTTGAAGGTTGCCCGGAGTGGGCTTTGGTCGGGAAGGTCTTGGCTCCGAACACGATGCACATACAGACGATCAGATCAGTTGTTCGCCCAGCTTGGGGGAACCCTAAGGGTCTGATTGTGAATCCAGCGGGACCTAATCGATTCGTTGCGGAGTTCACATCGCAGAAAGACATGGATCATGTCGTTAACGGATCGCCTTGGGTACTGGGAAAGCATGCCATTCTGCTGAAAACGTTTGATCCCAGTGTTCGCCCATGTGACGTCGTTTTTGATAAGCTTCTGCTCTGGCTGCGGGTGCTGCGGCTCCCGTTTGCGCTGATGAACAAGGAGAGGGGTACCCCTCTGATAGAGATGATTGGCAGAGTGGAGAAGCTGGAGGTGGATGAGAAGGGCCGTGCCTGGGGGGACTACCTAAGGGCTAGGGTGCTGGTTGACATCACAGTGCCTCTGATGAGATGCGTTGGTGTATTCTCTGCGAAGAGAAACGAGACAACATACTACGAGGTGATGTATGAACAGCTGCCGATGTTCTGCTTTTCGTGTGGGCTGATTGGCCACTCTTTCATGGCGTGTGCGACGCCAGCCAAGCGTGATGAAGAGGGCAAACTCCCATGGAACGGGGAGCGGCTGTGTGTACCTGACAGGTGGAAGAGTACATCGGGTGGAGGCACTATCTCTGGACAGGGGTCTAGTAACAATCCAAATATGCAACAACACAAGGGGGGTCCGGAGGTCACCTCTCCGGCCAAGCCAAAGAAGACCCGAGCGAGGAAGACGGCTGCAAAGACAGACCAAAAATTATCTGGAAACAAACGCAAATCTCCGAAGGTCTATGTTCCTAAGGGATCAGGTGGTGCACTGGTGATTGCCGAAAAAAGTCCTGACCAAGCTAATTATGTGGTGGAATCGGAACATGATGGTGCAAGATTACTCCTTGAGGATACTGTGAGGGAGACCCAGAGCGAGGACTCTGGTAAGAAGCGGAAAACTAGTGATGTATCTCGATCGGCGGATCATGCAGGGGCTGTGGATCAGTCCCTGCCAACGCAATGAATTTCTTCTGTTGGAACTGTCGCGGCCTCGGGTCGGACGCGACGGTGGGGGAGCTCAGGTGGCTCGTCAAAAATTTCCGACCCAGTTTCCTTTTTCTTTCTGAAACGAAGATGAAGGACTCGAGAGTTCGTAATTTCATGTGGTCCCTTGGCTATGCTGGTTTCTTCGGGGTCAGCAGCGTGGGACAAAGTGGGGGTTTGGCCCTCTTCTGGTTGCAGCCTTTCTCTGTTCAGCTACGTGGTCTGAATGCACACTGTATTGATGTTAGCATCAAAGCTGAAAGCGGAGAATCATGGCGTGCTAGTTTCGTTTATGGAGAACCAAGGAAAGATAAGCGGCATGAATTTTGGGAGTTCTTGCGTCGGCTAAAATCACAGTTTACGGGCCCATGGATCGTATGCGGTGACTTCAATGAGGTTCTTCATAGCAATGAGCATTTTGGCTCTACTGATCGCTCTGAGGCACAGATGGCTCTATTTAGGGAGTGTCTCGACGACTGTGGCCTGATGGATATGGGGTTTTCAGGTCCTATCTACACGTGGTCAAATAATCAGAACGCAGATAACAATGTCCGTGTTCGTCTTGATCGAGCAGTGGCTAATGGTGATTTCATGGAGCTATTCGATGACTGTTCTGTCGTCAATGTGATTACCACGACCTCGGATCATTTTGCAATCTCCATCAACTTGCATAAGAGTGATCATAATGCTTCAAAGGGTCCTATTCAGTCGGGGTTCAGGTTTGAGGCAGCTTGGTTGCGTTCCTCCGAATACAGGCAAGTAGTGGAGAGAGCTTGGGCCGACGGCCCTCCCCCCTCGGACCTCCAAGGTACCTGGGCTAGGCTGCAGGTCCTTGCTACGTCCCTGAAGAGATGGAGCAGTGAGACTTTCGGGTCTGTCCGAAAGGAGATTCAGAAACTAGAGAGAGAACTGAAAACACTCCGAATGGCGCCGTGGTGTGGTGACCGATCAGAAATTATTCGGGTGGAGAAGAAACTCTGTGATTTATTCGAGTACGAGGAGATCATGGCTAGGCAGCGGTCTCGTGTTGATTGGCTCAAGGAAGGTGATCGCAACACAGCGTTTTTTCACGCCCGTGCGTCGGCTCGTCGGAGAACAAACAAAATTACATCACTCGTCAGAGCTGATGGCTCTAGATGCACGGATATGGCAGGGATCAAGGAGGAGGTTGAGGGCTTTTATGAACGCATGTTTACCTCCGAACCCTGCCCGGCTATTGATGAGGTTCTTGATGGCATTGACAGGAAGGTAACAGAAGATATGAATAATTCATTATGCTTACCTTTTTCTAATGACGAGATCAAGAAGGCTCTGTTCCAAATGGGGCCTACAAAGGCACCTGGCCCGGATGGTTTTCCGGCCTTGTTTTACCAAACACACTGGTATCTGTTTGAAAAAGAAATCTGCAATGCTGTCCGGGGTTTTCTGGAAGGAGGATCTCTGCCTGAAGGATTATGTGACTCTGTTATTGTTCTAATCCCAAAGGTAACAAATCCTGAAGAATTGAAGAATTTTCGACCCATCAGTTTGTGCAACGTGTTATACAAAATTGCCTCCAAGGTACTTGCTAATAGGCTTAAGATTATTTTACCCCTACTAATATCTGAGCACCAGAGTGCCTTTGTTCCTGGCAGGCTAATAACAGACAATGCACTCATTGCTTATGAGTGCCTTCACACTATTCGGAAACAACATGCCAAGCTTCCATATTTCGCTCTCAAGATCGATATGATGAAGGCCTATGATAGGGTCGAATGGAATTACTTGGCTGGTTGTCTTGCGAGGTTGGGATTTTCTACAACATGGATTGATACGGTGATGAGATGTGTCACCAATGTTCGTTATGCTGTTAAAATCAATGGTGATCTAACTAGGCCTGTGATCCCATCGAGAGGCATTCGGCAGGGGGACCCAATTAGTCCGTATCTGTTCCTCCTTTGTAATGAAGGTGTATCCTGTCTTCTCAAACAGAAGGAGGAGAGGGGATTACTCAAAGGTATTCGGAATGGGAGGTTAGGCCCCCCTATCTCTCATTTGCTTTTTGCTGATGATAGCATTTTCTTTGCGCGGTGTGATCAGAAAAGTGTGGGGGCTTTGTCGGAGACTCTCCATCTTTATTGTGAAGGGTCAGGACAGAAGATCAACCGTGACAAATCAAGCATTTTCTTTGGACCTCATTGCGAGGCTGCGGTAAAAAATGCAGTGATGAATCAGCTGGGGGTTTTCAATGAAGCGCTACAGGAGACCTACCTTGGCATGCCCACTGAGATTGGGCGCTCCCCAATTGGTTGCTTCAATTTTCTTCATGGGAGGATGTGGAAACGTCTAAATGGCTTATCTGACAGACCACTCTCACAGAAGGGCAATGAAATCATGTTGAAGGCAGTAATTCAAGCGATCCCAACATATATTATGAGTTGCTTTCAGGTTCCTATTGCCAATTGTGAGTCTTTTCGGCGCTTGGTTGCTGATCACTGGTGGGGCAGAGAGAATGGAAGGAAGAAATTTCACTGGCGTTCCTGGGAATGGCTGACGGCACCGAAAAACTTGGGGGGCCTAGGTTTCCGGGACTTCACGGTGTTCAATCAAGCAATGTTAGCGCGCCAAGCTTGGCGCCTGCTAACGGATCCGGAGTCTCTCTGTGCCCGTGTCCTTAGGGGCCGATATTACCCAAACGGCGAGGTTTGGGATGCCACAAGGCCGAGAGCTGCGTCATACACTTGGCGCAGCATCTTATTTGGGCTGGAGTTGCTCAAGGAGGGCATACGGTGGGGCATTGGTGATGGTCAGAGAACGCGAATCCTCGCAGATAATTGGATTCCGGGCTTCCGACCTTTCATGATCAAACCTCGTACTGCATTACCTGCCGATGCCAAGGTTAGCCTGCTAATCGATGAGGAGCGGGGCTGCTGGGATGAAACTGCTGTGCGGGCAGTGTTCGAGGAACACATAGCGGCGCAGATCATGCAGGTCCCTATTAGTAGACTGGGTGGAGAGGATTTTATCTCCTGGCCTTGGGCAAAATTCGGAGTTTACACGGTACGCTCCGGTTACAATCTGGCTCGGTCTCGTGATTTTATGCTGCAGCGGAGCAGGGGGGGTACGGGATCCCACTCAGATCAAGCCGAGGAATCCAAGGGATGGAAGAAACTCTGGAAGATCAATGCTCCAGGTAAAATGCTGATCACATTATGGCGTTTTGCTCACGACTGCCTTCCCACGGCTTTCCAACTCAGACGGCGTCAAATCGATTGCCGAGATGATTGTGTGTTCTGTCACCGAGAGGAGAGTGCAGCACACGTGTTCCTACACTGTCAATTTGCTCGAGATGTGTGGAAGGAACTGAAGAAATCGTTCCCGATCAGATTGAATAGAAAAGGGTGTGCTAACAATCGGGACTGGATATTCCATTACCTAGACAGATGTTCTGAGGTGGAGCAATGTCTGCTGGCTGTCACCGTGTGGCATCTTTGGGATGCTCGCAACAAGGTACGAAAGGAGAATTCGATGATTAATCCTACAAGCCTAGCGGACAAGATCAAGGCGTATGTCCAGATGATCGAGCAACATCTACACAAACAGGCGCCCGGCCACAGGCGTGCATCCTCTAACCTGCCTCATTGGATGCCACCGCAGGAGGGCACTGTGTTTATCAGTGTAGACGCTGCCTTGTTTGCGTCTTCTTCGAAGATGGGGATGGGCATTGTGATCAGGAACCACATCGGTAAGTGCTTGCTTGCGTGCAGTCAAGTCTTTGATGCGGTCACAATGCCAGAATTAGCCGAAGCAATCGCGATCAGGCGTGCGCTATCCCTAGCTCTTGAAGAGGATTTCAACAAGATCATTTTAGCATCGGACTGCCTATCTGTGATCGAGAGGATCCAGAACCCGGCGCGGGATCGGACGGGCATTGGCGTGGTCATTCAAGATATCAAGTTGATCGCGGCTGGTTTCTCGTCTGTGACGTTTTGTCACATTAGTCGCCTCCGAAATAAAGCAGCACATCTTTTAGCTCGTAGAGCAGAAACTCTAGATTTTTCTCTCTTTCGTGTCGAAGCACCGGTCTTTCTCCGAGATGCTCTTTGTAATGATTCTGGTTAATCAATAAAGTGCTGTGTTAAACCTCAAAAAAAAAAAAAACCACAACGCGTTCCATCCACAGAGAGATTAGCAGAGAGGGGGAAAAAAGAAAAAGAATCCGGAACAAAACCTGTTGCAATCGTCTCATCGTCCTCCGTGTCGATTTGCTCCCCCCAAACCACGCGGCGGAAGGAACAGACCTCACCCCCACCCCCCTCCCCTCAATCAATCACCCGCACATTCTTCCTCCTCCAATCTCTCCTCCCCGGGTCTTCGCCCTCGCCCCCCAGCCACCGTCGCGCCTATTTATGGATCTCCGCCTCGCCCCGCTCTCCCGCTAGGTACTACCAACTCGGAGCCGCCGGCGGTGGGTGAGCTCCGCGGGCATGATGGCGCTCGCCGGGAAGGGCTCGCTGCTGCTTCTTGCTCTGCTCGCCACGGCCTTCACCGCGCTGGCCTCCGAAGGCGACGCCGATCCGCTCTACAGGTGAGTACTGCTGCTTTCCTCCCCTCCAGATTCATGCCGCCGCTATTTCCTCGCTGGCAGTTGGGGCGGTTTGTAGCACTAGTACGACGCCCCCTGCACGCAAAGCTCTCGCCTCGATTTTTAGCAGTACTACTACGTACAAGATGCTGATTGTTTGGCTCGCATTGGGACAGTGGTTTTCTGGGGAACTGGGGCTCCAACTAGTCTCTTTGTACTACTCCGTACTAGAATTACATAAAACCGGTTCAACTATGTAGACTGTTCGAGAGAGAGAGAGAGACCGTCGGAGTAATTTGGGATTTTGGCTGCTGCGTCTACCATTGCGCATATGGCCCTGTCGGCTGAATCCCCTGTAAGGTTTGCATGATACACAGCCGTGTGCGTGCAAGCAAGATCTAGCCTAGCGTTAAGATTCCCAGCGTTCCACTTGGAAAAGCCGCGGTTCAATCTGTATGGACCGCTTTGAATCTGTCCCTATTTGGAGGAACATTGGATTGCTGCTGCGCGATTACTTAAATTTCGAAATTCAGCAATGCCTGAAATTTGGCGAGGAGGCTTGGGGAGGGGAGAACTTCAATGCCGTATCAATGTACTCCCTCCGTCTCAAATTAAGTGTCACAAAGTTTGACAAAATTGGATGTATCTAACACTAAATTATGTCTAGATACATCCACTTTTGTCAAACTTTGAGACACTTAATTTGAGACGGAGGGAGTATATATGCTGGTTTGATTTGTGCTACAATTTGGGTGGCCTTACTATGATTTGACAGGTAACCAACCAGCATGCAAGTTATTCATGTTTTTCCCTTTCTGCTACCCAGATCTTGCGTGGAGGAATGCCAGAGGACCGGCACACTCAAAGAGGATTATATCAAGCACTGCGCCGTTTCGACCGATGATCAGCCTGCCGACAAGTCATGGTACGCGCACGAGCCCTTGTACTTGCAGTGGAAGGAGTGGAACTGCAACAGCGAATGCCGATACCACTGCATGATGGAGAGAGAGGAGGAGCGGGGAGAGCTCGGCCTCGGGCCGGTCAAGTACCACGGCAAATGGCCTCTCAAACGCGCCTCCGTGTTTCAGGTAGCCTCTACCTCAATGTTAGTTCAAACCACATTTGCGGGTTTTATCACGGTCTCGTACTCACGTAACTTCTGTTCGCAGGAACCTTTGTCGGCTGCTCTGTCTGCTCTGACTCTTCTTGTGCAATTCAATGGATGGCTCTCTTTTTTCCTCTTGCTTTCATACAAGCTGCCTCTTAGACCTGAGAGTCATGCCACATACTACGAGTATACTGGACTATGGCACATTTACGGGCTCTTGGCCATGAATTCTTGGTTCTGGAGTGCCATATATCACAGCTGGTAGGTCCGGTTCAATAAATTCAGATAGGGGGTTTTCCACCCGTAGTTAGCTAACCAGTTCATCTACCTGTTACAGTGATACTGCTTGGACAGAAAAGCTATATTTTTCATCAACTGCTGCATTCCTGGGCTACTCCCTCATTTTGGCCATACTGCGAACGTCGAGTTTAAGGGACGAAGCTTCACGAGTGATGGTCGCAGCTCCAATTCTGGCTTTCGTCACAACCCACATTTTGTACCTAAACTTCTATGACCTGAACATAGGTAACCTTCTACCTGGAAGTTAGTTCATCACAGTTTCCGAATTCGCAGTTAAATTGTTTGGCTTATGCATGAGCTTAGACCTAGAAAAAAGCTAACTGTACCGCTAAAGTTCAGAGACTGGTATTTCTGGTGCTAGTGCTAGAAATTGAACATCTAGCTGTCCTAACTTTTTATTAACTATGCAGGCCTCAACACGAAGGTCTGTACTGCTATGGGCGTTGCCCAGCTCCTCGTGTGGGCATTGTGGGCCTCCATCACAAGGCATCCTTCACGGCTGAAGATCATATTTGTTGCTCTTGGGGGTATCCTCTCGGTTTTCTTGGAAGCCCAAGACGTCCCTCCAAGATGGGGATATGTAGATGGTCATGCGATCTGCCTCGCCATGGCTATCCCCATGTCGTACCTCTGGTGGAGCTTCGCCAAGGAAGATGCCGAGATGCGCACATCGGCAATCATGAAGAAGAGACGATAACGCCTGCTTTGGTAGGGTGAAGTGGGGGAAGTGGTTAATCTGTGAAAACTTGTCTGCACTCAGCTTTATGTAAAGATGAGTTTTTTCATGTAAATTTAGGTCATGTCAGGTATGTGAATTACTTTTTTTCCATGCTACTTTTTGCCTCGGTACAAAGGAGGTTTACATGGTTTGAAACTTGTGATAGCCTCTTGTATTCTCTGATTTATAAGCCAATGGAATATTTGATAGGTTTGTGTTGTTCATCTCTTTTTAGCTGCACTGGCTGTTTTGAGTCTAAGGACTTGTGTTGTAACAGTCTACGTTTTGCCTCGGTCCAGGAGGTTTAGAGATATTAGTAGATTCATTACATAGGTTATATTCTTCATTTTTTTTTTCTGAGAACAATGCTTGCTCTGTATACATGACAGACAATAACGGCTGTGACATGAATGTGGCGTTTCGTAGCCCAGGCTACATGTAGCCATTTATTTTAAAAAAATTTAAAATGACATTTTTAAAGTTTCAGAAAATCAAAAAAAAAAAAATCATAGCGTCTGTATTCTATCAATTTGCAAAGTTTCAACTGGAAATAAATTGTATTATAGGCTGTGTAAAAATGAAAAAAAAATGAAGATCTGGAATAGTGAACAGTGCCAAACTCTGGAACAACATTTCAAAGAAATGTCAGATTTTTCTTTTTTGTGTAGCTCCAAATACAAGGTAGAATACTCATTATCAACATCTAGAATATTTTTCAGATTTTTGGAAATTTGCATGTTGGTAGAATACTCATTATCAACATCTAGAATATTTTTCAGATTTTTTTTGAAATTTTGAAAAGTTGTTTTCAATTTTTTTTCAAAAAACAGGCTAACATGTAGCCAAGGCCCCCTTTCGCCTTTTTTGCTATGACATCCTCTAATTAGAGGTCTAGCTAAGACAGTAAAAAGCTCTAATTAGTTGTTTTGCTAAGACAGTAAAAAGCTTAGCGCTCAATGAATAATTTAGACATGGAATATTTACTTTGAACAAATAGAGACCAAGATGGTAATCTATTATCATTCCCGAGTACACATCGAACACACCAGATCCGAAATAGCAAAATGCCAAGAAGAAAGGCACAGTAGCGTTTACAAAAAGAATGAAATGAGCAACTCAGCTCATACATATGCCAACCGATGCAACATCAGATACATAGCCAGCTCACTGTACCACCTCGATGTCCTTGAAGTACTCGTGCTCGAGCGCCTGCCTGGCCGTGATCCTTTTGCTCGGCTCAAACCGAAGCATTTTCTGCCAGCGATAAGAAACAGAGGATTTCAATACAGTTACAGCACTTAGTGTCGCGTTCATGATCATAGATGGGTTTGTCTTTGACTTACGGAGAGAAGGTCCAAGCCAATAGGTCCAAGATTGGGGACAACAGTTGCAAGTTCCTGGAGACAAGTGAAGGTTCCAGTCAAGGAATATCAGTCACACGATACATAGGGCACTATATGCCTTATGAAAAGTTTAAGCTGTGGTCTCACACCTCTGCCTGCCACTTGGGGAAAGCAGACTTGTAGTCAGGCAAGGAGCTCACTCCTGGCCAAGTTTGTTCGGTTGGAGTGCCAAGGACCCTTCATTGAATGACCAAAATGCAGCACATAATTCAGACTTAAGTAGGCAAAAAGTTCACTTTGAAGATGAGAAATTTAGGAGAACTGAACCTGAATATCTTAAATAGTTCATCAATCTCAGAATCGCCAGGGAACAGTGGCTTCTGGTTCACCATTTCTGCAAAGATACAGCCCACTGACCACACATCAACTGGTGTGGAATACTGCCTCGCTCCAAGAAGAATTTCTGGAGCTCTGTACCATAATGTTACTACCTGAAAATTACTTCCCATAGACATGCCTTGTGAGTTCATGTGCCAGGGTGTTAAATAGATAAAAAGAACAATGAGCTTGTTTAGATGCAAAATCCCATGTACATACTAGGATGCAAAATCGCATACTAAGATCTGGCCAAAGGCAACATGTGACTGAAATAGTTTTTGAGGCCCTTGTAAACGAGTAAAAAGAGAAAAGTACCTCATGAGTAAATGTACGGACAGGGATTCCAAATGCCCTGGCTAAACCAAAGTCTGCAAGCTTCAGTGCATTAGTACGCCGATCTATCAATAAATTCTGAGGTTTCAAATCTCGATGAAGAACTCTATGAGAATGACAATAAGCAACGCCGCGGAGTATCTGATAGAGATATGACTGGAGAAAGAAGAAAAAAGTCACATAATCACATACCAAGATGCAACCACAAGATGTTAATACACTTTTAGTCAGGCACAGATATGCTAGGAATAAAGGCATATAAATAGTAAAATAGGATGTAACACACACATGTTATCTTTATAAAGTAATGTTGCATGAACATCATGTTTAGTTATATTGCAAGCATAGTCTAACATGACATGCAACACTATATACTAAGGAACAGGTAATACTAAAAAAAATAACATGTCAAGAAATGAACTAACTACTTTGAGCCAAAGACAAAAGACCATGGCTGTCAGAAGTGGTGGTTGAAGGAAATAGTGTCAGTTCTGGTGCAGTAAATAGTTACACTTATACAAAGCCGACAAATATGACAGAAACGGTGCCCACATGGGAATCATGCAGCACTGGGCTGATGGTGGTGGTACTACGCTGCCAATCATTTAGAGCAACAAAGCTACCACTAACAGTGAAGCCACGTTTTATTCACAGCTCAAAGGAGTTACTGTAGAACAAAAGTGTGTTGTACAGTGCATCTAATTTGAGGAGATGGCCTCTGTTGTGCCAGCTATCATGTTCGGCACTAGAATCCAAGGCAATCTTAAAAGGCAATACTGGTCAATTGTTGGTATAGTAAATCTATGTTACTGAGAGTCATCTACTAACATTACTAAAAACAGGGTTAAAAAGAACTCTGAGTTCGCTTTGAGATATCTGAAATTACCACACCAAGCAGGTAAAATAAAGAAAGATAACACCGTTTATTCTGATGGGCCTAGTCTATAACAGAGAAAATAATCAGATAAACGTTGAAACACTTGCATCTCTAGAAGAAATACAACTATATTTCCAATCATAACTATCCCCACTTTATAGATACAGCTCTGTTTTCAAACTATACATTTTAGCATCTATTCCGACATGAACTCAGCTACTTCTAAACTACTCCCTCCGCATCATAATATAAGAGGTTTTAGCTATTTCAGCACATACTACATACGGATGTTTGTAGACATATTTTAGTGTGTAGATTCACTCACTTTGCTCCGTATGTAGTCCATACTTGAATAGCTAAAACATCTTATATTGTGATACGGAGGGAGTATAAGATAAGTCTGATCTTACCATATACCAATTTAAGTACACGGTGTCTCCTAAGTAACAAACATATATGCCCAAATATCAAATGTACATACATCATAAGTATCAGTGACATTCAGTGAAACAAGTTCAGCAGTGAATAAGGGCGCGGGCAATACAGACGTGGGTACTTTTCCCTAACTGTGCATACTGGTTTACGCTAAGTGTGGCCCTAGTGAACAGTACAATGGGGACTGTCCTACCATATAAAACACCACCACCACAGAAGAAGACAGGTGATACACCATACGTAGATGGCACAGGACATAATGTGGGTTCCGCCTGTCTCGTCTTGAGTCATCGTAGTACATCATATGAAAGCTAAAATGAGTTATTTTAGAATTTAGAATTAAAAAAAACCTATATTAATTCTTTTACAGGAAAGCAAAGAGCTATGCCATATTTACACTAGTTATGCTTCTCCACATTCACATTGTTCTGTCACAAGCGCTTCCCAACACTACTGAGTTGTACGGCACGTACGTAACCATTGATCAAGACAAGCTCAAGCGAGTGCTTTTCATTCAAGGTGCAGCAGCTATATAAGGAAAGCAGTAGAAGCAAGTCACGAGCATTTACTGTTTTCGCACTTGCTGCTCACCTTGATCAAGGCAGGATTCTTGGCAAACTCCGGGCAGGAATCCATGAACTTCTTGAGGTCCAGATCCAGGTACTCAAAGACGAGCCATATGCGCTTCTCGCTGTGGACGACGTCGTGTAGCCTGCAAGTTAGGAAACGAGCAGAGCTTGTCACAGCATAGCAGACCATCTCATTGTCGCCACAAAATGTAACAACATCCCTGCTAGCCTACATTAGCAAAGCGCATCAATCAACCGGTTCTAAATCGGGCCTGGTTAGTTACTGCTGCATAAAAGCAGAGCCCATCCATCCATCTTGACTTAATAATGCGCATTCCAGCCAAGTAATCAATCCAATCTAGTTCTAAATCCGGAGTAGGTAGGTATAAGCACAGCAAAGTCAATGCAGATACACGGGAGGAGGAGGAGGAGGAGGATGGGGGGCAGGCTGACTTGACGATGTTGCCGTGCTGCATCTCCTTGAGGAGCGAGATCTCGCGGATGGCGGTGGACGGGACGCCCTCGTCCTCCTGCTCGAGGCGGATCTTCTTGAGCGCGATGGTCTCGTTCGTGGCCTTGTCCCGGGCCTTGTACACCACCCCGTACGTGCCCTCCCCGATCTTCTCCACCTTCTCGTACTGCGAACGCACACAGAGGCAAAAACACAAACACGTACCACGCTTGAGAAATCGAATCGAATCGAAGCAACAAACCCTCGTCTCTGAAGGGAACTAGATCGCTCTCGCCGCTTCGGTTACCTGATCCATTGTCGTCCAATGCGACGGCGACGGCGGGGTGCGGGTGGCGGCGGAAATGGATGAGCAGGTGATGGGGGGGAGAAGGAGGAAGAGGACGAAGCGGGATAGGGGATCAGGAGCGGGTGGGAGCGGCGGGCAAAGCTGCTGCTGCTGCGGCTGCCGCCATTGAGAGGGAGGGGCCGCGGGGTTTGGGGCTGGTCCTCCTCGCTTCGCCGCTGCCTAGTTCTGAATATTGCTGCTGCTCTTTTGATGCGGGCAAGGGCACGTTCGCCTCGCCTCGCGCTGGCCTTTTCTTTATCGGACGTTTTGACTGTACCTTTTCTCGCCCAGTCCACCCTCTTTGCTTGGCTTTTCTGCTAGGTTCTCTTTGGATTCAACTATTTTTAAAAGAATTTTGGAGAATTCTAATACTTCCTCCGATCCTAAAAAAGTGTCGTCACAAATGAACTAATCCTATACAACTTGTAGACATAGCTCACGACACTTTTTTAGGATCGGAGGGAGTACTATGTATTGCTTTCTAAGGAATCCCTCCGTTTGATGTATCTAGTATTAAAATATATGTCTAGATACATCTGTGTAGGAGTCATCTGATATGGAAGGGAGGGAGTACCTTTGAATTAAAGGAATGACATCTACAAAATTCTTATGGATTGTATTCCTACGACCCAATCGCATAGAAATTTCAACATCTACTCTAATCTCTTTAGTATCGAGGCAGTTTTCCTGTTGTTCCATCCAAATGATTGTTTTTACAGTTTTTTTTTCTATTTTGTAATCATATATTTTGCACCTACGATGCTGTCAAATTCCTGCGTTTTTTTAATTCCTCTATTTTTAATCATGTGATTCAAAGAAGGGCGTAGAGTGCTATCGCTGGGTTTGTGAGTTATTTTTTTACTGCATTTTGTTTTAAAAAACTCACCCCAAAGATATATATGTGATATCGAATTACGAAAACCCGGGGGAATTTGAACCATGTTGTTTAATTTTTATTATGTGGAACCAATACCCTCGGTTGCACGGTTAAGGCGCACCGGATTCCGTTAATGCATCATGTCATAGTCCACGCTAATATGCGAAGTTATAGTCCATGACATTATTGTGTCCTACTAAATTTGTGCCAACTCGGCCTGCATGGAATTCTAATTCAACTGTATTAGGTGGTCCTTCTCGGAGGGTAGTGATGCTCATGTTATATTAATGATGATTATTGGGGACGTCGTATATAGACTTTCATATTCTGTCGACAAAACTCCAAATTTCCTCTTCGTATTTTGCAAGAGGCCTTCTTTGTCTTCTTCGATGGACGTCATGTTACTATTGTGTCAAAGATAAACTATGTTTCAGCTAGCAACATAAAAAACAAGTCACTAACTACTACTTCAAAAAAGTTATAATCTACATTGAATATTCAAAGAACGGAACACAAACATTGCAAATTCCACCGTTTTCTTGAGAAGAGGTTGAATTCGTCGCGATTTCTATGGGGGAAACAAAAGGAGTGCCATCAGATATAGTACAGTTCTCTCCGCAAGCATGTCGCGAAGAGATCGGGTTGTGCGGTGTTGCGGCTCGTGTATGGTTTTGGTGCCGGATGGTGTAAGTCGGGGGACGGCGGCTCCGGCTAGCCCGGATAATTCTTAGAGCAGTCGAGGTTACCAGAATTACGGCCTTCCGTACAAGAACTGGCAGTATTGTAACTCGCTATGGGTCTCCTGCCTTCTCGAGCCAGAGATGTGTGTGTTTGTGGCGTTTGGTGGACCAGTGTCGTGTGAACGACAAGTCCCCTCGTTTGTGTGTTTTTTCGGTCACATTTTCCTTACAAATAGAGCATTTGTATAGTTTATACCTTTTTTGACCCGATTTTTCTTATAAACTGGATAAGCTCCATTTCATCTAATCGAGCCATGGATACGACCACCTAATAAAACTTGAAAATAAAAACTTCGGCAACACTTCACATATGTTACAAGTCTAATTTGCGGCGCTTTTACTATTTCTCGGGTGACAGAGCTAAGAAGTATTTTTGTGTGATAGAAGAACATTTGTCCTCAAAACTGAGGTTTGTGTAAGTAGAAAGAGACGGAAAACTCATTTTGCAGTGGCTACGAATATTGGTTGAGAAATAAATACTCCCCACTAATGGATGCCTGAAAGAAAGGCAATTATATGTGTTCCCCCGTTTGATCATTGAAGCCTTTCAAAACCTGGAAATCGGTATGAAACCAAATGTAGTGGAGTTGAAATCAACGGTAAAACCAAATTGAGTTGACAGGGACAGGACGGCAAGTACGTCGCGCGGGCCACAAAGTGGCACGTGTTGGGCGAGGACTGACTTGTGTAGTACGTACAAAACTTTCTTTGTTAACGTTCGCCGAGGGATAATGCGTGTTCCCTAGAAATTTGTTTGCACACATGAACACAAAGCTCCAAGCAAAGCCGGTGCGGGCCGAAGTACACATAGTAGTCAGGTCCTGTCTCCGTCATGGATACTGGGCATGTCTCGCGAGGCACGACAACTGTCATCATCACACCACCACGTCCGCACCGCGCGAGCTTGGCTTTACGCGCATGGACAGCAAAGGGAAAAAGGCCGGAGCCATAGCATCGCGTCGCGCGCCGCTGATGGGGACGAGCGCGATCGCGCGCGCCGGCCGAGGGAGGACGAGTGCGCATCGGCATGGCATGGCACGGCGCGCTTCTCCACGCGCTCGATCGATCCATCCATCGGCTCGCGAGTTTATCCATGTGATTTGCCGCGGGCCGGTTCCTTTCCTCACCCGTCGCCGACTCGCCGTGCTGCGAGTGCGCCGTGAGGGCGGACGCCGGGCAGGGAGCGCCATACATACCGGCACCGGCGACGTGGTCCGTAGGGCAGCAAGTCGGCAAGCGTGAAAAGAAGAGACTGCCACTGCACTCAACACGCGGCAGCCATGTGACGGCCATCAAGGCGGGAGCTAGCGGCGTAAAGCTGGCTGGCCACCTCGGCCCCGCCAAGTAAACAGCACGAGGCCGGCACAGACAAAAAGCTCATCCTCTTCACCCACGTCCTCCGCTTCGCTTTGGCCAATCGGCCGGGCCCCAGCGCTCGCTTCGTGTCGTGTCTAGCGCCGGTTCCACCATCCGGGTTGTTGCCCGCCATTAGTGTGCCGACTGCCGAGCGAAGCAGTCAAGGCAGCGTCGTCGGCAATGCTGTGGGATGGGCCTGTGTATCTGCCATCATGTACGCCACCTACCTTGGCTAATCCAGTAATCCAGCATGGTCCATCGCACGCACGTAAGCTCCATGGTCAGTTTTGGCCACCGCTACCGTGTAACCGCCTTTGTGCAGGGTATACATACCTGAAATTCTATCAATGAAATCAGTCGGTTCAATCATTTGCTTCTCACTTTAACACATTATCAGCACGAGGTTTCCTGTAAAGAGCGTGCTGATAACGTTTTCTCCCATATATTCATATTAAATCATAACATAAGGTATTTTGGGACGCATTGTGTCATGTGGACTAAGATCAACGCATCTACCGATTTTGGTCAGATTATGCTTCTTAGTATTTTGAGACGGACTCCAAAATGGTGACATCTCAAACGAGACGGACCTCATTTGGAGATATCTCGAAACGAGACGGGTTCCAAATGTTGATATCTCAAAGCGAGACAAACCTCATTTGGTGGTATCTCGAAACGAGACGAACTCCGTAAAAATGGTGATATCTCGAAAATGTTATGATGGGTGTTTGAGGTCTACACTAAACTTAAGTTTTCACTTGAGTTCACAAAATTTTGCAACTTCATTACAACATTACGTTGATGACTTCTAATTTACTCACAAGTAAATTGAGCAAGTCTATGGTTTAAGCCCCGTGTAAGCCAAGATGACCATAATTCGATGAGCTTACCCTCGACGGTCACAACTAACTTACACGGGCTATGAATGTTGAGGTGAACCATGCGTCTCTGAAATCATAGCGGCATTTCAAACTCCCAATGGGAGAGATGCGCGGCTAGCCGATCAAATTCATATGGATCCATCCAGATCATAATTATGAATATTTGATGTCGAAAACTCTAAGTACCATGTGGGCAAACTCTAAATTAATTATGAATAGCAAAAGGTAGTCATCCTGCCTAAAGCAAGTCATGATTTAAATCATTCCCAACTCAAAGATTTCATACCTGTTGGAGAAAATAATCATGAGGTTCATAAATTTTGCTTCAACTTGTGATTTGCGAAAAAAGAATCTACAAAGCGGAGAACATAGAAGACATTCTCTACTATGATTCACGTTGATAGGTTCTTATAGAAACAATATCGTGCAAGGCTACCTAGTATTGTTTTAATTCCCAAATTTCCTACTCTAGGTGGAGAAAAATGATGAAATCCCTCTAAGAAATCATCACTATAACCATGGTGTTTCTCCTCCACCTATAGTAGATGGAAAATTTCAGAATTGCAACAAGTTTTGATGGCTTTCCTAGAAGCCAATCAATATAAGGGTACACGCAAACGCAACAAGAAGGGCAAGCCACATATGGTCAATTTGTAATAAAAGTCCACATGGCACGATTGGCCTTGTCAAGTATAAAGATATGAAGAAAAGTTCAATCTTCAATCTGACAATACCAAGGTAGTCATCTGTTCACATAATGGAACAACAAGACTCTCCAACTGTCAGAAAATCCCACAAACACGGAGAACATTAGTCACCGAATATGCTTGAGATGGCATGTTTGGAGACTTCACTAGTCTCTCAACTCCTTATTAACATGTTGCGAATAAGGTACTTTTCCAGAATGCTAACGCATTCCAAACTTGGTATGGTCGCCTTGGTCATCCCAACATAGGGATGACGCGGAGAATTGTCAGCAATTCCATAAGTTTTGATTTATATGATCCTAAATTCCCGTAATTCTTTCAAGTTTGTGGGAATATCCAACCATCATGTGGATTTTTTGTAAGTCATGGTTCTAATAGACACATCTACACGCAACCATGAATTTTCCATGATAACGAGACAAGATATTAAATTACAATCTCATTATTTACAAAATCAAATCAAGTTAATCCAAATGGGCAACACAGTGGAACTCTCCTCCCTAGCCTTAAATGATATTGCATGGCACTAGAGATTGAAGTTCAGCACTCGGTCCCATATATCCACACACAAAATGGCTTGGTTGAAAAAAAAACTCATAGCACGTGTCACTAATGAATTGCAAACTACCAATCTTGAGTTGGAGTCATGCAGTTTTACACCCTGCTGACATGATTCAACTGCCTCATACTACATCTCGTGGTAAATTCCCTCTAAATTTAATACGTGCAAATCAAAAGTATTTCCCAGCTGCGATTATTTGGTTGCATACCAATATCACCACCGCGGCATACATCAATGTCCTGATGTCTACGCACGCTTCTATTCTTGTAGACAATGTTGGGTCTCTGATGGAGGAGTGATAACCCGGTAGGCCAACTCCAAGGTGTAATTCGGCCCAAAGGACGCTGCGCAAGATCCGGCTAAGGATAAAAGAACTAGAAAGCCCAAGATTGTAGGCCTCGTAACCCGGATTGTGGGTTACGGTAAGGGAAGTTAGGGTTTTATACGCAGTGTCCAGGTAGGATTCTGGGTGCGCCTTGAAGGGCAAGCCAGGGGGTTCGGGTGCTTTATAAACCGGCCCCTAGGTTAGGTTAAGAGAGATCCAAGAGTTCTAGCAATATCGCTTGATATCGAGCATCCAGTGTACATACGAGAGTTGAGTTAATATATCGAGATCGGAGACTCGGCGACTTGATTGCCGGCTACCAGATCGAGTATCATCATGTTTTCCTCTGAGCTAAACCCTCTCCCAAACGCCTGTGTCGTCTTGCCCCAAGATCAGTTACCCCCGGTAACGTCTGCCGTGATTATCCCACGACAGTTGGCGCCCACTGTGGGGCCTGCGTCCAAAGGTGTTTACATCACGGGAGAAGCTCGGAAGAACATGGAGAATCTAGTTATCGGCGAGATCTACATCAACCACAAAGGAGAGAAGATGGTGGACAATTCCGGCTGGGGGCCAGAGTCGGATCACCTCGAATCCGGATCTATCATGACAATCGGCCAGATCAGCATCTTCATCGGTACGGTACGTACATCTGGTTTCAAAGGACAATATCATGTGCATACTACAGGAACTTCTAATAGGGACCAAAAGATACCGAAGCAAGCGGTAAACTCGGTTTCCTCGGCTGTTCCAAGATACCTGAGGTGGTCGGAACAAGATGTAACATGAAGCAGAAGAGATCACCCGGAAAGAATAGAACACCCGGGAGTCTTAGCATTGGTAGTCGCACCACAGGTCAATGGCTACGAGTTGAAAAAGGTCCTGATGGACGGGGGAAGCAGCATCAATATTCTGTATTGGGAAACCTTTTTACGCATGGATCTCAAGGAGTCTCAGCTACAGAAAAGCTCAACAATTTTTCATGGGATAGTGCCGGGTCACTCAGCGTGCCCCGAGGGAAAAATCGCACTGGAGGTAGCTTTTGGAGAATCGAAGGATAATTATCGAGTCGAGTGGCTCACTTTCGAGGTGGTTAAATTGCGCAGTCCTTATCACGCACTGTTCGGAAGGCCGGCTTATGCTAAATTCATGGCTAGGCCGTGTTATGTATATTTACAGCTAAAAATCCCGGGTCCCAAACAAACCATCACCATACATGGAAGCCGGGATATAGCAGCTGAGTGCGATGAAGGAGATTCTGTAATGGCCGAGCAGGCTTGCAGAAAAGAGGAACTCAAGTATTACCGGTCTCAAGTAGACCCGGATGACAGAACGGCATTGAAAAGACCGAATACTGAAGACGAGAGAGCGAAATTCAAGGCAGCACAGGACACTAAGATGATAGCTTTTATTGAAGGTGATCCCACTAAGCAATTTACTATAGGGTCTAACTTGGACAGCGAGCAGGAGAAGACACTTGTGGAGTTTATTCGTTCAAACGCGGACGTGTTCGCCTGGACGCCTAGCGATATGCCGGGTATCCCTACAGAATTGGCAGAGCACAGTTTGCACGTGGACCCCAAGTCCAGGCCGGTGAAGCAGGGCCTGCGGAAGATGAATGAGGAAAGAAGGAAAGCCATAGGAGAAGAAATCGCACGGCTGCTGACAGCCGGCTTCATCATGGAAGTATTTCACCCGGATTGGTTAGCAAATCCGGTTCTCGTGATGAAAAAGACCAATGAGTGGAGGATGTGCATCGATTTTACGAGTCTCAACAAGCATTGCCCAAAGGATCCGTTTGCACTACCAAGGATAGATCAGATCATAGACGCAGTAGCTGGAAGTGACCTATTATGCTTTCTTGACGCATATTCCGGGTATCATCAGATTAAGCTCAAGAGGGAGGATTGGGAGAAAACATCATTTATAACCCCTTTTGGGGCCTTTTGTTACAAAACTATGACGTTTGGATTGAAGAACGCTGGCGCAACTTATCAACGGTGTATACAGAAGTGCTTTGAGGACCAAATTGGACGCAACGTCCATGCTTATGTGGATGATGTGGTTATCAAGACCAGGAAGGCAGAGACATTTATCGACGATCTAAAGGAGACGTTCAAGAACTTGAGGAGGTATCAGATGAAGCTTAACCCGACGAAGTGTGTATTTGGAGTTCCAGCTGGGAAATTACTCGGATTTATCGTTTCCGAGAGAGGAATTGAGGCAAACCCAGATAAAATAAAAGCTATCCAGAATCTGAAAAATCCGGAAAATTTGAAGCATGTTCAAAAGCTCACGGGCTGCGTAGCAGCCTTGAGCCGGTTTATATCCAGACTCGGAGAAAAAGCAATACCCTTGTACCGGCTCTTGAGGAAATCCGATAAATTCGTGTGGGATCAAGAGGCGGATGAGGCGTTCGAGGCATTAAAGAAGCAGTTATCTGAAGCACCGGTCCTAGCGGCCCCGGGTCCTAAAGAGCCCATGCTGCTATACGTAGCAGCGGGTCCCCGAGCCGTTAGTGCAGTAGTGGTTGTGGAGCGTAAAGAGGATGGGAAAGGTTACCCGGTCCAGAGACCGGTTTATTACGTCAGCGAGGTATTATCAGAGGCAAAGCAACGCTATCCGCATTGGCAAAAGCTGGTTTTTGGGGTCTTTATGGCCAGCCGGAAACTGAAGCCGTATTTCCAGGAACACCCCATAACAGTGGTAAGTTCGATACCAATGTCGGATATCATCAGAAACTCGGATGCGACAGGAAGAATAGCCAAATGGGCAATAGAGATGGGGGATTATCACATCAACTACGAGCCCAGGTCAGCAATTAAATCTCAGGCTTTGGTCGATTTCGTTAATGACTGGACACACACAGGCATGACCACCGTTGCTCCAAACTCCGAATCTTGGATCATGCACTTCGATGGATCCAAGCAATACGAGGGATCAGGAGCTGGAGTGGTGCTAACATCACCTAAAGGAGACAAATTGAGTTACGTGCTACAGATTCACTTTGATTGTTCCAACAACGTGGCCGAGTATGAGGCCCTATTGCACGGCTTAAAGGTAGCCAAGGAGATGAACATCAAGAGGATACGATGCTTTGGAGATTCGGACCTTGTGGTACAGCAGGTATCAGGAACTTGGGATAGAAAGGACGCAACCATGGCAGCATACCGCAGAGAGGTTGATAGGGTTGCAGGATGTTTCTCCGGATATGAGGTGGAGCACATAGACAGAAGAAAGAATGAGGCAGCAGACGCCCTCGCTAGACTCGGCTCGCGCAGAGAGCCGGTTCCACCTAATGTCTTCCTGGATGAATTATGGCGACCATCAGTTAAAACCGAGTCTGAAGAAGAACTGGCAAATCAAGACCCGGATTTGGAGCTCGTGGCCACTGTACGCGACGTTCCCGAGTGGACAGAACCGTTTTTGGCCTACCTATCACGAGGCGAGTTACCACAGCAGGAGGTGTTAGCAAGGCAAATTCTGAGGCGAGCAAAGGGATATTCTATCATCAATGGGGAGTTGTACAAGAGAAGTGCAGCAGGAGTCTTTTTGCGCTGTGTAGCACCAGAAGAAGGCCGACAGATTCTTAAAGAAATCCATGAAGGTGATTGTGGGCATCATGCATCCACAAGATCCCTTGTGGCCAAAGCTTATCGACACGGATTTTTCTGGCTCACGGCTCTAGCAGATGCAGAGCGCTTAGTGGCAAGGTGTGACGGATGTCAAAGGTACGCTCGTCAAACCCACGTGCCGGCTATGGAATTGCGGACTATTCCGTTAACTTGGCCGTTCGCTGTTTGGGGTATGGACATGGTGGGTCCCTTTCACATGTCACCTTGCAAGAAGACACATCTTTTTGTGGCCATTGACAAGTTTACTAAATGGGTTGAGGTTATGCCAGTCACCAATTGTGAAGCAGTTACAACAGTCAAGTTCCTGAAAAGAATTATCTACCGGTTCGGGTATCCCCACAGCATAATTACCGACAATGGAACCAACATGTCCCTTGGCGCAATGGAAAAGTTCTGTGGCAACAATGGGATCCGGCTTGACGTAGCATCAGTGGCTCATCCGCAGGCCAATGGACAAGTGGAGAGGGCAAACCAAGAGTTACTTCGTGGACTAAAACCACGACTGCGAGTCCCTTGCATCAGGGCCGCGGGTGCATGGGTTGAAGAACTACCTTCCGTGGTTTGGGGTATCAACACTACACCTAACAGATCTACTCAGATGACACCATTCTTCATGGTTTATGGTGCGGAAGCGGTGTTGCCGAGTGATATTATTCATGATTCACCTCGAGTATCAGCTTACGTCGAGATAGAGAACGAGAAAACCCGGCAAGATGCCGTAGATATGTTAGAAGAACAAAGGGAACAAGCCCTGGAAAGGTCAACCATATATCAGCAAGATTTACGGAGGTATCATAGCCGGCGCGTGAAAACCCGGGTCTTCCAGGAAGGAGACTTGGTCCTGCGTCTGGTACAGTCAAACGAAGGGAAACACAAGTTATCACCACCATGGGAAGGGCCGTTTATGATAAGCCGGAATCTGCACAACGGGTCGTATTACTTGATAGATGCAAGGGAAGAGTCGGCTACAGTTAATGACACCGCTCATACCACTTCGTCTATGCAGGAAAGAGACAGACCATGGAACGTGGCTCAGCTACGTCCCTACTATAATTAGTATAGACTATATTGGCAAGTGGAGTTGCACGATGTAACAGGCGGCAGGTTTTCAGACGCACTCTTTTCCTATCCAGGGCACCCTTGGGGACTGAATGGGTTTTTAATGAGGCGGCCTGCTGACCTAACTTTCGCATATCAAGTAAAGAGGTGGTTATTCTTACGTTCTTCACTCTTCGTATGTTGTGTATATCTAGGTCTTGGGGGCTGATTGCTTGAATAGCACAGTTACAAACTCAAAGACCCGGCCTTGATGCCTATGAGTTATAAGGGCCGATTACTCGCAAACGAGTACGGCTGCAATCTTATAACCGGACAAAGGAGCCAAATTTTCTTGACTTTTCTTACTTAAGCTCGATGTGACTCGCACTAAAGTGGCATGATTTGCTCGCTTACGATTACAATCAGCCATGAAGCCCAATGGGACTTCCTGACCCTGTTTTCGTATAGATGTAACAACATGGTATCCACGCGAAAGCCGGCTTACAGTACAAGATAGTCAAAAGGGTCATCTAAACCACAAGTTATGCAGAGTACAGGGCTAATAGCCGGAAACTCAACGTTTATCAAGCATAACTTCAATACCTATGTGAAACGGCTCTGGGCTTGGGCTTAGCAGCAAACAACTTGTTCCCTTGGAAAAACCATACATCCCAGACTCGGCATTTTGGGTCTCGGCGTCTGGAGATTTTGAAAAAAGGAAAAGTTGCTTAGTTGCTAAAACTCAAAAAACCCAAACATCCGAGTCTTGGGGACTTGGGGACTTAAAGAAAAGTCCGCTTGTCAAAATCCATGAAACTCGGAAACCGAGTCTCACAAAAGGAACCATAAAGAAAGTCGGATATCAAGAATAAACTCAAAAACCAGATAAATATCAAGTTCATCCAGAGGCCAGAAGAGGCACAAGGCGTATCAAGAACTTAAAGTGCATTACAAATTTCGGTACCAGCATCAATGGTTCACAGGCGCATCATCAAGCAATAATTGTTTAAACGGCCTATTGACCGACTGACGCATATGGCATAGCATTAGGTAGCAGGTATCACTCGGTATTCTGGGCTGCGGCGTCCATCTTCTCCTTGCCCTTGCTATTACTATTGGTGGCAGCAGCACCCGGATCAGCAGCATTGCCGGCTCGCGCAGGAGGAGGGACGATTGGTGTGGAAGTAGCAGGCGCAGAGTCGGCTTCAGCCTTCTTTTTTGCAGCTTCCTCCCTCAACTTGGCGGCTTCCTCCTTCCATCGGGCTAGCATATCGTACGGCTTGGGAAGATCCGACTTAATCGCTTCACCATCAGCACCATAGGAAGGGACAATGGAATTGAGCTCCAAGCTGTCAGCAATCACGCTTGCCGAGTAACGGACTTCTTTCTGGATGGCCTTGAAATCCTTCGGGGAAAATTTGGACCCATATCGGTTGAATTCCGGAAACCCGACCATCAGCTTGGCCAGCTCTAGCTTAGGAAAGTAAGCTTTCTCCAGGGCTAGCCCCCGGGTTACCCCAACCCGGCAGGATGAGCGTTTCCAATGCCAAATCCACTCGGGAATAGTGGAGCAGGCATCCAGCATCTTCTTCAGGTCGACGTGCCCAACACCCGGCCACCGCAGTTCTTCAAGGATCCATTTGGTTCCGGCACATAGTTGCCGGATGACGCTCTTGATGGTCTTCAGCTTGGCAATATCATCTTCTTCCGGCATTACTTCATCCGGACCTGCAGAAAGAAATGAAAACACGAGTAAGGAAACCCGGCTATGTGTCAGACGGATGACCCGGGTTATGAATATTATGCTAAGAGTCATACCGAGCAAAGCGCGATAAGTATCAGCAATCTGGACAGAAAGGTTCACTAGATTATCTTCGGCTGCATGAGCCCTCCTCCTATACTTTCTCATGATCTTCCCACTCCTCCTGGCCTCAGCCTCGGCCTCCTCACGCAGAGCCACCTCCTTTTCAATACGCTTGGTGGCCTTAGCCAATTTTTTCTCAGACTGGGTCACGAAGTCCTGAGTGGAGATACAAGGATAAAATAGTCGGAAATACTGTGAAGTTCCAGGCAAATTATCAAAAAATTCACCCGGAACTTGGGACTAGATAAGGATACAAGCAATGTTATTCGGATTTACCTCATGTTTTGCTATCAAAGCTTCCAGGATATTCTCTTCCTTGGCCCTTAAGGTGTGAAGGGCACTAAGCATCTGGGGGAATGTCATGTCTTCAGGCTTGGTGCCAGAAGAACCAGCAGCTTGAGCCTATGGATGAAGAGTTTTTCCTGATTTTGGGGTCGAGACCCGGACCGTCTGGTTCTCCGGGTTTGGGGAACCCGTCCTCGTCTCTTGGATCTCAATCTCTTCATCCACGTCTTCAGACGATTTTGGAGACCCGGCTTCTTGTCGGGCCGGGTCATTAAAAGGATCTTGTTCTTGGACGTCTTCAGCCTCATCACCAGCCGCGGTGTCCGCATTATCAGTTGGTTCCTCCGTCTTCTGGTTATCTGTTTCCATGTTCTCCGGGTCACTAACTGTGACTTGAGCGCTAAAGAAAAGGGAGAGAGGCAGTTAGCAACAGTGATTGAAAGTTGTCAGGTATGAAAGGATGTCATATATCAAAGACTTACCCGATGTTTACAGCGTAATCCGGCGGGAGCTCTCTGCTGGAAGCAGATGAGCTCGTCAAAGGGACCGATAGCGGAACCCGGAATTGCCCGGCACGTGGATGGTTGGGAGATGGGTGACGCTGAGGGGATTTGGAGGATTGAGGCGGAGGAGTACCGACCCGGTGGACTGGTGAGGTGGTGATACCGGGATTAAGGGGATCGTCACCCGGAGAACTCCGGGTCACCCTACGCTTGGCCGGGAGAGGGTCCTTCAAGTGTGACGAGTGTGACAACTGTTGGTTAAGTCTACGCATGACATCGAAGGAGTAGGGTTCAGAGGATATAGAAGAGAAAGGAACCTTGGAAACCACTCCTCTGGCTTTCCTCTTGGCCCCGACTGTTACTTCCTGATCAGATTCGGTGGCCTCCGGGTCGTCCTCATCCTTCTCTTCTTCGTCCTCCAGCCCTGCGAGCCGAGTATGTATTGATGGAAAAAGTTAAAATGGGAGGAAAATGATACAAGTAAAGATGATACAAGATCCGGGTAAGAACCTTCATCATCATTGGACGGCTCGTCTTCCTCTTCCGGGTCTCTGGAGGGGGGGGGGGAGGTTTCAACTTTCCAGAAAGGGTCATCAGCCTGAGACAAAAAGATGAAAGTAAGAATTAAAAGCAGTATCTAGTCAAAGTGTGGAAATAAGCTTATGAGTATCGGGTCTTACCGTTGGAGCCGGATTTTCCCGAGTAAATGGAGGTAACCCGGCGATGTTCTTTATGACTTCCAGTTTTTCTGTCAGGAAACCTTTGATGGTTTTGTTGGTGTCGCCGGCTGCAAAGCTCTTGGTAGAATATCGGAGGGCGTCCGTGGCGTGCCCCGAGTACTCGCATATCAATTTGGTGCGGATAGAATTGGGTTGGATCCGGAAATCAACCCAAGTTTTCACTAAATTGAGCCCAAGAAGGCCTTGGGCGGAGAGGATGGCTATTCTAGCTAGTAAAGGCAGGATTGCTTCCCTGTCCGAGTCAGGGGCGAAAGCATTGAATTTTTCAGAAATATCAAGGAGACCCTCCGAGTAACCCGGCAGTTTCTTTTCACCGGGTGGGGAAGTGTCGTGGCAGTAAAAGAAGGATAATTGCCAGTGTTTAACATGGGAATTCAGATTAAGGGTTGGCATTGGTGAGTTCTTGCGGCGTTGGATGGATACCCCGCCGCAAGTGAGAAGTGCCCCGTCACCGCTTTCGCGGCACGGCTTGCACTGGAAAAGTTCGATGAAGAGGGCCAAACTTGGCGGAGTGCACAAGTATGACTCGGACAAAACAATGAAGTGAGTAATATTCAACATAGAGTTAGGCCCTATGTCAAATATCCTGAGGCCATAATGGCTTAGGACCTCACGAAAGAAAGGGTGACCCGGAGGACGGAATCCCCGGGTCACGTGCTCTATGAAACAGATTACCTCGCCGTCAGCGGGTGTGGGCCGGGTCTCGTCACCCGGCGCCCTCCAATGAATGTCCTTCTGAGAGGGGAGGACCCCCAACTCGGCCAGCTCTTCCAGCTTGGCCTTTGTGACTGTGGATCGCCCCCAATTGGCGGATATGGATTGGGTTGTCTTCGCCTGGGCCGACTGTTTCCCTTGCCTTTTGGGAGCCATGGGATCAACCTGCGAAACACGAGGAAAAAAGATACAGGAAATGAAACTCGGAAATATTGGGTTACCCGAGTATATACACGAAGTATCGAGAAGATATGAAAAATAAGAATTATCCGGGTATCATGCCATGAGGTGAAGATTACAAGGTATCCGGGTATCAAGTGTAATTATAGAAACTATTGGTTACTTACGTATTGAAAGGTGTTTGAGGAAGACGGATGATTGCCCATGTATCTACTGCAAGCAAAAGAGCCGGAAAAGGAGGATTTTCCGGGTGTCAATGACATGCGCGGAAAATTGGGATGAAATGGATCTAGATTGGGAAGCTTCCGGACGGTTCTACGAATAAATTGATGATTAATAATGGTAGGAGGGTGGTGTGTGATCATCAATCAGGCTATTGGACGAGCTAGCAAGCATCTAAGCAATTTAATCCGGCGCCACAAGAAAAGCGGCCCGCGGATTGACCTAGATCCAATCCAGAGTAAATCGAAAAATTGCAAGATTGAATTAATGGATACAAGGAACTTACTGGAAGGGATTGGAGTCTAACGCGGCGGCGGCAGATGGTGTGATCTGAATGCCCCTTTGCAACCTCCGATGGGCAGGATGAGGGCGTGGCGGCGGAGCTTGGCGGCGGCACGGAGTGGTTTGAGGACGAACGTGGCCGGCGGCGGTTTGCTCTGGTGGTGAGCTCGGAGTTCCTGCGTCGGTGTTGCGCGGGCTCGAGAAGTGAGAGAGGAGAAGGAGTTGGAATGAAATGTTGCGGTCTAGGTTATCCTCTGGGCATCTATTTATAAGGTGCGGGCGGATAAACTTATTCCAACGGGTGGAAGCCGGAAATTTTGGGATAACGGTTATCTGCGCGGATTTGGTGAGATATGCTTTAAGTGCTAGCCGAGATATCCGGACAAAAATGAGAGGGAGATCTTCTCCGCGACATTAGGGTCAATTATCGAGTAAAGCAAGCCGGATCTTTGACATTTTTGTCAGGGTGCTGGCCCGGAAAGTTAGGCAAGGGATTTGGACAAAGCCGGGTTACTATATGGCCGCCGTGGAGTTAGGCCTATATGTTTATCAAAGCAATGTAACCCGGCCTCCATTGAACTTGTAAGTTTGATAATTTTACAGGGAATAGCGTGCGCTTCAAAGAGGATCTTGTGAAGCCCAAGCTATTCTGGGGACTACTGATGGAGGAGTGATAACCCGGTAGGCCAACTCCAAGGTGTAATTCGGCCCAAAGGACGCTGCGCAAGATCCGGCTAAGGATAAAAGAACTAGAAAGCCCAAGATTGTAGGCCTCGTAACCCGGATTGTGGGTTACGGTAAGGGAAGTTAGGGTTTTATACGCAGTGTCCAGGTAGGATTCCGGGTGCGCCTTGAAGGGCAAGCCAGGGGGTTCGGGTGATTTATAAACCGGCCCCTAGGTTAGGTTAAGAGAGATCCAAGAGTTCTAGCAATATCGCTTGATATCGAGCATCCAGTGTACACACGAGAGTTGAGTTAATATATCGAGATCGGAGACTCGGCGACTTGATTGCCGGCTACCAGATCGAGTATCATCATGTTTTCCTCTGAGCTAAACCCTCTCCCAAACGCCTGTGTCATCTTGCCCCAAGATCAGTTACCCCCGGTAACGTTTGCCGTGATTATCCCACGACAGTCTCCAAGTGCAGAGGTTTGTAGAACAGAAACAAGTTTCACTTAAGTGGATTAGCCAGGGTTTATCGAACTCGGGGAGGAAGAGGTCAAAGATATCCCTCTCAAGCAACCCTGCAATTATGATACAAGAAGTCTCTTGTGTTCCCAACATACCTAATACAATTGTTAGTTGTATATGTGCACTAGTTCGGCGAAGAGAGAGTGAAATACAAGTAATATGGACGATTATAAGTGATAATAGCAATCTGAAATAAAATTGACAGCAAGCAAACATGTAGCACAGCTGATTGTAAACGGTGTTTCAATGCTTAGAAACAAGGCCTAGGGATCATACTTTCACTAGTGCACACTCTTAACAATAATAACATAATTGAATGCATAAATATCATCTCTTCACTATGCTACTCCGAACCACTCTCCGGTCGAATAACAAACACCAATCATTACGTAGGAGCACTTCTTAGAGTTCGTATTTTCCCATCTAGGTAACCCCCACGCTATCACCATGAGACCTAGATGGTTCCAGACAAACACCACAATTTCATAGTTCATCCAACACAAAATATAAATATCATGCTAAACCACACGGTGCACACACTGTCACCTTTACACCGTGATCAAAGTGTCTAAGGAGATCTCATAACAAAATCACTTAAGTAGCATAACAGATGAAGAGTAATGTCGAGACATCGTAGTAGAATTCATAGACGGGGGTGCCATGAGACTACTGATAGAGATGTGGGGGGACGTGATTGTGCGAAGGACAATGACACAGGGTTTTTACCCAGGTTCGGTACGTCGCAGTAATGCGACGTTCCTACTCCTGCAATCTCACTAATCAGGACTAAATTCTAGAATCCGGCTTCTGTGCATCAACTTATTGGGCCTCCCAATGGACCGTAATCCACTACCACTTGGGCCACCCGGGTAATCCGGCACTTTAGACTGTCACCTGATATGCCCCTATTCGGCATATATCCGACAGTAGCCCCCAAGGAGGATTAAGACTCTGATTCGCCGTCTTTCGCCAAATGCATATTTTCCGAGAAATATCGGCCTGCAGTCTTGATTCTTCTTTTTCTCCTCAAAGGGTGTTATAACGCAAAACTCGGAATCCAGAAAATCCGGCTTTTCTTCCACGAATCTTCGCGGAGAAGGAACTTCCTACGTCAGCGCTTTAATCTTACTGACGTCAGGGACGTTTGGGTGTCAAGCGGGAAACCCAGAAACATATCTCTGACAGATTCTCGCGGGAAACGAGGCGATAGCAATAATCACCCGTCGTTTCATTTCCCGGAATTTCTGGCGAGTGACACGCGTTGATCATCCAACGGTCAAAAGAGCCGTTAGCAAGCATCGTGACGGGCTTCCGGCTATAAATAGCCGCCTCCGTCCTCCGAGGAAACCTTCTGCTCTCACTTCGCAGCACCATTTCCAGCGCCCAAGTTCTCACAGAGCAACTCCCGAGCGCACAAACGCCATCCGAGACCTCACCGGAGCAACCGCGCGCCGCCCATCGATGGCATCCCCAAGCTCCTCACCGGCCCGTTCTGTCGCAAAGGACATCGACGAAATCATCGATATGATGGATCCACAACTGGATTCACCGGTGCACGCCTCCGGCGACGAGCCGACGAAGGCCACTGGCGGTGCGGCGGGCGAGGAAATCCATCCCACCGCCGCAGATCTTGCGGGGTCTTCTTCCGCGCCTTCCCCGCCGTTCGCGCCCGAGACGGCGGAAGAAAAAATCGCACTCGTCAGAGACGAGCTCGCGGCCACGGAGGCCGCAGCGTCCTCCGCCGCCGGAGCAGAAGACGAGGTGGAAACTGCCGGCAACTGGAGCGCAAGCAGTATTCCGCCATCCCTCCTTCCGACAATGGAGAAGGAGGGGCTCGTGCTGAAGGGGACATGGCGGATCCCAGAGGACGAAACCGAGCCCGCGCCAAAGGACGATGAACGTGTGCTCCTCACCTCCCATATACTAAGAGGTATGGGTCTTCCACCATCCGCCTTTTTTCTCCAAATCTTAGCCCACTACAACATCCAGTCCCACAATCTACCACCCAACTCCATCCTCTACCTAGCCGGATTTCAGGCCCTTTTCGAGGGATATCTAGGTATAGCACCTAGGTTAGATTTCTGGCTTTATTGCTTTGGGGTTAAGCGGAACTCTTCGGAGGGCGCACTCCCAACTTGTGGGACCATATCCTTCACCCTGCGTAGATTCAGGGAGGACTGGTTCCCCAAGACCAAGACATCGGAATCCGTCAAATTCTGGACGGATTCCTTCTTTTATCATCCCGACGTTCCCTTCCCTGGGAAAACCACCAGGGTTCCACCTTTCTCGAATACCGCTGCTGTTCCCCAAGAAAACTGGGGAACTGAAGCAGTTCAGACCCTGCCGCCGGATCTTCTCAGGATCAAGCAGCGCATCGCAAAGCTCGTCGCTTCCGATCCGCCTCTAACTGGCATGGACACAGTCCTTTGCTGGCTAGAAAGGCGGATTCAGCCTTTGGCTAATCACGGCGCTCGCCTTCTCTGCGAGTACTCGGGAGACGGCGATGCTATGCGGACAACCAGCAAGGCTTGGTCGGCAAAAGATTTGCGGAAACGCGCAAATCAATTGGTCGCATCCCGCGACCAATATGAAGAAAGCCGGCCAATGTACACGGCCGCGAATCCGGCTCCCAAGGTACAATTCTTTGCCTTTTGGGTTTTAATCCTTTTCGTTTTCTTGGTTTTCGTGTTTTTATCTCAGCTTTTGCCTTCTTACCAGATTGCCGAGCTTCCTGAGTTGGAACTTGCTTCCGATGCCGAGTTGGAGGCATTACGTGCCACCTTTGCGGGTGGACGTAAGCGCAAGAAGATTTCCGCTTCCCAGGAAATCATTGACCTTGACGGGGTCCCCGTCGTCACCTCCAGGTTCAAACATCTGGGTTGTTTTACTTTGTCGGAATTTCTCCCTTTTTCTCGGAGTTTTAACTTTCCGGCTTTTCTCCTTTTTAGCCTGCCTCCCTCTACTCTGAAGCCGAAAAAGCTAAAGAGGCACAAAGCTGTGGCCAGCAGAGGCCCACATCCTTCTCCTGCTACTGCTCCGGATACACCGGTACTTACAACAGAAGAGCACGCTGCTACCCCCAACGTCGAAACCCAACAGACCAGCCAGCCCATTGTGCCGGAAACGTACACGAGGAAAAGGGCGGTCCCTGAGGTGGGAGGTCCTTCTCGGATAACTGAGGAGGAAATTCCCACCTTCGATAAAGAATTCAAGAATATCAACGAGGGCCTTAGCGCGGCTGGGACTCTTTTTGCTGAGTACGCAAAGGAGTTCACTGAAAACTTGGCAGGTTTACAACGAATGAGCCAGGTATTATCTCTAGCCCCCAAGCAATAAGTTAAAATGCATGCTTTTAACTTTAATGCTTTCATCTTTATCATGCTTGTTTCTAACTTAAGCGTTCTGGTTCATTTCCGTGTTTCAGCAAACCGCCGAAACCATAAACATGGAAGTTTTCAACAAGCTAACTGTCAAGAATAAGGAGGTTAGAAGCCTTCTCTCTATTCTTGAAGTTAAGGAAACAGAGCTGGCATCGTCTCAGCTACAGCTGGAGGAAACAACAGGTATACTTTTAATTTTCTGAAGTTCCTTGTCCATAATTTTTTCTAAGTACTTTTCCGAGTTTACTTAACCCAGAATATTTTTCCTTGCTTTCTAGCCGCTTTGGCGAAAGCCAAGCAAGTTGCTGAAGATGCCGACAATGCCGAGAATCTCCGTCGGGAGAACTTGGACCTTCATAAGGGAAAACAACGTTGCACTTCCTTACCAGAAAAGGGTGGGTGGGTGGGGAAAGAAGAAAAGGAACAGAATTCCTACTCTCACGTTTCATTTTTCCTATATAGCTACAAAATAGTTTCTAGACTCAACTGCGACCAGTAAAAAGGGATCCTACAGGCAGACAGGCTCTGATACCATTTGTCGCACCCGGACATCTAAAGGATACTCGCCGTTCCGTTGAACAGTAGTAGATTGGATTACGGGGCTTACCGGCACCCGCGTCCTCTTACGAGTAGGCCAACACACGTATGTGTGACAACCAACCCCTATCTGTTCAGCGTCGACGTAAACTATCCCATAGAAATCAGGATACTTCCATTGACGTACTTCAAAACATACACACATGGTACGTCAACGGCGTTTGAACAAGTGATATCACAACAGATCTCTACGACACAAAAGATTGAAATAAGGTGCAAATAGCTCTCATTAGAGCAGAGATAGCAAATACAATCATTCAGAGGGCACATGCCCCAACATAACATCATTACATCACAGCGGAAGCATTCAACATGTCTGAGTACAGACAAGATCCAAAAAGGCCTAAGAGGCCGGAAACGAAAAGACGGAGCCCATCCACGAAGTCTCGGATCCTGCCCGGGTCCGCTATCTACTCGTCAGCAGTCTCGTCATACTCCACGTAGTAGCCACCATGTAGATCCTCGAATCGTAGTCTGCGGAAACCACAGCCCCAAAGGGGTCAGTACATAAACGTACTGGCAAGCAAGACTCACAGTTCACCAAAGTGTAACCCGTCAACACCAAGCACAGATGCCTTGGGTTCAACGGAAGAGAGGGGATATAAAAGATGCTGCAACTGGCTGCGCTAACCAACTACAGAGATTCTACCACTTCCGACCAACAGAAAGGAGATAAGATCGAGGATTGTAACCAACTGAAAGATAACTTCAAACAAACCCATCCTGGATCTCGCCCTTATCCAAAGAAGCAATCCGAGGATAACTCACACAGTTGTATTAAAGGTGAATCAAATTATTGTGTCATCAACCTATTACTAGTCAAGTTATTAATCATTGGGTGTAACATGTTTGATCATTATGTTTAAGTTGTCCTGAGTACTTGTTAGCCAGTACTTTCACCAAGTAATCCATAACCGCGGAAAACACGGCTTCTCGAGAAGATTATCACTGCAGGGTTGCACCAATTTGGCCGTACACGCAAGAATATCCCGCCAGATGGAAATGCACTTCCACCAAGCGGGGCACTCTACACAACTCGACTCTTCTTCGCATCAAGCCCAAAGAACCTTGGGCGCACGGCTAATCGAGCCCAGAAGAAAATGGACCCTCATAGCACTCTAAGAACGTGTCCCCCTATATGCCGACTACAAAAGTTCCACCCTGGCCTGGGCTCGCAAAAACATGCATGCGGCAAATGGAAAAAACGAACTAAATGAGGCGATTTGGACGAGATGCGAATCGAATCAAATTGAGGGGGGCGCCCATACTCGCTTCCCACATGCGGTTAGTGCGCTCATCATGGATCAGTAGACAAGACCCTTTTCCTATTAGGGTCGACACTAGCAGGCCTCAAAACCACACAGGGCCTCCTGCCGGTGCCTTATCATCAAATTATTATTAGTAATAACATTAGCATGATTGATTGATTAAACATCGAGCCCCCAGAACATAAAGAAGTAGTAACAGAAAGTAACGGGTAACAGACTCGAGCAAAACAACCTAAGCATGCTAGTAAGACACTGGCTCAACCAAAAGGGATGATAGGAGTGGAGGTGAGGCAATATCAAGGTTAAGGGATTCATGTGATGGGTTCGTAACAGAAACAACTACTACTAGGGCTAGCAGAAAAGAACAACGGAAAGTATCGGCAACCAAGGTTGAAAGGAACACAGTGGTTCATGTGAGTGATAACTTGCCTGCAAAACCCAGTAGCCTGGTACTGAGCTAACTCCTTAGAAGGGGTGTCGTAAGTATCGTCGGTCTCAACGTCGTCGTGTATCCGAGAAGAAGCAAACAATCAATGCAGAAAGATAAACAATCAATATCATGGCATAGTGCACAAACATGGGATGATGCATGACCATTTAATTGATGCATAGAAATAAACTAGTTGACAAGATAGAAACAGGATTAAATGGACCCACATGCAATTTGAGTTGCACCTGAAAAGCCCATGAATTATGGTTGAATTAAGTGTTTTACAACTAATCAACTTGTGTAAGTGAATTAGCATGATGCATGGGTGAGGAAAACAGCAAAATAACAACAATAGAAGCAATTGGAGATAAGGTTTAACAAGTTTAGAAATTCATTTATTAAGTTTGGAAATTTTGGTTCCTTAAAGGTGTCACGCAAGCATTTGTTGTTTTCATCAAGTTAAATTGTTCAAAATAGACAACAAAGTTCATATTTGAAAAGAACACACAATTTTAGGTGGATTACATGTTTCACTTGTTGAAAAAGGATTTCAAATAAATTATTTATGAATTAAACAAGTTTAAGCAAGAATTAAATGAATTTAATTCAAACATGAACTTATTTGAATTTTTATTTGTGCAAAACATTAAGTGAGATTCATATTTGAAAAGTTTATGTTTTTCTGGTTTGAAAACATATTTTATATGTCCCAAAAGAATTTGTTTTGATCAAGTTATAGAATTAACAATATTAAATGAATTAAACAAGGTTTAAATTATTTAACCAATTTTAATTATTCAAAACATGAAACAAATTTTATATTTGAAAAGGTGGTTTAATTTTGCATGGAAAACATATTTCATTTGTTGAAATTGGATTTAAAATGAGCAAGTTATTATTTTGGCAATTTTAAATGCAATAAACAAGAAACAGTTGTTTTGAGCAATTTAAATTATTCAAAACAGCCAACAAAATTTATATTTGGAAAGTACATGAAAAGTTGATTGGAAAACATATTTAGTTTGTTGAATTTGGAATTTTTATGCCCAAGTTATGAATTTTGCAAGTTTAAGTGAATTTGACAAGTTTTCAAATATTGCACCAATTTAAAATATTCAAAACAGTAAACAAATTTTATATTTGGAAAAAACATTTAATTTGGGACAGAAAACATATTTAAAAGGTCAAAATTGGAGTTACAATGATTTTCTTATGCAATTTACAAGATATAGTGCAAATCTGCCATTTTTTAATGAACCAGGAACTTGGAAAAAATATTTGCAGGGGCTAGATTAATTACCAGGGGCCTATTGGTGATTACCAGGAAGTTCTGTGACCAAAACATTGCAAAAATAAAAGTTTGTTTTATTTGGGAGAGGGGGGACTCGATCCCCTCACCTCCTGACTGCACCAAAGGGACCTAACCAGTGGGATGTTTCTCTGTGTGTGGCTAGGATGGGAGCAGCGAGGGGGATAAGGTGTGGTTGAGCGCTGTAACTGAAAAAAAAATAACTGAACCTGCACGTACTCGCTGAACCAACGACGGAAGGAAAACGATCTGCGGGCTGCTGCTCGCGGCCGGAGGGGGCGGCTGGCGTGTGGGAGGCTACGAGGGGAGGAAGATGGAGGGAGGCGAGCGAGGGGGGAGAGGCCTCACCTTCGGGCGGAAGGCAGGAGGCGGTCGGGTGCAGTAGTCGGGGCGGACAGCAGGCGAAGCAGGGAGCGGCCGGCGGCGAGTCCCGCACGGCGGCGGCGCTCCGGTGCTCCTCGGGCCCGACCGAGGGCACGGCGAGGGAGAGGAACCCGTGGCGGTTCCATTCCCGTGGAGATCCCGCCCGGAGGACGCCCACAGTCCCCGCGCCTTCGCCTCCAAATTCCGGCCAGAAGTGGTCTGTTGGGGTTCAGTTAACAGGAAGGGAGAAGTACAGAGAGGAGGGAGATGGAGGAGATGAGGGAGGAAGAGGATGGCGGCTGGGAGGAGGCTAGGGTTAGGTCTAGCAAGCAGAGGGGGAAAGGTGGTCGTTTTAAGGGGCAGAGGAGCAAGGTACGGCAGCAATCCTGGAGGGGAGGGAGAGATCGAGTGGTTCTGCTGCCGTTCGTACAGGGTGACGACAGGGGGAGGAAGACGACAGAGAAGGGGGTATTGGGCCAGAATAGATGGGCTTGCGGGGGAGAAAGGAGATGGGGTTGGGCTGGTCTGCCTCTCCATTGCTTTTATTTTTATTTCGTTTCTCTGTTTTTTTTGTAGCAAAACGAAAATGGAAGGAAATGTTAGGTTTTAGTGTTAGTAAAAATCCTAGAAAATTAGGGTGAGCTTATCATGTTAAATTCAACCCATTACCAAGTTTGGATTTCAAAAAATGTTTAAAGTTTTGTGCTGTTTGGATATAAACCAAATTTAGATGATTTTGAATATTTAACATGATTATTAAGTCAACCCTTTAATAGAATGACCCAAGTGATTTAATTGGAAACAAAAGATCATAAAATGTTTTGGGTTATTATTTTTATACTTTCACATGGAACACATTTGGTTTGGATTGGGAGGTTTTTGTTAATTAATGATTTAATATTTGAAAACAACAAGCTTAATAGGGTGAACCCTATTAATTAAAGTGATTAGAATGATTTGATTGTCTTAGAGATTTTCATAGATTCAAAGTGGTTCTGTTTGATGCATTGGGTTTGAGTTTGAAATTTGATTTGGATTTAATTGATTGAATACAACCATTAATTTGATAAGTGAGCATTATGGAATAAAAGAAAACAATTTGGTTGATTTTATTTGTGACTTTTATTTAAAAGGTTGTAACAGAGCAAGTATGAAAACAAAGCATTTGAAATTGTTTGAGTTTCATTGTGAAAACAAATAAGAACAGATGCAAAACAAATAGTAAACAAGGCAAACAATGAAATAAATATGATGCCATGATGCAATACTTTAATAACGAGAAATCAAACATTCTAAATGGTAGGTTTTCATACTTGGGCTGTTACAAAACGCCCCCCCTTGAAGGAATCGCGCCCCGAGATTCCTACTGAGAAAAGAAAAGGTCCGGAAACTTCTTGGGAAGATCCTCTTAAGTTGTGACACGTGAAACACATCGTGCACATTGGATAGACGTCAGGGAATTTGGAAACCACCGGAACATTTTCAATTGAAGGAAGAGGTTTTGTATGGAGGGTGTATAGCTGAAAAGAATTTGTTTACTTTGGAGAATAGTCTATATGGAATGTGGTGATTCAGGAATGCTTCCTTGAAACAACCCCATGTGATAGGAATGCCAGCTCTCATAGCCTGGAATCAACAACAACAACAACAACAACAACAACAACAACAACAACAACCTTTCTGGCCAGATAGACTTGATATTTTGGAAGTTTTGATTAGACGCCGGTAGAAGAATTGAAGTGGAAAACAACAACAAGATTTGAACGGACGAAAAGGATGTTGAGAAGAACAGGATAACGAAGCAACACCGGGAAAACGAGAACAAAACTCCTGAGGTACTACGGAAAACCCATCCGGGCTTCTAAAGGATCAATATCTACTGCTTAAGGAATAGAGGATTTGCTTCCGGGGCTTACACGCCTCCGTTCTCAATCGTGAGTAGGCAACATGATGAATCATGTCACAACCACCTCCATTCCTATGGTCTAGTAGATATAACCATCCTAGAGAAACCAGGATTCGTGAAAACCTAACTTGAAAGTTTAGATGAGAAGGGAAAACAACGTTGCACTTCCTTACCAGAAAAGGGTGGGTGTGTGGGGAAAGAAGAAAAGGAACAGAATTCCTACTCTCACGTTTCATTTTTCCTATATAGCTACAAAATAGTTTCTAGACTCAACTGCAACCAGTAAAAAGGGATCCTACAGGCAGACAGGCTCTGATACCATTTGTCGCACCCGGACTTCTAAAGGATACTCGCCATTCCGTTGAGCAGTAGTAGATTGGATTACGGGGCTTACCGGCACCCGCGTCCTCTTACGAGTAGGCCAACACACGTATGTGTGACAACCAACCCCTATCTGTTCAGCGTCGACGTAAACTATCCCATAGAAATCAGGATACTTCCATTGACGTACTTCAAAACATACACACATGGTACGTCAATGGCGTTTGAACAAGTGATATCACAACAGATCTCTACGACACAAAAGATTGAAATAAGGTGCAAATAGCTCTCATTAGAGCAGAGATAGCAAATACAGTCATTCAGAGGGCACATGCCCCAACATAACATCATTACATCACAGCGGAAGCATTCAACATGTCTGAGTACAGACAAGATCCAAAAAGGCCTAAGAGGCCGGAAACGAAAAGACGGAGCCCATCCACGAAGTCTCGGATCCTGCCCGGGTCCGCTATCTACTCGTCAGCAGTCTCGTCATACTCCACGTAGTAGACACCATGTAGATCCTCGAATCGTAGTCTGCGGAAACCACAGCCCCAAAGGGGTCAGTACATAAACGTACTGGCAAGCAAGACTCACAGTTCACCAAAGTGTAACCCGTCAACACCAAGCACAGATGCCTTGGGTTCAACGGAAGAGAGGGGATATAAAAGATGCTGCAACTGGCTGCGCTAACCAACTACAGAGATTCTACCACTTCCGACTAACAGAAAGGAGATAAGATCGAGGATTGTAACCAACTGAAAGATAACTTCAAACAAACCCATCCTGGATCTCGCCCCTTATCCAAAGAAGCAATCCGAGGATAACTCACACAGTTGTATTAAAGGTGAATCAAATTATTGTGTCATCAACCTATTACTAGTCAAGTTATTAATCATTGGGTGTAACATGTTTGATCATTATGTTTAAGTTGTCCTGAGTACTTGTTAGCCAGTACTTTCACCAAGTAATCCATAACCGCGGAAAACACGGCTTCTCGAGAAGATTATCCCTGCAGGGTTGCACCAATTTGGCCGTACACGCAAGAATATCCCGCCAGATGGAAATGCACTTCCACCAAGCGGGGCACTCTACACAACTCGACTCTTCTTCGCATCAAGCCCAAAGAACCTTGGGCGCACGGCTAATCGAGCCCATAAGAAAATGGACCCTCATAGCACTCTAAGAACGTGTCCCCCTATATGCCGACTACAAAAGTTCCACCCTGGCCTGGGCTCGCAAAAACATGCATGCGGCAAATGGAAAACACGAACTAAATGAGGCGATTTGGACGAGATGCGAATCGAATCAAATTGAGGGGGGCGCCCATACTCGCTTCCCACATGCGGTTAGTGCGCTCATCATGGATCAGTAGACAAGACCCTTTTCCTATTAGGGTCGACACTAGCAGGCCTCAAAACCACACAGGGCCTCCTGCCGGTGCCTTATCATCAAATTATTATTAGTAATAACATTAGCATGATTGATTGATTAAACATCGAGCCCCCAGAACATAAAGAAGTAGTAACAGAAAGTAACGGGTAACAGACTCGAGCAAAACAACCTAAGCATGCTAGTAAGACACTGGCTCAACCAAAAGGGATGATAGGAGTGGAGGTGAGGCAATATCAAGGTTAAGGGATTCATGTGATGGGTTCGTAACAGAAACAACTACTACTAGGGCTAGCAGAAAAGAACAACGGAAAGTATCGGTAACCAAGGTTGAAAGGAACACAGTGGTTCATGTGAGTGATAACTTGCCTGCAAAACCCAGTAGCCTGGTACTGAGCTAACTCCTTAGAAGGGGTGTCGTAAGTATCGTCGGTCTCAACGTCGTCGTGTATCCGAGAAGAAGCAAACAATCAATGCAGAAAGATAAACAATCAATATCATGGCATAGTGCACAAACATGGGATGATGCATGACCATTTAATTGATGCATAGAAATAAACTAGTTGACAAGATAGAAACAAGATTAAATGGACCCACATGCAATTTGAGTTGCACCTGAAAAGCCCATGAATTATGGTTGAATTAAGTGTTTTACAACTAATCAACTTGTGTAAGTGAATTAGCATGATGCATGGGTGAGGAAAACAACAAAATAACAACAATATAAGCAATTGGAGATAAGGTTTAACAAGTTTAGAAATTCATTTATTAAGTTAGGAAATTTTGGTTCCTTAAAGGTGTCACGCAAGCATTTGTTGTTTTCATCAAGTTAAATTGTTCAAAATAGACAACAAAGTTCATATTTGAAAAGAACACACAATTTTAGGTGGATTACATGTTTCACTTGTTGAAAAAGGATTTCAAATAAATTATTTATGAATTAAACAAGTTTAAGCAAGAATTAAATGAATTTAATTCAAACATGAACTTATTTGAATTTTTATTTGAGCAAAACATTGAGTGAGATTCATATTTGAAAAGTTTATGTTTTTCTGGTTTGAAAACATATTTTATATGTCCCAAAAGAATTTGTTTTGATCAAGTTATAGAATTAACAATATTAAATGAATTAAACAAGGTTTAAATTATTTAACCAATTTTAATTATTCAAAACATGAAACAAATTTTATATTTGAAAAGGTGGTTTAATTTTGCATGGAAAACATATTTCATTTGTTGAAATTGGATTTAAAATGAGCAAGTTATTATTTTGGCAATTTTAAATGCAATAAACAAGAAACAGTTGTTTTCAGCAATTTAAATTATTCAAAACAGCCAACAAAATTTATATTTGGAAAGTACATGAAAAGTTGATTGGAAAACATATTTAGTTTGTTGAATTTGGAATTTTTATGCCCAAGTTATGAATTTTGCAAGTTTAAGTGAATTTGACAAGTTTTCAAATATTGCACCAATTTAAAATATTCAAAACAGTAAACAAATTTTATATTTGGAAAGAACATTTAATTTGGGACAGAAAACATATTTAAAAGGTCAAAATTGGAGTTACAATGATTTTCTTATGCAATTTACAAGATATAGTGCAAATCTGCCATTTTTTAATGAACCAGGGACTTGGAAAAAATATTTGCAGGGGCTAGATTAATTACCAGGGGCCTATTGGTGATTACCAGGAAGTTCTGTGACCAAAAAATTGCAAAAATAAAAGTTTGTTTTATTTGGGAGAGGGGGGACTCGATCCCCTCACCTCCTGATTGCACCAAAGGGACCTAACCAGTGGGATGTTTCTCTGTGTGTGGCTAGGATGGGAGCAGCGAGGGGGATAAGGTGTGGTTGAGCGCTGTAACTGAAAAAAAAATAACTGAACCTGCACGTACTCGCTGAACCAACGACGGAAGGAAAACGATCTGCGGGCTGCTGCTCGCGGCCGGAGGGGGCGGCTGGCGTGTGGGAGGCTGCGAGGGGAGGAAGATGGAGGGAGGCGAGCGAGGGGGGAGAGGCCTCACCTTCGGGCGGAAGGCAGGAGGCGGTCGGGTGCAGTAGTCGGGGCGGACAGCAGGCGAAGCAGGGAGCAGCCGGCGACGAGTCCCGCACGGCGGCGACGCTCCGGTGCTCCTCGGGCCCGACCGAGGGCACGGCGAGGGAGAGGAACCCGTGGCGGTTCCATTCCCGTGGAGATCCCGCCTGGAGGACGCCCACAGTCCCCGCGCCTTCGCCTCCAAATTCCGGCCAGAAGTGGTCTGTTGGGGTTCAGTTAACAGGAAGGGAGAAGTACAGAGAGGAGGGAGATGGAGGAGATGAGGGAGGAAGAGGATGTCGGCTGGGAGGAGGCTAGGGTTAGGTCTAGCAAGCAGAGGGGGAAAGGTGGTCGTTTTAAGGGGCAGAGGAGCAAGGTACGGCAGCAATCCTGGAGGGGAGGGAGAGATCGAGTGGTTCTGCTGCCGTTCGTACAGGGTGACGACAGGGGGAGGAAGACGACAGAGAAGGGGGTATTGGGCCAGAATAGATGGGCTTGGGGGGGAGAAAGGAGATGGGGTTGGGCTGGTCTGCCTCTCCATTGCTTTTATTTTTATTTCGTTTCTCTGTTTTTTTTTGTAGCAAAACGAAAATGGAAGGAAATGTTAGGTTTTAGTGTTAGTAAAAATCCTAGAAAATTAGGGTGAGCTTATCATGTTAAATTCAACCCATTACCAAGTTTGGATTTCAAAAAATGTTTAATGTTTTGTGCTGTTTGGATATAAACCAAATTTAGATGATTTTGAATATTTAACATGATTATTAAGTCAACACTTTAATAGAATGACCCAAGTGATTTAATTGGAAACAAAAGATCATAAAATGTTTTGGGTTATTATTTTTATACTTTCACATGGAACACATTTGGTTTGGATTGGGAGGTTTTTGTTAATTAATGATTTAATATTTGAAAACAACAAGCTTAATAGGGTGAACCCTATTAATTAAAGTGATTAGAATGATTTGATTGGCTTAGAGATTTTCATAGATTCAAAGTGGTTCTGTTTGATGCATTGGGTTTGAGTTTGAAATTTGATTTGGATTTAATTGATTGAATAAAACCATTAATTTGATAAGTGAGCATTATGGAATAAAAGAAAACAATTTGGTTGATTTTATTTGTGACTTTTATTTAAAAGGTTGTAACAGAGCAAGTATGAAAACAAAGCATTTGAAATTGTTTGAGTTTCATTGTGAAAACAAATAAGAACAGATGCAAAACAAATAGTAAACAAGGCAAACAATGAAATAAATATGATGCCATGATGCAATACTTTAATAACAAGAAATCAAACATTCTAAATGGTAGGTTTTCATACTTGGGCTGTTACACAGAAGCCCCCGAGGATGACAGCAGTGAAGAAGACTCGGATGCTTAAAGAACTCTCCCTGCCCTGGATAGGAGAAATAGGAAATAGGAGCATTACTGTACTTTACAATGTAATTTTTATTGTAATGCTTCTATTCTTTTGTATGAACAAGTACTTCGCCTTTTGCAGTTAACTTTTATGAAATCCTTTGCAAGTTTTCCGGGTTTTATATTTCTTAATCTTCTAAGTTCTCTGGTTTATGTGCTTTAACTGTCCTTAGTGTTTGAAATGGATCAGTAGTACTTTAATCTTCACGCCAAGTTACTGGGTAAAACCGATCAGTTTAAACTTGGAAACATGGATCATACTAAAGGCATTTTTTACTTACTAGCTCCAGTGACCCAACACATAAACAATCAGATAATCCTTAGAGAAAAGTAAAGAATTTTTTGAATGAAGCTCGGGCACGCAGGCACAATCCGAGTTTCCTTTAACCTTTAGTAGGCTGAAAATCATTCAGTTTTTAAACGCCGAGCACACAGGCACAATTCGGGTTAACATTGAGTATTTTGTAAGATCATTGGGAAATAGATAAGGCGGAATCATGCTTTGTACTATAATAACCTTGTAAAAACATGGATGTAAGAATTCCGACAACTTTATTTCATGATCTCAAAGATGTTTATATAGAAATTGAACTAAGTATAGAAGGGACGTAACTGCTGGATACTCCAGTGCCTCTTTGTCTCTCCTAGTTCGTCATCTATCTTTCTCTTTCTTTTGTGATTCGGCTTTTCGGGATCATCTTCCGTATCTCGAATGTCTACAAGATAATATGATCCATTCTTCATGGCTTTACTGATGACGAATGGTCCTTCCCATACTGGGGCCAGTTTGTGCTTTCTTTGCTGCACCAATCTTAGCACTAGGTCACCTTCTTTAAAAGAACGATGCCTGATTTTCCGACTATGATAACGTCGTAAACCTTGTTGATAGATGGCGAATCTTTGAAGCATAAGTTCTCGTTCCTCTTCTAAGAGATCGACGGCATCCTGTCGTGCTTTTTCGGCATCCGAGTCGTCGAAATCCTGCACTCTTGGGTTATCATGGATCATGTCCGTTGGAAGAATTGCTTCTGCACCATAAACTAGGAAAAACGGGGTTTGCCCAGTTGACCTATTTGGTGTTGTTCGAATGCTCCAAAGCACGGAAGGTAGCTCTTCTACCCATGCCCCAGCTGCTCTATGAAGAGGAGATTCGAGTCTTGGGCGTATTCCTTGTAAGATTGAGCTATTCATTCTTTCAAGCTGTCCATTGGATTGCGAGTGTGCCACAGATGCGAGATCTAGGCGAATTCCCGTTTGTCGGCAATATTTTGCCAACTCTCCAATTAAGAAATTTGTCCCGTTGTCGGTTATTATGCTGTGTGGAACGCCGTATCTCATGACTATGTCAATGATGAAATTTCTGGCAGTTACACCGTCAAGTTTTTTGATGGGTTTGGCCTCCACCCACTTGGTATATTTATCCACTGCAACGAGTAGATGTGTAAGTCCGTCTCTTGCAGTTTTGAATGGTCCCATAATATCTAGCCCCCAGACCGCAAACGGCCATGTAATGGGGATAGTTTTGAGTGCTTGGGCTGGCATATTTGTCTGCTTGGTGTAATATTGACACCCTGCACATGTGTTTACTATGTGCTCAGCGTCTGTCTTGGCTGTTAGCTAGAAAAACCCTGCACAGAATGCTTTTTTGACTATGCTTTTTGATTGAGCATGATGTTCGCAATCTCCGGTATGGATTTCTTGCAGGATTTCTCGTCCTTCTTCTGGTGAAATACATCGCAGAAAAATTCCGGTAGTACAACGTTTATACAGGCAATTGTTAATTACCGTGTATCCTTTGCATCGACGCTGAATCTGTCTTTGCAAGACTTCGTCTGCTCCATCCGGGTACTTCTGATCAACTAAGAAGTTTAAATATGGGATTGTCCAATCCGAGTTAACGAGCATGACTTCAATTGACTCGTAAGCCAGAGGATAATCAACATCTCCATCCATTATCAATGGTTCGTACAAATGTTGGACGAATACACCTGGTGGTAGGATTTTTACCCTTTCTGATCCCATGCGGGCTAATGCATCCGCGTTCCAATTTTTCTCCCTTTTAACATGGAGCATTTCGAATCCGAAGAAACAGATGGCAAATTCGTCAACCGTTCTCCGGTATTCGGCCATTATAGCGCTTTTGGCGTCCCAAGTTTGGTTGAGCTGGTGTTGTACCAAATCTGAGTCGCTATAGCATAAAATGCGTTTGACCCCTATTTCCTTTGCAATATGCAAGCCGTGAAGCAAAGCTTCGTATTCTGCCACATTATTGCTGGTGTTGAAGTGTATTTGTAATACATACTCCATTGTATCTCCTTTAGGGGATTTCAGGACTACACCAGCTCGAGCGCCCTCTTTCATCTTGGATCCATCGAAGTGCATAATATAGTACTCGGACTCCGGGATTGGTGTTTTTTCCATTGCTTCCGTCCAGTCGGCAACAAAATCTGCCAGAACCTGGGATTTTATTGCCGTCCTGGGCTGATACTTAATGTCGAATGCTGCTAGCTCGATGCCCCATTTGGCTACTCGGCCTGTCGCCTCCGCATTGTTTATTATATCCCCTAGTGGTGCTTTGCATACCACCGTTATGGAATGTCCTTGGAAATAATGGCGAAGTTTTCTAGATGCGAAAAATACGTCATATGCCAGTTTTTGGTAGTGTGGATATCTTTGTTTGGACTCGGAGAAAACTTCACTTACATAATATACCGGATGCTGATCGGGTATGCTCTGTTCGTCTTTCTTCCTTTCCACAACAATTACTTCACTAATAACCCGGTTTGTAGCCGTTAGGTACAATAGCATAGGTTCTTCGTCTTTTGGGGATGCCAAAATCGGAGTTTTCATCAAAGTTTCTTTCAACTGGGTTAGCGCTGCATCTGCCTCCTCTGTCCAATCAAATTTCTCGGATTTTTTCAATAACTTATACAGTGGCAAGGCTTTATCCCCCAGCCGGCTAATAAACCTGCTGACGGCTGCAGCGGAACCCGTCAATCTTTGCACATCTTTTACGCACGTAGGCTTGGAGATGTTTAAGATTGCTTTGATATTTTCTGGGTTTACTTCTATTCCTCTATGAGAAACGATGAAACCTAGAAGTTTTCCTGAGGGAACCCCGAATACGCACTTTAATGGATTTAACTTCAATTTATAAGTGCGCAAATTTTCGAAGGTTTCTCGCAAATCCTCAAGGATTGTTTCTTTTTCCTTGGTAACGACAGCAATGTCTTCCACGTAAACGTGGACATTTTTGCCAATCTGACTATGCAAACACCGTTGCATGCAACGCTGGTAGGTTGCACCTGCGTTTTTCAGGCCAAATGACATGGTTATGTAATAGTACGTCCCATAGGGGGTTATGAACGAAGTTTTGATTTGATCTTACTTTTTCATGCGTATTTGATGATACCCGGAATATGCATCCAAAAAGCATAAAAGCTTAGAGCCTGCAGTGGCATCTATTATTTGATCGATTCGCGGTAACGCAAACCTATCTTTTGGACACAGTTTGTTCAGGCCGGTGTAATCTATACACATCCTAAGGGTAGTAGTATCTTTCTTCGGGACTAATACTGAATTTTATGACCATTTAGTATGTATAACTTACCGGATAAAATCTGCTGCCAAAAGCCGGATAATCTCCTTGCCAATAGTCTTCCGTCTTCTTCCGTCAAATCGACGGAGACCTTGCTTGACGGGTTTGGATCCTGGAATAACCTTAAGTTGATGCTCGGCAAGTTCCCTGGGTACGCCTGGCATGTTCGCTGGACACAAGCAAAAATATCCCAGTTCTCACGGAGGAATTTGATGAGCTCGCTTTCCTATTTGTCGGTCATCCCAGTTCCCACTACGAAATTTTTTGTCGGATCTTTGGGATCTAGGATTACCTGTCTTGCGTTCTCGGAAGCCTTGAAGCTATCTGCTGACTTCTGGCTTTCTTTTCCCGCCGGCATTTCTGTCGGCGATACCTCTTTGGCCAGCTCTTTCAACTCTTCCTTTGCTATGACTTTCTCAGCGCAAAGGGCGTTTTCTTTTTCCAGCTCGTTCGCCAACTTGAAGTCTCCAGATATGGTTATTACTCCTCCTTTGGGTCCTGGCATCTTTAGCTTGTTATAGATATAACATGATCTTGCCATGAATTTGGCGAAAGCTGGACGTCCGAGTATCGCGTGATACACGCTTTCAAACGCCACAACCTCGAAGGATACTTTTTCCTGTCGGAAGTGATCCTTGTCTCCAAAGGTTACATCTAGGGAAATTTCTCCTAGGGATCGTGCTTGTCTGCCAGGGACAATGCCGTGAAAGCGTATATTGCTGTGGTTGAGCTGGGTCTCGGAGACTTTCAGATGCTTCAGTGTATCCAGGTACATTATGTTGATACTGGATCCTCCATCCATCAACACTCTTTTTAGCCTAATGTTTTGAACAATAGGGCTTACGATTAGAGCTTGCGTGCCGGGTTCAGGGATATTCCCGGGATGATCGGACTGATCCCAGGTAATTGGTGTATTTGAGTACTTCAAGAATTTCGGGGTTGCAGGGACAACCGCGTTTATTTCTCGAAGCGTTCTTTTTGCCACCTTTGTTGAGGGAGTTGCGAGGAAAGTTAGGTTGCATTCTCCATCAACTCTCGGAAACTTAGGCTCGCCTTTCCGCTGCCGTTCCTGGATTTTTTCGTTAGTGTCTGTTTCACTGTCTTCTTTCTCAGCTTCTGTCTTTTGCTTGGAAAATTTCCTCTTGGAATTCTTCCCTTTGTTTCCGGATCCTGCACTGCCTTTCATATGCTTGTTCAGCCGGCATTGTGCGTTAGTGTGGGTGGGTTTCCCGAATTGCGAGTGGTGGACGCAGTTTTTCGACTTAATCTTTTCCCACTCTTCCTTTGTGTAATTGATTGGTTCCGTGCTGCGTCCTTTCCACCTATTCCCATTTTCCCTTCCAAAGGCTATGTTGACCTCTTTGGGCTTTTGTGTTGCATCTGGAGTTCCTTTTTTCTCAGGGCGAGGGTTCTTTTTGGCCTGTATCAGTGTATCGATATTGCCTCCTCTTGCCCTGATGTCGTCCTCGGCTGCACCGTGTTCATTGGCGGTTGTAAGCATAGATCCGAGATCTTTGTGCTTTTTGGAACCAATCATGAATGGTACAAGTCCGGGTTTTAAGCCATTGACGAAAGCATGCATTTCTTGGACGTCAGTTACTCCAGAGCAACTATTCTTCATTGCTGTCCATCTTGAGATGAAATCCACGTATGGTTCGTCCTCAAATTGGATGCAACAGTTTAGCTGGTTGATGCTATTCGGGCGTTTGTAGGTTCCCCGGAAATGCTGAGTAAATACTCGAGCCATATCATCCCGGTTGTCGACAGTTCTAGAGGGTAATCCATTGATCCAATCTCTGGCTCCATCCAGTAACATTAGGGGGAGAAACTTTACAGCTTCCAAGTCTGTCCCGTTGTTGATCTGGACGGCTGTATAGTAGTCTGAGAGTCAGGTATCCGGGTTTGTACTACCGGTATATTTTTGGTATGTTGGACCAACTTTGGCAAAGCCAGAATGTAGGGTTATCCTTCGGATCCTATCTGTGAAGCACTTAGGTCCAAAGTATAAATCGTCTCTTTCCGCTCTATCCATGTGTGCGGAGTACCTGCCGGCTGAATGGACAGAAGGGGATCTGCTCCTTTCTTTTCCATTATGGCGCGAACGCGCTTTTCCGGGATTCTCTCTATTTCTTCCAAGATCTTGCCCCTTTGGATAAGGTGGAGTTCTACTCCTATTTCTTTCCTTATTTCTGGGGGGTGTCCGGGATCTCTGACGCCTGTGAGGTATATCCCGTCTTCCAACTTTTTCAGCTGGGCGTCTCGGAGGCGGCATTGCTTTTCCATCATTCCGGTGCTTTTCTTCCCGATCGCGAGGATTAAGTCCATCTTTCGGGAGATGGGATCCGGTTCTAGACGCTTCATCCTTGTTGTCTGGATTTTTCTTGTCTTTTCTCGGATCCGCTTTCCTCTCTTTTGAATTGCTGGAATCTCTAGGTTCTTCCGGTCCAGGTGCTCCAGCGGCGCATGTAGCTGTTTTACATAGGGCTGAGTCGTCGTGCAACTTCCCTGATCGCTGCTGCCCCCGCTGTTGTTGTTGCAATTCTTTTCCTAAGAAAGCATACACCCCTTGAAGTTTTTCACCATTGGAGTACATATCATTGTTGAGGATGGCGAAAGCTGCTTCCGCATTTTCTGCTGCGGTTTTGTATATAGGTTCGCCCCTGGCATCTTTTACGTTTACTTTCTTTTGCCAAGATGGGTTGTGAAACCTTTCTTTTGACGGCAGTACTTCCGGTCTTACAATTCTGGGTAACCTTGTAGGTTTAATTCCAGATCTATTCTTTCTCTCGTATTCCTCGATTTCTTCCTTCATGAGCTTGATGTCATCCTGGGTTTTTTGGAGGTGTTCACGAGTTCTGAATAGATGTTGCTGCTGCCTTTGGAGAGCTTGTCTCCTGGCTTCTAGCACTTCAGGGGGTTCGTGCAATCCCACCGGTGTTTGCAGTAACTCCTGTTCTTCTTGTTCTGTCATTGGCGGAACAAGGATTTCTTTTGTTTTCTTCTCTGAAGGTTTCACTCCGCTTGCGTCTCCTACTTCCGGGGTTTCATTGGCTGGATCAGCCAATTTCTTCTTTCGGAGTTTATATTGGAGATTTTTAGCAGCTTTGTGTTTCTTCTTGGAAGAGGGAGGTTTCCTGCAGGGTTCTTCCTCTGTCAATTCTTTGACACCGGGGAATTTTGGAGAGGTTTCTCCTTCTTCTCTCTCTTCCTCTGGCGGAGGCGTTCTAGGGCTTTCCTGACTGTCGGCATCCGTGTTTTCAGCCGGTTTTGCCATCAGTACTTCATGGAATCCCTCTTGGAAGGATTTGACCTTTCTTTCGAAAGCGTCTTCGTCTTCGGTATCGAAGTGATCCGATCCGGGTTCCGACTCTAATCTCGCCTCAATGGCGGCTAGTACAGAGTCAGCTTCCGAGTGCGTCGTGATGTTGACGGATGTCGGATCTTCCACCTCTGTTGTGGGAGTGTTGTTTTCTGCTTCTTGCACGGGGTTACCTTCATCCGTGTTTTCGACGATCTCGGATTGCACCAGACCGACAAAGTGTGATTCACTTGTATGTCGGCGATCTGAGCAAAATCCGGCGTCATAGTCATCTTCGACTGGGTATAGGGCGGGTGGGATAAATCTACTTCCACCGCAAAACCCCATGGCCTCTGTAGTTAATCCAATAAAGATATTTGCAGATCCAATCGGTAACACGCAGGCACTTACCAGATGATTTTGCGCCGGCATGTAAGATCCATTATTGAGGAAGCGTCCAACGTCGTTGTCGAATTCCAAGCTTCTGACAGTTATGGAACTGCCAATTCCGCCGAGTATCCCAGATCGAAACTTAACGTCTGACGTAACTGGCCCCACGGTGGGCGCCAACTGTCGAGACATCGTAGTAGAATTCATAGACGGGGATGCCATGAGACTACTGATAGAGATGTGGGGGGACGTGATTGTGTGAAGGACAATGACACAGGGTTTTTACCCAGGTTCGGTACGTCGCAGTAATGGGACGTTCCTACTCCTGCAATCTCACTAATCAGGACTAAAGCCTGTAAATAGAGAGTACAACGTGAGGTTCTATTAGCTTCTCGTCAAGGATCAACCTCTCGGCGAGTTAGCCTTTAGCTTCTTGTCTATCTATCTTATCTCCCATCCGGCTTTATATAATAGCCGGATTAGGGCATACAGAATAGGAAACCTAGAAGATTACGGTACCTATTAACTTGGAAAGTAAGGAATCCGCCTTCTACTCCAAGCCAGATCACGTGGGCCGCGATCCGGGTTCTTCTAGAATCCGGCTTCTGTGCATCAGCTTTCTGGGCCGCGCAATGGACCGTAATCCACTACCACTTGGGCCACCCGGGTAATCCGACACTTTAGACTGTCACCTGATATGCCCCTATTCGGCATATATCCGACAAGTAACATCCACTTATCCAACTAGGTTACAAAGCTTATGATCACATAAAGATCACACCATGGGAGAGAGAGATGAAACACATAGATGCCGGTAGATCTCTCAGCCTCGGGGGAGAACTACTCCCTCCTCATCATGGGAGTCAGCAACGGCGATGGAGATGGCGGTGGAGTCGATGGAGATGGCTCCGGGGGAAATTCCCCGTCCCGACAGCTCCTGTATCGAATGCATAAAATATTTTAGCAATTGATACACCCGAGATACTAGTAAGAATGACAAATATCATTCAGGTATAAATCTTATAACTTTACCACCTTTAGTGAATTTATCCCTTTGCTTGAGGTAGCTTTTACAGGCCATGGAGCATCTGGCTAACCTGTAGAAGCTCACAGGGATGAGCTGGTGCTGACCTCCGACCCAAGAATTATCGATAACAAATAGAAAACTTCTGTTGATGAGCCGAGGCAGACCCTCCACGAGAATTATCTGGTGCTGGTTGAGGACGGCCACCTGCACAAGGTGGTGGATGGTCCCTGATGGAAGATCTGGGTCTTCTCTTAGCGACTTAGGTGTTGCGGGCGAGAGCTTGTTCTCGCTGTTGGGAAACTGTTTGTTTTGTTTTGTGTTGTGGCAGCTCCCCTCCCTTAGCTATCTAGTTGTAGTTAGATGGTTTTTTTTGTTATGGTTTGCTGTTTTTCTGGACCTGTTTATGGCCAGCCAGGGGCTGCATCTCTGCTGTTTCCCGTGCGCGTTTCTCTGTTAAACGATGTAAAAATTGGTTTTATTTTATAAAAAAAGTCACACCCAAGATGATTTGCAACATATGCTACAGTGAGAAACAACATGCGCAAAGCATGGGCCCGTGCAAAAACCACCTTTGCAACATGACGCCGAAAATCATTTCAACATGCTGCAAAACATAATAGTCTGTTGAATTCGATACGGGGAGCAAGAAAAGGAGTAACAACAATTAATCCGTCTAGGATTATCGCTCCATGCACCTGCAACCGACTAGTTTTTTTTGTTCAAACAAACCGATCGGAGTTGGAGTTGGCTACGTGTCCCCATCGGTTTCTACTGATTGGACTTGTGCTATATGTCCAATTTGTAATTCTATACCATATACCAATACATCATTGTGCCGTGCATAAGTAGATGAGTTCATCAACGGATCCTCTCACCAGGAACAACAAAAGTTTCCGTTTCTCGAGTGTTTCCGTGACAAGATCGATCGATAAAGGATTCCGATGATTGACGCATGTATGTATAACGTCCGCCTTGACATGTCCTGTGGTGGCATCGGCAACGACATGGACGGCGGCTGGAGAAGTAAATATGTACGTGCAACACACGATCTCTACAATTACTCCATAATATTTACTATGAATTTCTTAGAAGGTTGTACATAGAGAGTTTACATAATTCATTTTTCTTTAAATTCTTATAAAATTATAAATAAAAAATATAGGTGACTATTCTACACCATTGTAAACTTGCCACACTGGAAAAAACCATAGCTTTTGTATCTTCCTCCAAATTCTCATTGTCCTTTCATTGTTGTATAACCATAGCTGAAATATAATTGAATAAATGAAATATAATGATGGGATTAGATTGTCCTCTCACCGTGGTGTAGTAGTAGGTCCTGTAGTAAAAAAAGGAAGTACTCCCTCCGTCCGAAATTAAATGTCACAAAGTTTGAAAAAAGTGGATGGATCTAACACTAAATTATGTCTAGATACATCCACTTTTGTCAAACTTTGTGACATTTAATTCCGGACGGAGGGAGTATATAATAGTAGACATTAAGAATTAATCATTGTGGTATACTTACCTTCATCCATTCTCACAGTTTCCATGGTGCTCCATATTATACATATCACAAACACATTGCTTAATTACCTGTTGTCGTTGACACTGAAATTCGAAGTGAAGTCGTGCATTATTTAGGAGAACAAGAACATGAACTTTTTTTTTAAGTAAAGGGAATATATTAATATCGTGAAGATATAGGATGTGTTTGGCTGGGGAACCGTTAACGCAAATGGAAGTCATCTACTATGAGTAGTAAAAGATACTCCCTCCGTTCAACAATAAATGACTTCCACTTATTTAGATATGGATGTATCTAGACACTAAAACATGTCTAGATACATCCATATGTAGACAAATGCAAGTCATCTATTGTTGAACGGAGGAAGTACCATAGAAGTCATCTTCCAATAAGGACAATTCTTCTGTTGTAGCTTTCATTGGTCTCTATTAGATTTATAAGCAGCCTTGCTTTACATGCCACTGTTTGATCTATTTGTAAAATTGAATGTAGAGTCAACATTTACTCTATGCAATATTTTGGCAATTATTTTGTGAACGATGATTCCATTTATCATTTTGTGTAACAGTGGTATGTTGTTTTCCTCAGGTAAACATTCAGTCTAGATCATCCAGCTGCAGTTAAGTCATCTTTGCAGCGACTTGGCCCAGCAAACCATCTACATTGTTTGTCACTATCTCATTTAGTTACAAAATAGACTTGATGGAAACTATTCATGTTGCTCCAGGGTTCTCTGTGGCATGGCACTCCTTGGAAACATGGATGTCACTGTTGGGAAATGGAAGAAGTTGCACTCCGTCACACACGGGAATGCGTCAGTGGTACTCCCTCTGTTCATAAATAGATGACTTTCATTTGTTCAAAAGTGGATGTATCCACTTTTGAACAAATGGAAATCATCTATTTGTGAACGGAGGGAGTAACAATGAAGCCTTCCAAGAGCCACACCTGCTCTTGTATGGCGCTACACACTGCAAGGAAGAGCGAGCGAAGAGCCGGCAGTATCCCAATGATCTGGATGTCCTCCGGTTGCACTTCACCAACCCATATCTCCAATTGTGACAGGAGGGGAAGCGATGAAGAATTAATCCATGCCGGTAGCATAAAAAAAAAACCCGGTACTTCTCTTGGATTTGAATCTGCGGAGCTGTGGAGATGGCACGAAGCCTTCCAGCAGGCTATCAATCCCAGGAGCTCCGGAGTAAAATGTCTAGGCTCTGCAGCTTCTGCAAATTTCCCAAGGAGTCCAGCAAAGCTTTCTCCAGGTCCACGCTGGATTCTTTCCAGGGAACTCCAGCACCCGGAGCTCGGTCAAATGGAGTAATTCTTTCATCATGTCGGAATGAGAGGTGCCCATCTGCAACACTGTTATTACCTGTTGTGGAGTTGTCACGGGACATGGCATCTTCGGATGACGCGTAGGTGTGGAGCTTTGGGCGACTTGAAGGTTAACCTAACGAATTTCTTATGACTTGGGTTCAAAAATTTCTTAAGACTCCAATTGAAGTCTTCTCACTGCGTGTTGGCATGTGTCCAGTCTTGTTTAACCTCGTCCTTCTTTTCCATATTCATCTCTACTTGACCGATGATGCTAAATGATAGCCTGCTAATGAGTTTCTTAGGACCTCGATTTAAGACTCTCCATAGTCTTGTTCAACTACGTCTAAATCTATTGGAATGTATGTTGTGATGGTTGGTGTGCGATAATAGCTTTGTACGGACTTCCAAGGCCAAACGAGTTGTCAGGAAGCAGGTTAGGACGAAACCATGAATAATCTTTACCTAATAATAAAAGCGTTAAGGCTTCCCTTGTTGGTTACTTGGTCCGTCCAAATTTTTACCTTTTTACCCTTCCACCAATGCCACCGGTAAGTCAGAAAAATGATTCGTTGGTTTTTTACTCACGGTTGTATGCGTGTCCATCGCGTGAGGTGTCTCGAGTGGATAGTTGAGTTCGTTTCATGTTGGTACCTTATGGGTTTCTCCAATCGATAGTTGGACATGGGCCGGCACGGTCAAACAGACCAGCCAAGGTTTTTCCGTTCTTTCACGCCTAGGCAAAGCTCCGCCGCCCGTCACGTAATACAACACAAGCTCTGCTCCGACACTTATTCCGCCCAGAGAACACGTCCATGCATGGGTGGCTGACACCAATCCTTTGATACTTCAGCAAGCCGAAGGCAATAAAAAGGACATACTAAGCCCCTCGACCGACAAGGAGGACAACGTTAAAGACACGGAACAATGGACCAGCTTCGAGCGGTTCTACACGATATCGCCTAATCGGGAGGATTAGCTTGGCTCGGGGCTGCTGAGCGCCGGCGGTAGCCTGAGATGATCGCTAGGTAAGTCATACAGTAGCACCACACACCACGAGCCCTATAGCCGATGCATGCAGCTGGGTCGCGGCGGCGTGCCGGTCGTCCGAGAGACGGTCTTCAGTCTGTACCAAAGATGGGCAATCAGGCGAGGGCGTCCAGATCGAGCCTCCCGGCGGCCGACGACAAGGCGCGGCGGAGCGTGTTCCCACTTAGCAGACGCCCGTAAGGTTTCGGGTCGACGGCACCGGCAATTGACTGTCGAGCTGCAAGGGTCGAATTTAGGCTGCCGCAACGTGTATCCACGCAGTAGACTAGACAATGGCCGCGCCTGTCAACAAGGGGCTGACAGGGATGCAGGACAGCAACACGCATCTCTCTGACGGAACGAGTGGGGCGAGAAGAAGCTACACGGGAGCAAGAGGCAAGAGCAATAGAAGAAGCCAAGCGGAGAGATAAAGGTCTGGGTGTGTTCGGCATAGTGCAAGCCGCGCCTCTTGGAACCTCCAGTACTTCCGGGTCCGCTTGGCGAGGTACCTCATCGGGCCTGCCACCTCCTCGCCGTCCAGCCCGGACACAGCTGCGGCGAGGAACACCGAGTCGACGCAGTCCACAGTCCTTGAGGCGAACAGGTAGTGCAGGCACGCCTCCGAGGAGGCGAACCCGTCGTGCCCCATCAGGAGCAGCAAGGCGGCCCTCCGCGTGACTGCAATCTACTTCTTCCCCGCGTCCTTGTCTTGCACTTGTTGACGGCGAGGACAGCGGCGTCCTTCCATCAGCCCTTGACGGCCGCCATGGCTCCGGAGGCCGCAGGCCGGGGAGAGAAAGCAGCAGAGCGCGGCGAGGAGCTCGGAGGAGGTCGGCTGCTTGGCAGAGCACGGCGCAGACGAGGTCGGGGCGGCCGGCGTCGTCGAGGGACGAGAGGAGGTACGGCTGCGGGTGCGAGATGACGCATGAGTCCGCGAGGCTGCGGGTGATGCTTCAGCGTTGGTTCAGGTTCCTACTTACGTGCGTTCATGCTAATAATTCCAAGGAAAATTTACCATATTTGTGGGTACATGCAAGATGCAACCATGCATTTTTTTTAATCTATATGAGATGTTCACAAACAGTAAGCGTACACTGTAACTTGGCTAATTCCAGATTCACATTTGTTCCGGCCAGTGTTGAAACTTGTTAAGCTATGCAGCCATGCTGAGCACGAGCAGCTTTGGTCAAAGCCCGATCCAATGGAACCCGCCTCTCCGAAGCATGCAATTAAGTTAAGTGCTGACTTTCTCCATATCAAATCCTGATCTATAAATATTTTACATACTACCCTACATGTGTTGCTTGCATCCGATAAGATACTTGCAACATGCTACAGTAGACACATTTTATTTTTTGAACGGAGGGCGTTTCATAATAGTTACCTTCACACAATACGAAACATTGTAACGCTCATTAATTTTGACTCACATAATTCTATGGACCTGACATGGATATGACAGTCTTAGATCTTACCAGTTTATTTGAACAATGTATTTACTATAATAATTCCTTTATTTTCTCGTGTCGTATTTGAACAATGTATTTACTATAATAATTCCTTTATTTTCAAAGAAACACACATATTAGATCTTACCAGTTTAATATCACATTAGATTATTTTACCTTTCTGGGGTGGTACTAGCATGTACATTACCGAAGATGTTTGCCTCTTTAATTCTTAAATCTAAAGGGTCCTTATATTTGGTTGATGGGTTTATAATTGGATCTCTTGAACTTGAAATTTACATATTTTCCTTCTTTTTCTCTTCATAGTATTTTACGGTTAGCTTGATTTCTTTAGACCTAAACGACCTCTACGTAAATTTAGCTCCATAGTTTGCAACGGAAGGACAAACCTCTAGAGTGTCTAGATGACTATAAAACGGTAGTAGGATTCTTATGGTTATAGATCATAATATGTGAACATAAAAAGGGCAAGATTGCGATGTCACACTATAAATTTTCGAAATTTATAAGGTCCTTGGGTGACGCCTACAATCTTACATGGTTGGTTGGCTGATGCGGTTCAGGTGGCAATATCTTGCACTAGGGAATCAATGGTAGTTTATGTGGAATACTAGATGATGTAGAGAAAATTTTGAACTCTGTTCAAGCCGTCAAGTTGGGGACAATCCTTTAAAAGGATTGAGAATGATCCAACCACCTATTAATCCAGAAAATGAGGCTATCCATCATGGAAATGCCAACCATTCTCTTGTTGGTGCTAGGAAAGATGCACACCATTCCGATGGGGATGTCGAGTGAAATCGAAAAGGTAGGTCATTTAGTTTCCTTACATAATACTGTTTTTTTAGTTGAATAAACAAGTATTTACTATTTGGTGATACGTATTATCATGTTTTGTTATGACTACTTTTCCCATAGTGAGTTTTAGAGACCGCTGCATTGCAAACACAAATATTTCAGAATAAAAAAGTATAAATAAATAATATGCGGATGATACAACCAAATAGGTGTATATTTTAAGCCGAAATTGTTTCATTTATGTTACCCCGTTGCAACGCACGGGCATTTTTGCTAGTATATGATGAAAGAAGGTGTTGGGCTGTTGGCTCACAGTATAAATAAAATAATTTGGTAAGGTGGAAATAGCATCAACTGGATTGTCTTTAAAAAATGTTTATGGTGAAAGTTCTATAAATAACATGCTGTATGGACCATATCTTTTGCCTCACATTTCTCTCTTCTTCCCAAAACATCATGGGAAGCTTCATGTACCACGTCCGCGAGAACGTCCTTTCCATCTGCGTGCTCGTCAGTGCCGTGGTCGTGGTGACCGTTCTCGCCGTCCTCGTCGCCGCCTACGGCGTGCTCCGCCACGTCTCCATCACTGTGGAGGACGCCTCACTGACGAGGTTCACCCTGGTGACCCCGCCTGGGACGGCGCTGGCGTACAACCTGTCGCTAACGCTTAAGCTGCGCAACCCGAACTGGGCGATGGCCATGACCAACACGGAGCCGCTGGAGGCCGCCTACTTCTTCGACGGGCAGCAGTTCGAGCGCGCGCGGGTCAGCAACAAGGGCGTCAGGTACGACGCGAGGGGGACGATGGTGCAACCCGTCGTCACCAACTCCGATAGCAGCCTCGTCGCCCTCGGCAACGCCGGCATCGCCGAGTACGGCAAGCAGAAGGCCGACGGGACGTTCGAGGTGGAGGTGAAGCTGACCGGCAAGGTGAAGTACACGGCGCGCTACACCAAGTGCAAGATCGAGGCCACGTGCCCGCTCAAGCTGCAAGTCGTCGCGCCGGCCTCGTCGGCGCCGGAGACGGGCGTCGTCGTTGTGTTCCAGAAGGTTGAATGCAAGCTCGCCAAGGCGGAGAAGAACTGCTAGCTGGCCAACCCTTTGGCAAACGTTTATCAGCTAGCCACGTTAGTCAGCCATTTCTGTATTGGTTTTGCTGGAAGCGTTGTCTTCTTGTATTTTGTTTTCATCCAAATTAATATATACTACGTTGCCACAGCATATTTATATTATTTTTCTCGTTCCACAAATAAATATATTTCTCGAAAAAATTAATATGTGGAGAGCACTTTGCAAAAAAAAATTGTTTTCCAAAATATTAATTTTTTTAGTTCTACATTATATGTTATTTCTTATTAACTAATATATACTCTCTAGGGCGCTGAAGACACCGTTGAAAATTAGTAAAATCTATATGTATAGAAAAAAGGACAACTACCTAACACCCCCTTGATCTTGCAGAATTGTTCATTCCTCATCATCTATGTGAAACCCCTCCTGAGCCGAAGTAGCCACTTTCCGTCGATGGCGGTCTTTACTCCAAAGATCTTGACCTTGCCAATGTCTTAGATGGGAAATTGAGAACCTCTTAGTCTAGAGCCAGAAGCACACCTCATTCCCTATGCTTGTCACTGCCGCATGATTGTGTGGCAATGGCGGCAGACGGGTGCTTGGAGACGATCGTCGCAGTGGCTGAAGAAAGTGTGAGGCATGCCGCTCACTGTTCAGTGGCGCGTCGATTGCCGGCAAACAAACGCTTGGAGAAGGTTGTCGACGAGCAACGAGAGCGTGAGGTACACAACGGGCGTGTTGCAGTACCGTCGTTGCCGCACGGTGGCGTGATAATCGTGGCGGAGGCCGCTTGGAGACAGCCATGGCGGCTGACGACTCTATATACTACATGATGTCGATTGGAGTATGCGGGTTTGACTGGATCTTTATTATTTGTATGTACATGTGAAAGTTAATTGCCGTAAGCTAATCCCAATCGTGGCATGTTCTAAGCATCCAACAAGGCTTCTTCGGTACAAGTAATCCCTAGATAAACATAGTACGCAACTGAGCTACACCACCTCTCAAACCTCCCAGTTCAGCATAGCATAACTTACAAAACCCTCTCGTGACCTGAACCAAACTCTACCATCTTAACACAGCACCATCACAGGAAGATTTTGTTCAGGTCACATGAAGGTTTCCCTTGTACACGCGCGCGAGCAGAAAAGCAATTCTGTAGTAGGATATTGGTCTGGCCCATATGCTACCCGTGTGGAGCTGGGCTATCTTTCTTTGGCGATGGTGTGACCAACAGGATCAACTTTACCAACACTCGCAAGGCTGGTGATTAACTCATACTTGTAGTACCACCTCGACTACATACACATATGCTTGGAGCGCGGACAGAACCAAACCTTAGCGAGAGGACGTACTACGTACCATGTCCTTAAGAAAAACTATATAGCAAGCACAAGGTATAAGCAATTGTCATACTTTGGAACCTTTGGCTTACAAGTCACAGTCCCCAAAACAAGTGTCACCACAACAAACAACACATTAGAGATGAGAATTCAGCAAAAACAGAGGTGTCCTATATATCCTGCACTTCAGTTTGTTATTCGTTCAGCCCAGTCAAGTCAAGCCACTCATCATACCAACGCTGATTTCTCCTCGTCCACCCCGTCTCCCCTCCGCTTGTCCTCGCCGAGCTGTGCCGCGGTCTTTGCCTGCCGGCGCTCGGTCGGGCCCTTGTCCTCCGGCAGGAGCCTGAGCACGATCCCCATGGTTATGAGTAGGAGCCCCGTGACGTGCTGCTCCGTCATGGGCTTGGTGAATATCAGGTACGACAGGAGCAAGGTCACTGCCTTCCTCGCCGTCGTCACTATAGCTGTCGTCGCGGCACCGAAGAGCGCGATGAGGGACAGCACCGACACCTGTCCGACGAATGTCGCCATCGCCTCGAACACCAGCACGGCGTACACGTACAGGTGCTGCATTTCGTCCAGTGAACATAAAATTCAGCAATCTTCATCTTAGTTTGGGAGAGGTACTACAGCAGCAAGTTAGATACCGCCACTTTTATCTTATGGTGGATCAGATACTTTTCTGGATAACGTGGTCAGAACCAAATGGCAAGAACGAAGAATGTAGTGTTGGCATGTCTTGTTCTCTACAAAGATGTACCGCTGAAGATGGCCGATTCCAATACACAAAAGAGTAACTGATACTTTCCCTACCATCCGGTTTGTACACATTCTAAAAGCATCTCATGATTAAAATGCAAGACGTTCAGACAGAGCATGTAGCAGAGATTCTGATTTTGTACCTCAGAACACACATTCCACGCCGTCCTGAGCTCCCCGGTTAACACCATTGGCACGGCAAGGAACGGTAGCCCGACAACAGTTGAGCAGAACAGCATCTCCATCTAAACAGAGAGTAAAACCTTCAGTGTTAGACTGGTGGTCGGTGTTCTGACAGAACCAGGGGCAACCAACATGAGCATAGAGTACCTGTGTTGTGTCTGGGTTCATCTTAAAGATGGCCTCCTGCAGATTGCCGAGGAATGCATCCATAACGAGTGCAGCGGACACCATGGTCACGCCGATCATGCTGAAATTGGGCGATGTTTGCGCGTCCGCGAGCGTGAATAATATGAGGCCGATAACTAGCATCACTGCCGATACGTACTCGTGGAAAGGGTACTTGCGCCTTAAACCGGGGATAAATGCCCCCATTATCATCACCGGCAAAACCTGAATGGCAAAAGTGAGAGGGGTTCATTGGAAATAAGAACTCCAACACTGAAGACACAAAAATGATCTCCTGTCTCAAAAACTGTATTTTTATTCCCAAAACGTAGCAGACCACCAGTAGTCAAGGCACTACAAAATGGAAGCTTCAAAACATGGCAAGCGGTAGAGATTCACATGGGTTTCTGTCGTGCTTCCTACGGACAGTGAACGAGGAAGTGCTACAGCCTACAAGCAACAGCCAATTCTTTCAGCTTCACAGTCCCCTTTGCGGCAGTGTTACTACTTACTAGTACTACATTGTTTACAGTGTCCCAAAAGATAGCCATTTGAAAAATATCTTTTTACTGACAATAAAGTAAACATTTAATAACAGAAAAAAATGGAAGTTTAAGTATTTGTGGTAGGAAAGAAGCATGTTTGTTTTGTTTCGCTGGGCTAGGGAAAGAAGCATTCAGAATGTGTCTAGCCAAAGGAGCGGTACGCCTATCTGAAAAGTAGAAAGGTACTGGAAATGGGAGTTGTACATCATTGAACAGGATGGCTTGGCGGGCGCGTAACCGAACATCAGTTCTGATCTCAGATTCTCCTCCCAATTTGGAGTGTTGGCCAGCACAGAAAAATTCCCCTTTTTGGCAGACAGCACATTTCGTGCCACGATAAAATTCATTTTCAGACACAATTTAGAAAGAAGAAGAAAAACAGGGTTCAGAGTTTGGCGAAGAACCTTGGTTGATTTGAACATGATCTGCGCGGGGTAGTTGAGGAATGCGAGGGATCCCTTGGTGAGGCCGTTGGATCCCATGAGCACGGCGGAGAGGCGCACGTAGGTGCGCCACGGGTTCACCATCTGCTTGGTGGTGAACCCCTGCAGCCGTATGAGGCCCAGGTAGACGAACCCCTGCACGAAGGTGAAGTACCATCCGTAGCTGCAGCACGCACACACACACACACAGAGTTCAGTACTAGTAACATTGTGCAAGACACGTTGGTGCAGAAATGCAGCCCAAAGCTCACCTGAACTGTAGCCGGTTGTAGACGTATTCCTGGAGCAGGGAGTACAAAATTATTAGGCGCGCCGAATGAAATGTGCGACAACGATTATGAGTAAAACGAAGGTTCCATCCAGCGGTTTTTGTGTGGAAAATGCAGAAGTTTCGGAGAAAAAAGGAAAAGAAAACCCATGTTTACCAGTCAACTCTGCATGCCGACTAGGAAGAAAAACGAGGCGTTGTTTTGAGAAGAAACAAGAGGGATGGATTTTCTGGAAACAGAAAGAAACAAAAAATGTATAATCTCCTAGCGCGCGCATGCAGTTGGAGATCTCCGCGAGACTCGATCTAGGTAACGAAACGCAATGCGTGCACTCGGAGTCGCGTAAAGCCTCGCGAGGTGTTGATGGAAATGGCGGCGGCATCGATACTGATGGTCTCGAAGAACACGGCTGGGGTATGTATGTGCTATTTGTAATCAGCGGCGAACCGGAAGGGGGAGGTGGAGGGGTCGTACCTCGCAGATGCCATTGACGAGGTAGCCGAAGAAGAAGCCGGAGGAGCAGATGAGGAACTGCTGCCAGACGGGCCTGTCCGTGAGGGACACGCCGAAGAGGCGCCTGCCCTGGTCCTCCCCGCCGCCGGTCATGGCTCCGCCTCCTTTCCTCCCGGAACTACTCCGACGCAGATTCGTAGTAGTACCTCAGGAGTCAGGAAGATCCTCGCGGAGAAATCTGGTGTCCAAATTAATGGCGACGGGCGGGCGGCGAGACGAACCAGAGCAAGGGAACGCAACGCGACGGAAGTATATGTGGGTACGCGGCTTCCTTGTATTGCCGGTTTGCGAGCCACTATGTGGAGAAGTCTTTGATGAGCTGCCTCTTTTCACTGGAGTAGTAACCGCCGCTGTGCTGCCGCCTCGTCTTCGTCGCGCGGACTGCAATTCTGCATGCGCACGAGAAAAGATGGATCTAGCGCTAGCGGGACGCGGCGATATAAGCGTATTTCATTTGGTTTGACCGAGCGTATATCATTGTATTTCTACTCAAAAATACTTTCTTATGATTATAAGTTCTATCACAAAAGTTTCATATTAAATGAGTAAATCTTGGTCAAAGCATCGGTCAAAGAAAACAATATACGCCTTATATTTTGGAATGGAGATAGTACTACCGCGCGCGGGGGACGGTGAGAATGGCGCGCGCCACGTATCGGATCGGCCTCGGGTTTCGTCCGTCCGTACGGAGGGGACGACCTCGCTGACACGGCGTGCATGCATGCAGATTGACAGATGGCTCCGTGTATTTCGTGGGACCCGTTGTCATAGGTGCAGCTCGCTCCCGAGGGGTTTGGCTTGAGGAATTAAGGGCGTGTTTGGTAGGTCGGCTGACCTAAGAAATTCCCACCTCACCCAATTTTCATGTGTTTGGTAGGTCGTGTTACCCTCTGGGCACTTCCCATTAGGGCTGCAAACGAGTCGAGTTCGAGCGAGTTATACTCAGCTCAGCTCAGCTCATTCTAAAATTCAAGCGAGCTCTAACTAAGTCGAGTTAATGGTCGAGCTGTAATATTGGCTCATACTCGGCTTGTAACGATCTCGAGCCGATATCGGGCGAATTTCGAGTCTAGCAACACAATGAAAATTTCTACATTCCAAAACAAATAGTTCATATAGTTAAACCACAACGATATTATAACAAAAATATTGTTTAATAACAACCGTGGCAACATAAATTTCTTCGCTCACAAACGACAAGTAGTAACTGTAACATAACCCAAAGACTCACGACAGATATCTAGTTGGATATCCAGATTTGGTTGTGCTAAGTAAAGAATAATTCCGTTCACAACATGTAATGTAGCAAATTATCCTATTTTATTTAAATATATTTCAGAATTATTATAAATAATTATATTATTTCGAGCTATCGAGAAAAAATCGAGCGAGCTAGCAGTCGCTCAATATTAACTCGTTTTCCTCTCAAGCGCTCATACTCACCTTATTTCTTTTCGAGTCGTTCTTGAGTCGAGCTAAAAAGCGAGTCGATCTCGGTCCATTCACAAGTCTCGAGTTTTCTCGCAGCCCTAATTCCCAGCTCAAGTGAAAAAACCTTCTCAGCCATGCCCGGTTGAGAAACAGAATTCGACCTTCACACCTCGCCCCGGCCGAGGTAATCCCGAAAACCAATCCCGCATGGCCCCGAAAAATCATCTCGCGCCTCCCGCTGCCCGACCCCTACCAAAATACCGAGTCATTTGCCCCTGCCCTCGTTTTCTTTCCTTTCCTCTCCCGCTCCCAGCGTCGCCCATGGAAGCCACAGCCATGCGCCGTCGAACGCTGCCAGGGACGAAATCGCCCCCGGCACTCCCCAGTGCCGCCGCAGTGCCGGCCGACGAGCGTCGCCTCCTGGTCCCTCGTCGCGCCGCATGATGCCTCCTCACGCCACCGACGAGTTAGCCAGCGAGCACCGCCTACCCGAGCCATAAACTGACGAGCGCCGCCACCCACCACCTAGCGCCTCTCCATGCCACGATGGGGTCCGCGACGACCTACTCCCCAATCCAGGCTGCTCGAGCGCCGCCACCTAGCGCCTCTCCATGCCACGATGGAGTCCGTGACGACCTGCTCCCCAAGCCACGGCCGACGAGCGCCCGCGACGGGCACACACAACCACGGCCGACGAGACACCCAATTTCTAAGGATCTGACTGCTTTTCGTATTTGTGTGCAAGGACTTTGTGTCATAATTTGGACCTATTTGCAATTTTAATTTCTGGACTTGAGGGACCTATTAGTAATTTTTTTAATTCTTTGTTCTTTTTAGTTGCAAATTAAACTAATCTGAACACACACCACCAGCATTTTATATGTTATTTAGACACAGCTGCAATGATCATTTTAGTCTGAGCATGTCCCGATACATACAAGTCAACCAAACAACATCTCACCCGAGCATGTCTCAACACATACAAACTACCAAATAAACAACAAAATCTCAGCGGAACATGTATAAGCTAAGCTCGGCTCAGTGGGGAAGCACATGTTGGAAGGACAGAAGCTACCAAACACACCCTAATTAAACAGATGCTCGATCGTCTTCTTGAACAAAAATAAATAAAGGTCAAAATCCATTTGAAATAAGTACTACAAACAACTAGTACTACCAAGCTAAAAACTTAAAAAAATGTTGCGGAAAAGTTGGTTCACTTGTGAAGGCCTTCAACGCAGGAGGTCTCCCCAGTGTTGTCGGGGGGTTACCCCCGAGTAGGGTAAAGACAGGTGGTAAAGGCCGCTTACAGAAGAGAGGTTTGGTCGAGTAGCCGACTACCAGGTACTCGCTACCCGGTCGACTGCTACTCGGTCTCACCTCAAGATGACCAGAAGGAGATATCAATCAAGTTCTACCCTGACGAGTAGAAGATTTGGCCCGAGTACAATTGGCGGGAACCTACTCGGGCCAGAAAGTCAAAGGAGCCGTTCTGACACAGGATCCCGCGTATCCTGGGTCCGTACTTGGCAGCATTCGAACTACTGTTCACATGGGGACGGCCTGCCTGACAGTGACAGCATGGAAGCAGGCCGTGGCAGGATAAGGGGGGCCTACTCTGTGCCTAGGTACAGTGATACCAGTCTGTCCCCTAGTTTTGCCCAACGACTTTACAGAAGCAGCCAAGGTTAGGAACCAAAGCTGTCAGCGGGTACTCGGAGAAAGGACGATGTGCACACTATGTCGACACTTGTCTAGATTTGGACGTATCCGGCTGGGCACCGTGTATATAAGGTGCCCCGCCGCCTCCTGCGCGAGGCATGATCTCATTCCATGCTCCCTTAGGCTCTCACATGCTCATAGTGAACCCTAGAAGCCCTAAGTTCTTGACCTAGCTCTACTCGGAGAGGAGCGAGAGGCTACTCGGTAGCGTTGTCATTTGTACTGTGGCTACTCGGAGAGACTTCATAATACATAGAGAAAGGCAGGAGTAGGGGTTTTACCTCCTCACGAGGGCCCTGAACCTGGGTACATCGTGTTGTTTGTGTTGTGTGGATCTTACCTCACGCGGCTACTCGTCGCGTGATCCCTCCCCGGACACCTCCAGCGTCCATCGTCCCCACATCTTTAGCCATCCTATGGCATCTGCCGTGACACCACCACGACAGTTGGCGCCCACCGTGGGGCAACCAGCGGCGCTGGCTGGAGTTTCTGTTCGGACGGGATCTTCATCAGCGGAGCGCGTAGTTTGTGGCCTTGTCCACAGATTCGGCTCCTTCGACTTCGTCACCGACAACGCCGGCTGTTTCGGCGGCATGGCCATGCCCGAGGGCGGCTCGGTGATCTCCTTCGGCTCGCATCTCGTCTACGTCGCCACCGTCGCCAACAGCGCCTACCCCGAGCTGGTGCACGACGCGGAGGATCCTCCCGCGGTGGTTGCTGCTCGCGGAAGGCCTGCATGCGGCTCCGCATGCTGCGCTGAGGTGATGGTGACGGGCTTGGCGGCAAACGCTGGCGCGGCTGCTACTGGCGCTGCGGCCGTCGTCGAGGAGGTTGACGACCCGCCTGCTGGTGGCAGGAACCATCGGCCCTACGAGAAGGAGAGCAACTTGCCGCCTTCCACGTCTACGGTCATCCCCGCGTCTGCTGCGCGAACTGGTATGCCCACGCCCACCGACATCGAGCTCCTAGCCGCGAGGGAGCAGCTCGAGCGGCAACGCCAGGAGCTGCTTGCCGAGCAGGCGGAGTTGGAGAAGATCAGGCTCGAGCTGAGTCTAGACCAGCTCGAGTACAACAAGGCTCACGGCTTCACGCCAGTCGCCAGGAGGCCCAACAGAGTGGGTGCTACGCGGCGCAACCTGGGCGCCGAGATGGCGACAGTTGCGGAGGAGCCCGCGCAGTCAGCCACCGCGAACACCTTCACAAGGCCAAGGTACAGCACACCCGCCAAGACGCTCAGGGCTGCGCAGGCTGTGGCTGCCGAGTTGCCGCGCCTAGATGGAGAGGCGCGTCTCAGGCAGCAGGAGAGGCTCAACGAGTTGGTGCTGGAGGCCGCCAGGCAGAACGAGGAGTTCCGGAAGGCCAACCCGGGAGCTGGAGCTTCGCAGGTGGTTCACTCGCATGCGGCAAGATCTAACGATCAAGCCTCATCTCCGCATCCTAGCCGCGAGAAGAGCCGCAGCGGGCGTTCGGGTAGAGACAGGCAAATGCAGGTGTATGACCCGGCCGCTGCCGCGAAACAGGTTGCTGTGCCGCAGCGGCCCGGGCAGGAACACAACGCTGCAAGAGCAGGCTCTCAAGCCCATCAAGCTCAAAGCCGTGTCCGAGAAGCCGCGCGTCCGGGTACTTCTCGGCAACCCGCAGCTCAGCCTACTCGGCAGAGGCAGCAGCCGCGCCCAGTGGCACCAGTCGCCAACCCGGTGGAGCAGCCCGCAGCTATGCAGGTGGATAGGTATGATGATGGCTACTCGGCTATGGAGATGGCTGGTTATGACATTCATGACCGTGTTGGTGAGCGCGTGTTGGCGCCTGGAGATGCAAGGCACCAGCTGGACCGTATCAGCTTGTCGGCGCGGCTTGAGAGCACGGGTCCTCCCGGCCCCGAGTGCTTTGGCCCGCGCATCATGAACGAGCCTTCCGTGAAGGGCTTCCAGCTCGCAAGAGGCACAAAGAGCTACAATGGTAGCACCAAGCCTGAAGATTGGCTCAATGACTACGTCACCGCGGTCCACATTGCGGGTGGCAATAGGAGATGGGCAGTGCGGTACGTGCCGCAGATGCTAGAGGGTCCAGCTCGCACTTGGCTCAACAACTTGCCCAAGCACAGCATAAATTGCTGGCTGGATTTCTCGGACGCCTTCGTCAGCAACTTCACGAGCACATACAAGAGGCCGAATAGGCCACAGCAGCTCTCGGCTTGCAGGCAGCGAGAAGACGAGACGGACCGCGAGTACCTTACTCGGTGGAGCACCTTGAGGAACACTTGTGAGGGTGTGAATGAAGCACAGGCCATCACTTGGTTTGCGCAGGGTTGCCGACATGGCAGCATGCTTTGGCAGAGATTGCAGAGGGAGATGCCGAACACCCTGGCCGAGACCATCAAGATCGCGGATCAGTACGCACTCGGTGATCCTACTCAGCCACTGATGGACTCCTCTGAGCCGAGAAGAAACTTCAACAGCAGCAAGCGCAACGAGTTCCGCAACAAGCGCCGAGTAGATACTCGGTATGATCCCGAAGAGGTGAATGCAGTGAATGTCGGAGGCGGTGGTGGCCAAAGGCAAAAACCTGCTGGAGCCTACGGGCAGAACCAGAACCAGGGCCAAGGCAACAAGAAGCCATTTCGCGCCTCTCAGTCGGGTAGCGGGAACTCCGAGCAGCCAAAGAAGTTTGTCTTCGATGACATGAAGGATGGCCCATGCAGCTTTCACACTCACCACCCCTCAAGGCCTGCTAACCATACTACTCGGCAGTGCGAATGGTGGGATGTGATCAAGAGTGATGGCTTGCCTCCTCCTCCTCCTCTGCCAGCCGCCAATGCCACTGTTCAGCCTACTCGCGCTCCCGCAGCTCGGCCGCCAGTCTATCCGAGAAGAGAGAATGTCAACCAGGTGGCTTTAGGAGCCAACCGGAACTTCAACAATGAAAGATACCGCAACAACAACAACAACAACTACAACCGCAACAACAACAACAGAGGCAACAACAACTATCAGGGCAACAACAATGGCAACCATGTCAACAATGGGGGCAATGGCCCCAACCAGTACCAAGAGCACCACGAGAGCTATATGATCTTCACTTCTGAGGCAGTCGACAAGCAGTCACAGCACAGGCGGGCCATGGAGGTCAATGCAGTGATTCCGGCTGTCCCTCACTATATGTATTGGTGTGACCAGGAGATCAGGTGGACTCGGGCAGATCACCCCAAGGTGATGCCCAATCCGGGTACCTATGCCTTGGTGTTGGATCCCACCTTCCTGGGCCCCGAGAAGAATGTGAGATTCAGCAAGGTGCTGATCGACAACGGCAGCAGCATCAACATTGTGTACAAAGACACACTCGAGAAGCTTGGCCTGGCCGAGAACATGATGCTGCCCAGCAAGACCACCTTCCATGGCATTGTGCCCGGGATCTCATGCAACCCGATTGGCCGAGTGTGGATTGATGTGCTATTCGGTACTCGGGAGAACTGCCACACAGAGCGCCTGCAGTTTGAAGTGGTGGATCATCAGAGCCCATATCATGCTCTACTCGGCAGGCCTGCTCTGAGCAAGTTCATGGCCTCCACACATGTGGCTTACCTGAAGATGAAGATCCCCGGCCCCAATGGCATTATCACCATCTCGGGAGATTACAAGAAGTCCATGGAGTGTGCCTCTGCTAGCTCCCAGCTGGCGGAATCAATGGTGATTGCTGCCGAGAAGAAGAAGATGTACGAGGTGGTGGCCATGGCTCAGTCCGCACAAGCTGGCACACAAGGTGTGCCGAGTACCCAGCATGGTACTGCTTTCCAAGCTGCCAAGGAGACCAAGACAGTCCAGGTTGACCCCGAGTTCCCGGAGCGCGTGGCCATCATTGGTGCCGGGTTGGCGGAGAAATAGGAAAGCGCGCTCATCCACTTCCTCCGTGAGAATCGGGATGTGTTCGCCTGGACCAATGAAGATCTACCAGGAGTCCCGAGGGAGTTGGTTGAGCACTCTTTGCATGTGCGTCCTGACGCCAAGCCCGTGAAGCAGGCTTTGCGCCGTTTCGGGGATGAAAGAAGGAAGGCCATCGGTGATCAAATCACCAAGCTGCTGATCAGTAACTTCATCATGGAAGTGCTGCACCCGGACTGGTTAGCCAACCCGGTCATGGTCGAGAAGAAAAAGGAAGATCCCAAGGCTGCCACTGCATGGCGCATGTGTGTCGACTACACCGACTTGAACAAGGCATGCCCCAAGGATCCTTTCCCGCTACCTCGCATCGATCAGGTGATCGATTCCACTGCCGGCTGTGAGCTGTTGTCTTTCATAGATGCCTACTCTGGTTTCCACCAGATTGCACTCAACCCTGCTGATCAAATAAAGACTGCTTTCATTACCCCGTACGGGGCTTATTGCTATCGTGTCATGTGTTTTGGCCTGAGGAATGCGGGTGCAACCTATCAGAGATGCATGCAGAAATGCTTGCACGACCAGCTCGGCAAGAATGTGCAGGTGTACGTAGATGACATTGTCATCAAAACGAATAAAACACATACTCTGCTTGCCGACCTGGAGGAAACCTTTGCTAACCTACGCAGGTACAAAATGAAACTGAATCCGAGTAAGTGCACCTTTGGTGTACCAGCTGGAAAGCTACTCGGCTTTCTCGTTTCTAGTCGGGGCATTGAAGCCAATCCGTCTAAGATAAAAGCTATTGAGAGCATGTCTTTGCCGAGATCATTGAAGGATGTGCAGAAGTTCACGGGTTGTCTGGCATCGCTGAGCCGTTTTCTGGGCCGAATGGGCGAGAAGGCTCTGCCTCTATACCAGCTGATGAAGAAAAGCGACAAGTTTGTCTGGACTCCGCAAGCGGACGTGGCATTCAATGAGCTGAAAGCAATGCTGGCTAGCGCTCCCGTCTTGGCCAGTCCGCTACCCAAGGAGCCTATGCTGCTGTATATTGCTGCGACTAACCGAGTAGTCAGCGTGGTGATAGTGGTGGAGCGAGAAGAAGAAGGCAAGAGTGTGCAGCGCCCGGTCTATTATCTCAGTGAAGTGCTGTCCAGTTCCAAGCAAAACTATCCGCACTACCAGAAGATGACATATGGTGTGTACCTGGGCGCCAGGAAGCTGAAACATTACTTCCAGGAGCACCCCATCACGGTTGTAAGTTCTGCTCCCATCTCGGATATCATGGGTAACAAGGAAGCGAGTGGCAGAGTAGCCAAGTGGGCGATCGAGCTAGCCGCGTACGCCCCCGCGTACACGAGAAGAGAAGCAATCAAGTCTCAGGTCCTGGCGGAATTTCTTGTGGACTGGGCCGAGATGCAGTATGAACCTCCTGCTCCAGTTTCCAACTATTGGAAAATGCACTTTGATGGCTCAAAGGTGAAAGAAGGCCTTGGTGCTGGCGTTGTGCTTACGTCACCCAAGCGGGATCAACTCAAGTACGTGCTGCAGATTCATTTCAAGGCATCCAACAATGTAGCCGAGTACGAGGCAGTGGTGCATGGTTTGCGAGTAGCAAAGGAGGTTGGTGTGCAGCGCATTATATGCTATGGCGATTCAGATCTAGTGGTGCAGCAAGTCTCGGGTACCTGGGATGCTTTGGATGCCAACATGGCGTCGTATCGCTTCCTGGTGCAGTCAATGACTGGGTTTTTCGAAGGCTGTGAGTTCCAGCACATTCACCGAGCAGAGAACGAAGCAGCAGACGAGCTATCCAAGTTGGGATCTTCTCGGCAGTCCATCCCGGCAGGGATTGCCTTGGAGCATTTGAGGAAGCCATCCATCAAGCCTTCCCCCAACTCGGAATCCATCTTTGTTCCTTCTCTGCCAAGTGAAGAATCTGACCCAATGGAGATTGACTGGGAGAGTGCTGCAGGGAACCCGGGGACTGCCGTCCTCTACTCGGGGACTGCCATTCCCTACTCGGGGACTGCCGTTCCCTACTCGGGGACTGTCATTCCCTACTCGGGGACTGCCATTCCCTACTCGGGGACTGCCACTCCCTACTCGGGGACTGCCACTCCTTACTCGGGGACTGCCGCCCTCAACCCAGAAGCTGTCGCATTCATTGAAGAAGTTCTCGCCAATCGGTCAGGGCTGCAAAGAAGCGCTCCTACTCCTCCTGTGCAACCACAAGAGCCTGCCCCAATGGAAATGGACGAACCAGTGTTTCCCGTGCGGGAGACACCGAGTTGGGCAATGCCCATATTATCCTTTCTAAGGGACGGCACTTTACCTGAAGATGAGGTGACTGCAAGGCAGATTCAGAGAAGATCCAAGGGCTACACTATAGTCCGAGATGTGCTGCACAAGAGAAGTGCCACCGGCGTGCTGCAACGCTGTGTGAGCCCGGAAGAGGGAGAAGAAATCTTGGTGGAGATACATCAAGGGGAATGTGGGCATCACGCCTCCTCTCGGGCTCTGGTCAAGAAAGCTTTTCGGCATGGCTTCTACTGGCTCACTGCACTGCAGCAAGCTGAAGATATTGTGAGGAAGTGCGCCGGCTGCCAGATGTTCGCAAGTAAGATTCACATGCCAGCTTCCGAGTTGAAAACAATTCCTATCACATGGCCATTTGCTGTTTGGTGCTTGGATATGGTTGGTCCTTTCAAGCCGGCTAAAGGCAATATGACACATATCTTGGTCATGGTGGACAAGTTCACCAAGTGGATCGAGGTGAAACCTATTCGGAAGTGCGATGGGGTCACAGCTGTGAAGTTTGTGAAGGATGTGATCATGAGATATGGCTACCCGCACAGTATCATCACCGACAATGGCACCAACTTTGCAGAGGGGGCAATGGTGCGATTCTGCAGAGATAAGCATATCCGACTAGACGTTGCGTCAGTCGCGCACCCTGCCTCCAATGGGCAAGTTGAGAGAGCAAATGGGATGGTACTGGCAGGCATCAAGCCAAGGCTGATTGAGCCATTGCTGAAAACACCTGGGTGTTGGCTAGAAGAGTTGCCAGCGGTGTTGTGGAGTCTAAGGACTACCCCTAACCGGTCAACCGGCTACACGCCATTCTTCTTGGTATACGGGGCTGAGGCCGTGTTGCCAATAGACTTAGAGCATGACTCCCCCCGAGTAGCCCTCTACACTGAGGTGGAGGCGAGAGAAGCTCGAGAAGACGACGTTGACCTGCTTGAAGAAGCAAGAGAGCTGACTCTGTCACGTTCGGCTATCTACCAGCAAAACCTGCGGCGTTATCATAGCCGAAAGGTGAACCCAAGGGTTTTCCGAGAAGGAGACATGGTCCTTAGGCTTGTGCAGCGCACAGCCGGGATGCACAAGTTGTCTCCTCCATGGGAAGGGCCTTTCATTGTCAGCAAAGCGCTGCACAATGACGCGTACTATCTTGTAGATGTGCGCCCATCGCAGGCGAACAGGGCAGATAAAGCTGGAGAGGAAACCAAGCGCCCCTGGAATGTAGCTCTACTGCGTCGTTTTCATTCGTAAGCAAAGATGTGTATGTACCCTCTCATCCGAGTTGAAATTCTACTCTGCAATCTGAAATTGTTCTCGGGGACTGCCCTCGTCCAAAATTGCTCTAAGTGTTTTTACTCGGCTTGTTCCTTTGTCTATTCGGTTGCTCCACTTCAGAACTCATAAGTGCATTGAGTACTGTGTTTAAACCTATATGCCAACTCTTCGACTTTGCTGTTGTCCGAAACCCGGCTTCATGGCAAGCAAGAGAACAAGCAAAAGGTCAATGAGCACACGAAAATCACTAAGGAAGAAAGAGTGCAGGAACCGAGTAGATTGTCGGTTACTTTTTGTTCCCTGTTTTCCTCTTCTCGGCTAAGTGGTGGGCTGCGTTACCATGATTGTTTCTAGCGGCTAAGTATTTGCAGCCCTGCTACTTGATTCTTGTGACTCGAATACCAAAAAAGCGACAAGTCGCAGGTAGAGCAGAGATGAAAAGACAGGGTGAATAAGAAATGCTACTCGGGGACTCGCATGGAAACACAACTCGGCATTAAGCCAGTGTGGTTCAAATTGATTAATGTCAACATAAACAGAGTGGGCATAAAAAACTGTGTAGCAAGCAAAATAAAGATAGTCTGTTACATCTGCTCCCGGCATCCCGGGGATCTGATAAGAGTTCAAGTGAAAAAAGATTGCAGGTTGCTTCAAGTTGAGGAGGCGGTGTTCTCGGCGCTGGCCTTGGCAGCTGTTTCCTCGGCGGCAGACTTGGCGGTTGCTTCTTCAGTGGCCGCCTTCTCGGCCGCTTCTTCGGTGTTGGTGGCATCTGCCTCCGTCTGAACGGGGGCGGACTCTTCCAACTCGGCATCTTGCTGGGCGGCTGCCTGGTCAGAAGTGGCCGTGGCCACCGAGACGGGTCCTGGAGCCGAGGAGGAGCATGAAGCGTGGCCAGGAGGGGGCACCGTGTCGTCGAGAGCAGCACCTGAGGAGGTGCCGAAGTCGAGTGGCTCGCTGTCGATGTGCGCCCCTTCGTCTTCATCGCTACTCGCGACGACGGTGGCTTTTCCCTTTCCGGCCTTGCCCTTGGGAGATTCGAAGAAGCCGTCAAGGTCTTCGTCTTCGTCATCATCTCCTTCGTCCTCGTACTCGGTGTTGGGTTCGGGGACGCCCTCGATGTAGACCTCCGTCTCGGCGCACTCTGCGACCTCATACGCAATCTGCTTGCGCAAGGCCACGCTCTCGGCATCCATCTCCCACTTGGAATCATTGCGCTTCCCGCGGATGCGCTGCATATCCAGGTTTTCATACCAAGATGCGATGCAGAGAAGCATCACGTCCGCACCAGCACGGGCTCCAGAGGCTCGCCATTTTTTCAGCTCGGCCTTCACGTTCTCCAGCTTGAGGGCGAGATCCCGCATGTTTCTTGGCTGGGGGTCATGAGGCCAGAACAGCCGGTGGAGCTCAAAGCCCGCATGCACCAAGTCAGTTCCGACGCCGGCCAGCTGTTCGAAGTAACCTTTGAGCACCAGCAGGCTGTCCTCGATATCAGCCCTGGTGTCAATTGGCTCACCCAGCGAAAGGCGAACTGCTCGGGCCTTGGCTACCGTAGGCGCAGAGGAAGAATCAAGACGAGGCCAGATATCTGAAATAGCAAGTGGCAAGATCAAAAACCGAGAAGAAAAAAGAAGCCGAGAAGGAACAAGACCGAGAAGAAAAGATGCAATGCAGAGAAAACTTACCGATCAGTTGGCGGCGCAGCTGCTGCAGCTTGGTTTTCCAGGACTCCTCGTTGCCAATGTGCTTTTCCTGGATATCGCGCAGGGTGGTCATCTGAGCGAAGAGATCAGCGTTGGTCTTCTTCAAAGTTTCGCATTCAGACTCGAGGGCCCTTTCCTTGGCTCGGAAAGTGGTCTCGGCCTTGGCCTTCTCGGCGATTGCCTTGTCCCTCTCGGCGCCAATCTTGACGGCATCTTGGAGTGCCTTCTGAAGCTGGAGCTGCAGCTTCTCCATCTCGGTGGTGTGGTCCTTCACCAGAGTAATGGCCTGGTCGGATAGCTGTTTCTCCACCTCCGCTGGCTTGACGCAATCTTGGTGTGCCTCAGCAAATGACTTATGATCTTCTGCGAAAAGATAGATGAGGTTAGTAAATAAGCAGAGAAGAACCAAATTCAAGGTCACACCGAGTAAACAGCAAACTCACCTTCAAGTCTCTTTATGGTGGCCTCGGCGTTCTCCACGAAGCTACGGCATTTTTCATGTTCATCTGCCAAGGCCTTTAGTTTTTCTGCAGAGAAGGAAGGGTTAGCGCATAAGAAAGCAAAAGCGGGCGTAAACATAAAACGCAGAAACCGCGTAGCTAAAGGCGTACCTTGCACTTCAGCCAGCTGTTGGGTGCTGGTGGTGGCATCTTTGCTCGCGGCCTCAGCAATTGCTTTCTCCTTCTCCAGCACGGCGATACGCCTCCTGGCGATGGAGTGGTTCCAGAGAAGGATGCGGTATAAGTGGGTCCGCTTAAGGACGCTATCCTGAGAAGCGAGAAGAAAACAAATTAGACAAGAGCAGAGAAGATTCGACCCGAGTAGAAGGCTACTCGGAGAGTATCCGTCTACTCGACCCAAATCTCGGGGACTGGGGGTGATGGTAAGAAAGAAGAAAGGCGAGTAGAAGAGAAGAAAGTTCAACTCGGAAAAGACAAGAAAGACTTACTGCATAGGACTGCTCGATGTCTTCGGCGTTCTTGCGATGCAGGAACATCTTGGCTGCGAGGGTTGCGGTCTCGGTGGAGACGGACATGGGCTTGTGTCCCAGATCAACCTTGTTCCAATCCACGCGCATGTGGTCGATGGAGCCAAGGGTCAAGCCGTGCCATTTCTCCTCTCCGAGAACCCTGCTGTCCCACCTGGCGTTGATGTGGCCAACGGTGTCCAAAACCTGTTCAAGACCCTTGGAGGTTATTGGTTTGTCTTGGGCTCCGCGAGAAGCAATGTTGATAGATTGCTGTTGGCTTGGATCCGGAGGAGGGGAGTTCATGGCTACAACCTTCCTTCCCCTCTGGATAGCTAAAGCTTTGTCTTTGGGAGGGAAGCCGATGGAGTGCTGATGGCTAACCTCAATCATGTACTCCGGGTAGCAGGGCTGACCAGCAGCGCGAGCATCAGCCGAGAGCGCAGCAGGAATCGGGCCGGACTCGTGGATCACGAGCGCTCCGCCTGAGGATGTACTCTGGTCTCTGGCCCGCTTCTTCGTTTGCTCCTTCTCAGCTTTCTGCTTCTCGGGATCCTCAGTCGTCTTCCCGTCAGTCTTGGCCTTCGCCTTCTCGGCGACTGCCTTCTCGGCAGCTTGCTTCTCGGCCTTCTTCTGCTCAGCCCTGGCTTTCTTCTGCTCAGCCTTGGCCTTTTCAGCAGCTTCTTTATCAGCAGTTTCCTTCTCAGCCTTGGCCTTCTCGGCGGCTTCCTCCTCGGCCTTGGCCTTCTCTGCAGCTTCTTTCTCGGCTGCCCTTCTGACAACCTCATCCTTCAGAGCTTCCAAGGCTCGCTGCCTGGTTACTCGCCCGACGGGAGGGCTGGATGTATCCTTGGTCTTCGACGGCGAGGAGGAGGTTGACGGTGTAGGGCCTTGCGCAGTTGGCGGTGTAGGGCCTTGCGCAGTTGGAGGTGCAGGGCCTTGCGCAGTTGGTGGCGCCGTAGATACATCGCCTTGTGCAGCTCCTGGCTGGGCGCTACTCGGTGTCACGCCCGGTTGCACGCTGCTCAATGGATAAGCAGTAGCATCCGTGGCGGTGGTGTCTTCTGCCCGCTGCGCGGCAGCGGGGCTATCTTGTGCAGCAGCCCCTGTGGCGGGCTGCTCTTGCTCTGCTTCAGGCCGCTCGGCGGCGGCGTTGTCTTGCATCACTTGGTCTTGGTTCTCCTCGGCATTGCTGGCCGGAGGAGAAGGGGGTCTCTCGTCGTGGACGGCAGTGTCCTGGGCGGCTGGTTCTGACGCCGCTCCTTGCGCTGGATTGGCAGCAGCGGCAGTGGCGGTGTGGTCCTCATCATCATCGTCCAGATTGACCAGAGGTACTGGTTTTTCCTTAGCGTGATCGGACGCGAGAGCTGCGTTCGCGTCCATAGGAGGTCTGCAGAGAAAGAGAAATCACAAGTTAGAAGAAGATTTGGGAAAATAGCACTGCGCGAGAAGGGAGGTGACCGAGAAGAGGGCTTACGCGGTGGTGCACTTGAGCTCTCGTCTGGTTCTCTTCGCAACCGCCTTCTTCTCGGCGGGCTTCCTCTTCTTGGCAGGAGGCGCTGGTGCCCCGCTACCAGCCCGTTTGCGGGTCTCAGGAGCGGCGACGGCCAGGGGCTTGACGACTAGGGGCGCATCGCCCTCGTTCTCGTCTTCGTCCTCGTCGTCCTTGTCCGCGGCAACTTCATCTGGGAATCAAAGAGAAAAGAGGAAAGAATCAGAAACAACACACGAGGGATTGGTGCTTCTTGGAAGCAAACAGAATGAAAGTACAGTTACCATCAAAATCCTCGTCGGACCAGGTGCGGAGAGCGTCGCGCTTATCAGGGACAGGGGAGCGAGAGAGGTTAGGCTGCTCCACGGCATCAAAAGAGGGCACATCATCCTCCTCACGGTCAGGAGACCAGTTGCCCTCAAAGACCTCGCAGCTCTCAATTATCTGGCGAGTGAGAACCTGAAAAGCAGAGAAGGATCACAGACTAGCCGAGAGCCAGGAAGGAATCCTACTCGGATAGGCGTGCAGGTACAAAGCACACAAAGCCTAGGCAGTTTACTAAGCATTCTACCCGGATAGGCATGCAAACACAAAGCATACTAAGCCTAAGCATGTTTACAAAGCATACTCGGAAGGGCGTGCAAGTATAGAGCACATTGAGCCTAAGGGTTGTTCTCTAATAGGCTATCCGGCAAGGCGTGCAAGCATGAAGCACATTAAGCCTATGCAATTCGGCTAAGTGTCCTACTCGGAACACAAGGCAATTGCTAGCTAATGCAAGGAGGAGAAGTTATCTACTCGGAAAATGTATGCAGAGAGCAAAGTAAGGAAGGCGTACCCGCTCAATCGGTTTTGTACGGCTGTACGGGACGAACCCGTATTGCCAGTGGTCGCCAAGGCTTGTCGTCAAGATGTTCCTGGCATGCCAGGGGACGTCGATGTTGTCGATCTCGATGGTGGTGGTCCTGGTGCAGTCGCGGGGCCCTCCCATGTAACACATGAGATGGCACCGCTCCTGCAAGGGCAGTACTCGGCGCTGGATCCAGCAGGCCACCGGGTCGTCGTTCTTGAGGCCCTCCGCCTTCAGCCAGCCGAGTCGATTCTCCATCTCGATGGCGTCGTCATCGTTGACGGGTTTGTCCTTCCAGTACATCCCGATTGGAGCGCGGTTGCACCAAACGGGCAGGTTGATTCTGTCGTTCACCGGGGCTCCTGGCTCGGCGGCAACGTTCCTGACGTAAAGGAACGTCTTCTGCCACAGCTTGACGGAGTCCAGCCCCTTGATGCGGGGGTGGTTCGTCCCGGACCGCTGCACCATCATGGCGCAGCCGGTGTCGGTGGCGCGGGCGACGCCCGCGGAGTCCTTCTTCCCGGTAGATTGCTGGCGCAGGTGGAAATACCTGAGCCACGTCTCCCACGTGGGCCGGATGCCGAGGAAGGCCTCGCAGACCACGGCGTGGTAGGCGAGGAAGACCACGGCGTTCGGCGGCAGATGGTGCATCTGGATGCCGAAGTGGTTGAGGAACTTCCTCATGAAATCGGAGGCGGGTAGTCCGAACCCGCGCTCGAAATGCGCCAGGAAGACGACGCGCTCCCCCTCCCGCGGGGACGGCACGATTTCGCCGTCCGGCGCCCGGCACTCCACGCCGGGAGGGACCCGCCGGGTATTGACGAGCCAGGCGCAATCTTCCGCGGTAACGCAGGAGCCGGCCCAGCCTGACTTGGCCATTGTGGCGAGTTGGGAAGGTGGAAGGTTTCGAGTGGAATTGGTTGGTGGATCGAGTCCGCGGCGGCGGAGAGCACGGTGGCGGAGAAGAGCAGGAGACGGAGAAGGAATAGTGCGAGGGAGGGGAAAAGGAAGCTACCGGCGGGGTATTTATATCCCCTCCGCGAATTTACCGTTACCGTCTCGGGAGTGGGATCGATTGTGCCGTGTGGTGGATCCTGTGGCCGGCTAGAAACGCACACAAGCGCCGGTTGCGCGCGTAATGGCCACAGTTGATCCCACCACCGAATCGTGGCCTATAACTGCACTTGATGGGACATGACGGCCGGTGGGCCCATTGCGTGAAAACTGGACGCGTGGCAGGTCGTGTCCTGGGCAACCAAACGACAAGGTCGTGGATGCTTGACACGTGTGCAGTTGCTGCGCGAAGGGCTGGATTGTGCTCTGTGCTGCAGAGGCTCAATCTGAGAAATTTCTCTAAGTCTTTTTACTCGGTTACAGAGTAGAAAGCAAGTGCTACTCGGAAGAGAGGAAACTCAAGGTACTTTCCAGATAGCTACTCGGAGGTTCTACTCGGCATCTTGAGGTTCAAGGGCTGAGATGCAAAGGCTGGTTTTAAGCTGGCAGAGCCTAGTGAACGAGTTCGCAAGACTCAACCAGCTTCGGGGACTGCTGTCGGGGGGTTACCCCCGAGTAGGGTAAAGACAGGTGGTAAAGGCCGCTTACAGAAGAGAGGTTTGGTCGAGTAGCCGACTACCAGGTACTCGCTACCCGGTCGACTGCTACTCGGTCTCACCTCAAGATGACCAGAAGGAGATATCAATCAAGTTCTACCCTGACGAGTAGAAGATTTGGCCCGAGTACAATTGGCGGGAACCATTGGCGGGAACCTACTCGGGCCAGAAAGTCAAAGGAGCCGTTCTGACACAGGATCCCGCGTATCCTGGGTCCGTACTTGGCAGCATTCGAACTACTGTTCACGTGGGGACGGCCTGCCTGACAGTGACAGCATGGAAGCAGGCCGTGGCAGGATAAGGGGGGCCTACTCTGTGCCTAGGTACAGTGATACCAGTCTGTCCCCTAGTTTTGCCCAACGACTTTACAGAAGCAGCCAAGGTTAGGAACCAAAGCTGTCAGCGGGTACTCGGAGAAAGGACGATGTGCACACTATGTCGACACTTGTCTAGATTTGGACGTATCCGGCTGGGCACCGTGTATATAAGGTGCCCCGCCGCCTCCTGCGCGAGGCATGATCTCATTCCATGCTCCCTTAGGCTCTCACATGCTCATAGTGAACCCTAGAAGCCCTAAGTTCTTGACCTAGCTCTACTCGGAGAGGAGCGAGAGGCTACTCGGTAGCGTTGTCATTTGTACTGTGGCTACTCGGAGAGACTTCATAATACATAGAGAAAGGCAGGAGTAGGGGTTTTACCTCCTCACGAGGGCCCTGAACCTGGGTACATCGTGTTGTTTGTGTTGTGTGGATCTTACCTCACGCGGCTACTCGTCGCGTGATCCCTCCCCGGACACCTCCAGCGTCCATCGTCCCCACATCTTTAGCCATCCTATGGCATCTGCCGTGACACCACCACGACAAGTGTTCAACATCCTTCTTCTCAGAGCATCTCCACCGGCACCCTCCAAATGCCTCCCTAAAGATCTAATGGGGGTCCGAACAAAAAAAAAACCGCCGCAGCGGCACCTCCCAAAGATGTCCACCCGCCAATTTTGTGTCCGGGCCCCCCAGCCCACCCGCCATACTTGGGGGCCTAGCTGGGGGTGCCGGACATTGTCCGCTCACCTCGCCCGTCAACGACACTCACCGGCCCGAAGGCAGTTTAAGGCGCTGTGCAGAGGCGGGTGAGGCCGTGTTAATGGTGACGACGGGACGCGACTGCCCGGCAGGCGACTGGGCGGCGGTTCTCTATCCCACACGCCACCCAATTACTCCGACGGGACGCTTAATTATACAGCCTTCCCGGCTCCCCAAGCGGCGCGTCTAGCGACTGTGGCCGCGACGTGTCGCCGCCATTTACTCCGACGGGACGCGTGCACCGACGCGTCCTCGCGCTCCCACCGCTTCCCGCCCTCCCGCTTCCCATGCCATTGTTTCCCGCCCAGAGAGCCGCCTATATAAGGCACCTCCCATCGACATTGCCGCACTCACTCCCATCGCCCTCGCCGCACCCACTCCCATTGCCCTCGCCGCACTCCAACTAAACACCCGAGACGATGTCGCGTCGGCTCCAGGCCTGCCGCCACTCACCTCTGTACTGCCGACCCGCGGCGGCGCGGCATGGCGACAGTGACGACGACATCGACAACGAGTTCCACTACGAGGAGGAGCCGTTGGAGTCGATGGAGCCTGAGCTGCCGGCGCAGGAGGAGGCGGAGCCCGAGCAGCAGCCGGCGCAGAAGGATGCGGAGCCACTTCTGCCTCCAGTCTGGCCCGACCAGGTCGTGGCGTACAACTCGTTCGCCACATGGCGCAACGAGGAGGCGTTCCGCCGGGTCCGCGCTGGCCTCGAGGACGCGGCGGCAGTGGTCGAGGCTGCCGCTGTTACGGCATCCTTGGAGACCAATCAGAGGGAGGAGCAAGTCTGCGCCTTCATTGAGGCGGAGCTCCAGGTTTACCAGCAGCTCAACGCAAACGCGGCGTCCGATGAGCAGCAGGCCCTCGTCGCGCGGTACGAGGGCGAGTCTGCGTCGATCATGGCCGCCCAGCGTGCTTCCCACGAGGACGCGGGCAAGCCGAGAGGCAATGCAGGCTGCCCGGAGCGACGTGGCCAACGCCCAACGCGCCCGCGTCGACGACGCCTTCCGTCGGGCGCGCGAAGCTATGGCGATGGACGCGGAGGCGGTGCGACGGTTGGACCAGGCCGAGGCCGAACGGCGCAAGGCTGTCATGCGGAACGAGAGGCGCAAGCGCCATCGCTCGGAGCAGACGCAGTTGCACCAGATGCGGTTGCAAGGCAGAGCAGCGGCGCTGACTCGCTACGGTGGCGAACCCATCACCCTTCGCCGAGAACGACGACGAGGCTGGCCCGTCCAACATGGCGGTCTACGACGACGACGAGAAGGAGGAGGACGTCTAGGATAGTGTTAGGCTAGTTTTAAGTTTCCCGCCGTAGATTAAATTCAAATGTAATCGTATGAATGTTTTAAATCAAAGTTTCTAATCGCCTACAAGGTGTTTGTGTCAACGGCGGCTAGATATGAGGTTCGAATTGCAGTGTGCCGCTGTGGAGCACGCCCATCAAATCGGCGGACACATGTCCAGCACCCACCAAAGGAGGACCAATTGGGCGGTGCCAGACACATATTTGATGGGTGCCGGTGAAGATGCTCTCAAACAACTGAACTTATCTTCTTCTTTTTTAGAGTTACTAAACTTATCTTCGGCAGTCCGGTTACATGGTAACATGGAGTAAGTAAACTATGCGGTGCGTGTGTGTGGCTTGGTTTACGGTCAAGCGCAGGCAGGGTACGGACCAAGAATTCAGAGTGGGGGCAAAACTTCCTTTAGCCGAAAGGAACGCGTTTACCAAGCTTCCTTTGGAGTTCGGTTACATCGGCTAGTGTCCACAATGTTAACTCCTTGTCAATGGCTATGCTCGTACGACTACACCTAGTTTATCTTATACCAAGACATTGCCACTTGATACCAAGACTTTGCCACTTGATGTAGGGTACCAGAGGGTTTAGCATAAAACCACCTTATATAAAAATTTCGAAAAACCTCCCATACCCCTTTACGTTTCAATCGTAAAAAACGAACGTATATTTCTAAGAATGTTGCAAAATGCACATATCAAGAGTTGAACGCGTACTGACACCGATTCTGACAGGGAGAACCTATTTGTTCGGGCTGACCTGGCAGTTGTTTAATCAATTTGTTGAGTTGGACTGGGTCCCTTAGGTAATTGCACATGTGAACCAGGGCCAAGGGCCAGAAAAATCAGGCTCCCATGTGGAAGTATAAAATGGTCCTACTCCTACCTCTTGGTCAAAATCCGGCGGATGGTAATGATCGAAGTTCCTACCGGGATTGTGGGAGTGGCAATCGGCCGATTGGAAGCACGGAGGAAGTCAGGAAGGAATAGAAAGACCAACTGGCGCCTAGCGTCTTGACGTTGGATATGCACATACTATATAGACCTTTTTTTATTAGGGCATCTCCAGCCGTTGCGCCCCCCAGGGCCCAAAACGCCGCCGTTTTGGTGCCGCAGCGGCGCTAAACGGCGCTATTCTGGAACCTGGGGGGGCTTGTTTCCCAGTCGCGTCCCGAGCCCAACAGATCGGCCCAAACAAACGAAGTGAAAAACTACTCGAAATTTTATTGAAATTTGAAACTGCGTACATATTCGGCGCGAATTTAAAGCTAAAACGATAAATTTAAACTAAAAACAGCGGATACTACGCCTACGTCCACGCCTACGTCTACGCTTCGTCGTCTTCGTCGTGGCGGTGCTGGTTGGAGGGTCCAGCTCCGTCCTGGCTCGCCGCGGCGAGACGGCGCTGCTCCGCCCGCTCCGCTCGGGCCTACAGGCGCAGCCGATGCAGCTGCGCCTGCTCAGAGGGCGGGCGGTTGCGCCGCCGCTCACCCTGCAGCGCCAACTCACGCTGCGCCTCGTAGAGGGCGATGACGCCCTCCTGCTCGACGGAGGCAGCCCGCCGGGCCATCTGGCGGCGCACCGCTCGCGCCGCCTCCTCCCGCTGGTGCGTCTCCAGGGAGGCTCGAACGGCGGCTGCCTCCGCCGCCGCCGCGGCCTGCTCGAGGACGCCGCGCACCTTGCGGTACGCGTCCTCGTTCTGCGAGGTCTCGAAGGAGTGCAGCCCGGCGTGCTGCTCGGGCCACACCGGCTGCCTCCTCACCTCGCGCCTCCAGTGGCGGGCAGCCCGCCGTGCTTCGCGCGCCTCGTCGTGCTCGGGAGGCTGCTCCGGCGCCACCACCTGCGGCTCCGGTGCAGCTCGCTGCGCTGGCTGCAGCTCGTCGTCGCTGTCGGGCCACGCCTCCCAGTGGTTGTCCATTGCGGCGGGGTTCGAAGGTGGAGAAAAGAACGGCGAGGAGGGGTCGAGAGTGTGCGTACGGGGAGGGCGCGGCCACCGTTTTTATAGCCTGGCTGGGCCAGTCGCCGCGCCGCGCGTGTCGCCGCTGCCGCACCGCCATTAATCCGGTGGACTTTGACTGGCCACGCGTGTCGCCGCTGCATGCACTGGCCGCCGCCTCCGGCAGCCTTTGACGGCGCGGGCGCCGAGAAGGAAGTCACGGGCGGGGGTTTCCGTTCCCGCGCTTTCCCGGCGCCGCGTCACTGACAGCGTTGGCCCGCCCGCGCGGCTCGCAGTTTTGCCCCCCCAGGCCGAACCCAGCGGGCTGGGTTCGGCCTGGGTGCCGCGGCGCCAAATAGCGCCGAAACGGCGCTATTTGGGCCTCTGGGGGGGGGGGGCGAGTGGTGAAGAAGCGGCGCTAATCGCCGCTTCCGCCGCGAAAAAAGCCCCCTGGGGGGGCTCTGGGGGGGACGGCTGGAGATGCCATTTAAACGTCTAAGGGCATCTCCAGCCGTCCCCCCCAGAGCCCCCCCAGGGGGCTTTTTTCGCGGCGGAAGCGGCGATTAGCGCCGCTTCTTCACCACTCGCCCCCCCAGAGGCCCAAATAGCGCCGTTTCGGCGCTATTTGGCGCCGCGGCACCCAGGCCGAACCCAGCCCGCTGGGTTCGGCCTGGGGGGGCAAAACTGCGAGCCGCGCGGGCGGGCCAACGCTGTCAGTGACGCGGCGCCGGGAAAGCGCGGGAACGGAAACCCCCGCCCGTGACTTCCTTCTCGGCGCCCGCGCCGTCAAAGGCTGCCGGAGGCGGCGGCCAGTGCATGCAGCGGCGACACGCGTGGCCAGTCAAAGTCCACCGGATTAATGGCGGTGCGGCAGCGGCGACACGCGCGGCGCGGCGACTGGCCCAGCCAGGCTATAAAAACGGTGGCCGCGCCCTCCCCGTACGCACACTCTCGACCCCTCCTCGCCGTTCTTTTCTCCACCTTCGAACCCCGCCGCAATGGACAACCACTGGGAGGCGTGGCCCGACAGCGACGACGAGCTGCAGCCAGCGCAGCGAGCTGCACCGGAGCCGCAGGTGGTGGCGCCGGAGCAGCCTCCCGAGCACGACGAGGCGCGCGAAGCACGGCGGGCTGCCCGCCACTGGAGGCGCGAGGTGAGGAGGCAGCCGGTGTGGCCCGAGCAGCACGCCGGGCTGCACTCCTTCGAGACCTCGCAGAACGAGGACGCGTACCGCAAGGTGCGCGGCGTCCTCGAGCAGGCCGCGGCGGCGGCGGAGGCAGCCGCCGTTCGAGCCTCCCTGGAGACGCACCAGCGGGAGGAGGCGGCGCGAGCGGTGCGCCGCCAGATGGCCCGGCGGGCTGCCTCCGTCGAGCAGGAGGGCGTCATCGCCCTCTACGAGGCGCAGCGTGAGTTGGCGCTGCAGGGTGAGCGGCGGCGCAACCGCCCGCCCTCTGAGCAGGCGCAACTGCATCGGCTGCGCCTGCAGGCCCGAGCGGAGCGGGCGGAGCAGCGCCGTCTCGCCGCGGCGAGCCAGGACGGAGCTGGACCCTCCAACCAGCACCGCCACGACGAAGACGACGAAGCGTAGACGTAGGCGTGGACGTAGGCGTAGTATCCGCTGTTTTTAGTTTAAATTTATCGTTTTAGCTTTAAATTCGCGCCGAATATGTACGCAGTTTCAAATTTCAATAAAATTTCGAGTAGTTTTTCACTTCGTTTGTTTGGGCCGATCTGTTGGGCTCGGGACGCGACTGGGAAACGAGCCCCCCCAGGTTCCAGAATAGCGCCGTTTAGCGCCGCGGCGGCACCAAAACGGCGGCGTTTTGGGCCCTGGGGGGGCGCAACGGCTGGAGATGACTAGGTCAAAAGTTAGTTTCGTTTCCCTCCAGAAAATATAACTATGGTACAAAAAGGAATAAAAATTAATTTAAATACTTCGTACTAGCTCAAATAGCTAACGTAGATGGATGTTTTTTCTATGAGTCGTTGTGTCGCATAGCGCGGAAAGGCAACACTTTTTTACAAGGAAAAATATTAATGGCAAGACATTAAATTACCTTCTTTAAAACAATGCAAAAAAAAATGAAAACAACGGGAGGGAGGATTCAAAGCGACAACCCAATGTAAGAAACTAACCGACCCAAACACAACACCATTGATCATTTCGTATGCATGGGCCCACAATGGATCTGAACTCGATTTCTATAAGTCTAGATGAATTTCTAACACAAAAGTAGTCTCCATGTTTGTTATAGTGTTCATATATTAACTGGATTCATGTATCAACTTTTCTATCCTAGGTTAATTTTTCTTTATCGATGCTAAGCATTTACAATTTATACTAAACTTTAATACTTATTTAAAACTTATTTTAGCATGCCACACTCTTAGTAAGTACACCTTTCTATTAATTGTGTCCCATAGCCGACCATATAAAAAAGCTAATACAATATTAATTGCAATGTTATTTATATAGTTATAGTGTATATATAATATAAAGCATGTAAATGGCATTGAACTTAAATTTTAGTTTATTTTTTCTTCATTAATTAATTTTGGCAACTATATAGAACATTTTTATTCGATATTACGGTACATATCTAATATGGTGAAGAAAATATTTTACTAGAATTTTCTAGGGTATAGACTAGGAGGATATTTTTAGTCGAGTTGTTAAGATTACTACTGTTCGGTTTGTCTTGGCAATTTCTTTTTGCGGGGGTGGATTTTCTACCGTTAGACATAAAGAATGTGTTTTTACTTGGTTGCATGTACGGGAATTAAAAAAAATTCCATGCAAACTACACAACCGCTAAGATCTATCTACAAAAAATACAAGTGAATAATAATTCTCATTTATTTTTCACTTCGACGGGATATAAGTAATCTGCTAGAGATCTAAGAGCATCTCTAGCGGAGGCTGTAAAAAGTCCAAACCCGTAAAATTCTAGCGGGTTTACGGGTTCGGCTCAGTTTGGCGGCCATAGCGGTGACAGTAAAATTTCACGGACCTGTAAACGGTTTACATGCCATCGAAAATATAAACCTCCAACCTTTATGTACAGGGGTTGGAGGGTAGTATACGGTTCACGAACTGGCTGGAATTCTGTCTACTCCACTACGTGGCCAAAGATCCAACCGTTGATTTCTCACGTGTCCAACAAAATGTTAAACTTCCGTTAAAAAATCGGCACTCCTTGCGCTCGGGCAGTGAACGTCTGTGCCGACGGAGCTGGTCGCTTTGACCCTGGCGGCAGGGGTCTGACGCATGCGGGAGCTCGTCGGCCCCAGCCGGGCTCTGTCGCGCGAGAGCTTCCTGAACATATAGTATGGACACCTAGAAGGGGGTGGATAGGTGCTACGACCAATTTTAATTTTTTTTCTTCAAATTAAATCTTGACACAAAGGTAAATTCTCGAGATATGCAACTACAGTGAATTTACCTATATGACAACAACAAGATACAAGATACAAACAAGTAGTAAAGGAGAGAAACAAGGTGACCGAAAATAGAAGCACGCGGAGACACGATATAAATCCCGAGTTTCTCCTTGTTAAGAGAGTATGTCTCGTTGGAGAGGTGTGAGTTTCTCCATGAAGGCCTACTCAACGCCACAAAGGGCTCACCCTATTCTCCGATGAACCCCGTCGCAAAGGCCTAGTCCATCTTCCACTATTGATCCCCTTTAAGGCGGGAATCGAGTCATTTACAAACAAATTTGGGGCACACACTGATACGTCATAAACGTATCCTTAATTTCTGATGTTCCATGTTGTTTTCATACTATATGCTTCATGTTTCCTTTACACTTTATTCCCTTTTTATTGATTTCCCGGGACTAACCTATTGACAAGATGCCATAGGGTCAGTTCATGTTTTCTGCTGTTTTTAGTTTCAAAAAGCTGTTCTAGAAATATTCTCGGAATTGGAAAACTCGATGCCCGAAAGTCTTAGAATTCCCGAAGGTTCTACAGAGTCCTGAAGAGACCCGGAGGGGGAAGGGCTGGAGCCCCCACACCATGCGATCGTGCGAGTGGACCCCTGGCCGCGCCGAGAGGTGGTCTGGGCCCCTCGAGCGCCCACCGCCATCGCCTTTTCGCCTATATATGCCCCCCGATGCATAAACCCTAAACATATTAGCCTTTTTCTACAAAAAGTTCTGTAGCTCCGCTGTCGCCGCCGGCAGGTTTCAGGGGACAGAATTCTCTGTTCCGGCACCGTGCCGGGATGGGGAAGTGCCCCCGGAGCGATTGATGTCTACACACGCTTCTATTTTTGTAGACAGTGTTGGGCCTCCAAGTGCATAGGTTTGTAGCACAACAGCAAGTTTCCCTTAAGTGGATAAGCCTTTTGTTTATCGAACTCAGGGAGGAAAAGGTCAAAGGTATCCCTCTCAAGCAACCCTGCAATCACGATACAAGAAGTCTCTTGTGTCCCCAAAACAGCCAATACAATTTTCAGTTGTATAGGTGCACTAGTTCGGCGAGGAGAGAGTGAAATACAAGTAATATGGATGATTATAAGTGACAATAGCAATCTGAAATAAAAATGGCAGCAAACAAACATGTATCAGAACTGATTGTAAACGGTGTTTCAATGCTTATAAACAAGGCCTAGGGATCCTACTTTCACTAGTGGACACTCTCAACAATGATAAAATAATTGAATGCAAAAATATCCTCTCTTCACTATGATACGCCGAACCACTCTCAGGTTGAATAACAAACACCAATTCATTGCATAGGGCTGCAAAAAGCACTCCTCAAAGTCGCATTCCCATGTCTAGTTAACCCCACGATGTCACTATGAGAACCCTAGAAGGTACTAGACAAACACCACAATTTCATAGGGTTATCCAACACAAGATATAAATATCATTCTAAACCACACGGTGCACACACTGTCACCTTTACACCGTGATCAAAGTGTTTACGGAGATCTCATAACAAAATCACTCGTGTAGCATAACAGATGAAGAGTAAAATCTACTTATTAAACTAGATTACAAAGCTCGCGATCACATAAAGATCACACCATAGAAGAGAGAGATGAAACACATAGCTACTTGTAGAGCCCTCAGTCCCGGGGGAGAACTACTCCCTCCTCATCATAGGAGACAGCAACGGCGATGAAGATGGCGATGGAGTCACTGGAGATGGCTCCAGGTGCACTTCCCTGTCCCGGCAGGGTGCCGGAACAGAGATTTCTGTCCCCCGAAACTTGTCGGCGGCGGCGGCGGAGCTACGGATGTTTTTGGTGAAAAATGCCGATTCATCTAGGGTTTATGCATCGGGGGTATATATGGGCGAAAGGGCGATGCCGGGGGCTGGCCAGGGGGCCCACACCACCTGGTGGTACGGCCAGGGGGCCCGCTGATGCATGTAAAATGCATACATGAAATTTGCATGTTATTACTTGTTTTTCCTACATATTAGCAACTTATATTCATGTTTTATAATGATTTGGGGGATTTTCTGAACAATCCCCCTTCTTTTGGTTCTAACCCTGTTTTTCCAGAAAACGTACTTTTTAGTGTTTCAGACTTTCCGGGAGCTTCGGGACTCCAAAAAGGGCAAGGCCAAAGAGCACGGTTCAGAATTTTCAAGACGAAGACCATGGGCGAAAGTAGAGGGCCAAAAGTCCAATCAGGTGGAAAAGAGGACCCTCCACGCGGCCAGATTCCTTGGCCGCGTGTGGGGCCCCCTTTTTGCCCCCGTGGCTCCGATGCCGTCGATCTTTCTTCTCCCGAGTGTCTTGTGACCTAAAAATGACTATATAAAGGGCCCCCTGGCCTTTTCGAGAAGGAGGCAGCACCGAGAGACGAAACCACGAAAGAGAGAGACAGAAGGCTGCCGCCGGAGAAGATCGGAGGGGGAAACGCCGCCGGGATCACCCCCGGAGGGCTCCACCCCCCTCCGGCATGTTCATCATCAACATCTACAGCAAGATCAGCTCCATCTCTCCACTGTAATATCTTGGCAAACACGATGTATGATGCAATACTATATTCCCTTGATGTATTGTGTCTCCCCGTCTATGTTTGAGTAGTGAATTGTTCTTGGCAATGGTGAAATAGTTCGTTGATTGGTTGCATACAAGTTTGTTATCTTCTATGATTGTCTTTATGTACAATATATGAGTGCACGCATATGTTGGGGAATGCATGTAAGGTGATCACCGGTAGCATAATGGAGTGGTGGTGACTTGGGAGTGACAGTAACCTGAGACCGAGCCACAAAGTTAAGTTATTGGGGGATATATATAGGGGACCTTAGAACGTAAGGCTATGGTGGGACTTTATGTCTTAATCAATCTTGTGCAGTCATTTACTTGGCCACATGATCCATCATAAGGGGTTGTAGATCATTTACTTGACTATACCTATTCATGGCTCCTTCCTAGAAGAAACAACTAAGACTAAAACATGTGCTTCACTAATTGTGACAACCACACGAACGAAACACCTATTGCTAGAACACTTGCTCCCTTGAGATACTTGAGATATTTGCTGCTTGCTACTTGTGAAACTTGCTTTAAAAACTTGCTCTAGGATTAATTGCATTTTAAACTTGCTTCACTAGTTAATAGACAAACCACACTCCACGCCACTTGCTTTTAATTAGTTAGTTCCTTTTAGTCAAACTTATTGCTTTGCATAAACAGCCATATAAGAGGGTTATAGGGCTTTAGAGAATATATAGCTTACCTTCAGCTCCTCGTGGGTTCGACACTCAAATACTTATCGAAAGGTACTACAATTGATCTCCTACACTTGGGAGTCATCACCCGCGCCACCCTATGGCCCCCCTCCGGGTCTTCTTTGGACTTCCGGGACCCTCCGGGACTTCTAAGACTTCCGGCTTTTGAATCCTCCGATTCCGAGAATATTTCCAGAACAAATTTTCTGAAACTAAAAACAGCAGAAAACAGGAATTGGCTATGTGGCATCTTGTCAATAGGTTAGTCCAGGGAAATCGATAAAAATGACATAAAGTGTAAGGAAAACATGTGGGAAACAACATGTAAACAACCTGGAACATCAGAAATTAAGGATACGTTTATGACGTATCGACATCCCCAATCTTAGTTTCTACTCGTCCTCGAGTAGGTAAACGAGAAAACAAATAATTTCTGAGGTGACACACTACCAACATAAACTTGATCATCATAGTAATGTAAAGCATGTAAACTAGGATCAAATGAATAAAGGCTATGGTTTATAGTTGATATCAAAGAGCAATGTATAAACCATCAGGAATAACAAAGTAAAACCTTTCAATGAATCAATACTAAAAGACAATCCACTGTGCAAAGTATATTAAAGATGTAAGCTTCAAGAACAACAATATAATCATCCAAGGCATCAAACTCTCACAACAACCCCTGTTAGGATCAAGTCAAGTGACAACAATATGCACATAGGAAAATCATTCAAATAATTGTGCACTTAAAACAAGCAAGCGTTATGTATTGGTCCCTAGCACCAGGATGTTATGGCTAAAAGAACATTATGGGGGGGGGGGGTTTGGATGGTCAATGGAAGAAAGTCTCACACAACTGAAAGTGATCATTAGACAAGAGGAAGTCTTATAATCGAAGTTATGCAAGGAGTAGTGATTGCCACACAACGGATGCACATAGAGTTATAAGTGTATGAAAGCTCTCCAATGGAACTAGTGGGGGTGCATCCAACTTACTTGCTCACGAAGACCTAGAGCTCTTTTGAGGAGACTCATCATTGGAATATACAAGCCAAGTTCTATAATGTAAGTTCCCCTCATAGTTATGTAAGTCATAATATGAAAACTCTCTCCAAACTGAAGTAATGATGCCAACCAAGCACAAGTGTGGAATAAATGATAGTAGTGCTACCCCCTCTCTCTTTTGCCTTTTTTTTTCTTTTTGGCTTTTTCTCCTTTTTTTATTTTTTTGATTTATAACCTCACTGGTGGGGAAATACTCTATTTTACAATGAATCATCACACTTTTAGTACTCATAACTCAAAATGAAATATCTCTGATGTAAATAAAACTTAATGCTCCTGCCAGTGTAGCAGTATGCAAAATAACAATGAAGCATGAGAAGTAACATAATGATGATGGATGTTGTATGGAAATATATCTCGGAATGGCTATAAAAATGCCATGGTAGGTAGGTATGATGGTTGTTTTGAGGAAGGTAAATTTTGGCTTATGTGTAGAAGAACAAAATTCTCCCACGTGGTTTGGATGTACTAGCGAAGTTTGCACCAACTCTCAATGTGAGAATAAGCAATGCACAGTACCAAAGAAGCTAGCAAATATGGATGGTTGAAGTGCTAGAAAACCGCGACATAGAACTCACAAGTTAAAAGATTCCAAATAAAATCATGATCTCACAAGGCGTAATGAAAATCACTCCAAGAGGGTCCGTGGCAGTGAAAAGTCATTGTTGGCTACCCCGACCGTAGCGCGTAACAAAAAGCTATCACGATTGCTATCAGCAAAGGAAGTCATATACCATTATCCTATCAACTGGTTATTTGAGTGTGGCACCGTTTCAAGCTTCTAGACCAAACATTAATTGTTTTTACTTTACTAAACCAGAAAGTTTACCATTAAGGAAATTAATATCTGTAAACAACAACAAATAATCAAGTTAAACAATTTAATGATCTACAAGAATATGCAAGCTTTTTTTTGTCATACCATCTACCACACGTAGCATTTTCTAGTTCCGACAAGCACCATACAAAATATGTTTTAACAAAAACTCTCTAAATGATACAGCAAGCAAGCATGAGAGTACTCACATAACTCTACTAAAACTAACAACTCTTAATAAGAGATGCATGAAAACAAGGGCTAAACGCAGTACTAGCAAAAAGTGAACACTCACAGAACAATAAGAATGAAAACTAGAGTGTTCTAAGCAATAAAAACGGAGCGTGTTTCTATCCCACACAAGTATTATAGGTTCCAGTGATATTAATTCAGAAAGTAAAACAAAATAAAAACAAACAGACGCTCCAAGTAAATTTCATATGATGTGACCGAATAAAAATATAGTTTCACGAGAAGTGGCCTGATAAATAGTTGATGAAGAAGGGGATGCCCAAGATTAGATGCTTGCGTCTTCTAAAAATATTCTTGGATGAACCACGGGGGCATCCCCAAGCTTTGACCTTGCACTCTTCTTGATCACATATATCACCTCTTCTCTTGACCCTTGAAAACTTCCTTCACACCACACTCAAACAGTAATTCGCATTAGAGGGTTAGTGCAACAATTAAAAATCCATGGGTTCTGTATGGCATAGGTTCTATTGATACTTTTAAACATTATATACAGCCACTGATGTTTCGTGAAGCAAAGAAATCCACTCGACATTGCAAAAGAGCAAATGTAAGAAAAATGGCAGAATCTGTCAAAACCAGAATTGTCTTTAAAGATGAATTGTTTTGAGGCATTTACGTTTCTCAGATCGAAAAACTTAAAGAACGAAAAAGTTGCGTAATTAGCCGAGGAATAAGCACAATAAATTTCAGGTCATTCTGATTTTTCTTTGACTTATACAGTTTTTTATGGTGGACAGGAGAAATCTGTTTCCTAAAAAGCACGATTCGTTCCTTAAAACCAACTCCAACTCTCGTCAGAAAGCTTACTTGGAACTACTAAAACATGAAAAGAAAGATACAAAGGAGTTTCTACAGAAGTATACAACTCCTTGACTCAAAGAAACAAGAGAAAAACAAAGCAAAAATAAAACCATGGGTTATCTTCCAAGAAGTGATTTTCTTTAACGCCTTTTAGCTAGGCATGATAATTTGAGAAGATGCTCACATGAGAAATATTAATTGTAGAAAAATAGAGCATCAAGAAGAAAATGTAAAACAAATTTAAGTCTAATCCACTTCCTATGAAAAAGAATCTTGTAGAAAAACAAGTCATGAAAGCACAAAGTAGCAAGCGTAGGAAAGCAAAACAAGTGCAACTTCAAAATTTTCAACATAAAGAGGGGAAACTTAATATTATTGAGATACATAAAACCATGTTTCCCTCTTTCATAAAAACTTTTAGTAGCATCATGAATGAAATTAACAATATAACTATCACAAGAAACATTATTATCATGAGCCACATGCATAAAAGAATTATTACTCTCCACATAAGCTTAGTCATTATTATTAATAGTAAAGGGAGCAAATTCAACAAAATAACTATCATTATCATTCGCATCACCATAATCATCAAATATAGGAGGCATATTGTAATCATAATTAATTTTCTCCTCAATAGTAGGTGGACTGAAAATAACATATTCATCATTGTAATCATCATATATTGGAGGCAAAGTATCATCAAAGAAAATTTCCTCCTCAAAACTTGGGGGACTAAAAATATCATATTCATCAAAGCCAGCTTCCCCAAGCTTAGACTTTTCCATAGCATTAGAAATAATAGTGTTCAAAGAATTTATACTAATAACCTTGCTACTAGCAATCAAATAAAGTTCCATAGGTTTTTTTAATTTTCTCTTCATACACTTCATGTCCTAACTCAAGATAAATATTATAAAGCTCTCTCATATTTTTGTTGTTTTCCATTAAGTCTGACTAGTAAAAATAAAAAGAAGAAACAAAAAGATATAATTACAGAATCTAAAGGAAATAATTTCGATCACTCGCACCCGAGGATGTGAGTACCTTTTACCTTACCTACCCGGCAACGGCGCCAGAAAAGAGTTTGATGTCTATGCACGCTTCTATTCTTGTAGACAGTGTTGGGCCTCCAAGTGCAGATGTTTGTAGAACAGCAACAAGTTTCCCTTAAGTGGATTACCCAAGGTTTATCGAACTCAGGGAGGAAGAGGTCAAAGGTATCCCTCTCAAGCAACCCTACAATCACGATACAAGAAGTCTCTTGTGTCCGAAACACACCCAATACCATTGTCAGTTGTATAGGTGCACGAGTTCGTCGAAGATAGAGTGAAATACAAGTAATATGGATGATTATAAGTGACAATAGCAACATGAAATAAAAATAGCACCAACAAACATGTAGCATAACTGATTGTAAATGGTGTTTCAATGCTTAGAAACAAGGCATAGGGATCCTACTTTCACTATTGGACACCCTCAACAATTATAAAATAATTGAATGCATAAATATCCTCTCTTCACTATGCTACTCTGAACCACACTCCGGTTGAATAACAAACACCAATTCATTGTGTAGGGCTGCAAAAAGCACTCCTCAAAGTCGCATTCCCATCCTAGTTAACCTCACGTTGTCACTATGAGCGCCCTAGAAGGTACTAGACAAACACCACAATTTCATAGGGTTATCCAACACAAGATATAAATATCATGCTAAACCACATGGTGCACACACTGTCACCTTTACACCGTTATAAAAGTCTTTACGGAGATCTCATAACAAAACCACTCGTGTAGCATAACAGATGAAAAGTAACATCTACTTATTCAACTATATTACAAATCTCACGATCACATAAAGATCACACCATGGGAGAGAGATATGAAACACATAGCTACCGGTAGAGCCCACAACCCCGGGGGAGACCTACTCCCTCCTCATCATAGGAGACAGCAACGATGATGAAGATGGCAGTGGAGTCGATGGAAATGGCTCCGGGGGGCACTTACCCGTCCTGGCAGGGTACCGGAACAGAGATTTCTGTCCCCCCAAAACTTGTCGTCGGCGGTATCGGCGGAGCTACGGATATTTTTGGTGGAAAAGGCCGATTCATCTAGGGTTTATGCGTCGGGGGGTATATATGGGTGAAAGGGCGGTGCCGGGGGGTGGCCAGGGGCCCACACCACCTGGTGGGGCGGCCAGGGGGACCCGCACCACCCTATGGTGTGGCCACCCTATGGCCCCCCTCCGGGTCTTCTTTGGACTTCTGGGACCGTCCGGGACTTCTAAGACTTCCGGCTTTTGAATCGTCCAATTCCGAGAATATTTCCAGAAAAACTTTTTTGAAACTAAAAACAGATGAAAACAGGAACTGGCTCTATGGCATCTTGTCAATAGGTTAGTCCCGGGAAATCGACAAAAATGACATAAAGTGTAAGTAAAACATGTGGGAAACAACATGAAAACAACATGGAACATCAGAAATTAAGGATATGTTTATGACGTATCAGCGATCTCCATTGACTCCATCTCCATATTCATCGCTGTTACTTTCTCCTATGATGAGGGGGAGTAGTTCTCCCTGTTCCGTCAGATCAGGGAGTTTCGGGGTGTGAGCAGTCCTAGAACCCGGAAGAGAGAATCCGACGCCGGTGAAGCCCTAACACAAAGAGTTATGGGATCTTTGGCATCCAAGAAACATGGCGCACTCTACCACACATACTATGGTATACCATGGTACTTGGTGTGATTCAGACGCTCTAGAGTCCATCTCCGTTGAAACCCTAGCCCCGCTATAGAAAAAGACGGAACTTCCTTCCTGGCCCCTCTACGTGAGCCGAAAGGGGGTAGAAAAGTGGAACTAGTTGCCTGGTTGTGTCATGTTAGGCCCAAGGAACACCCAAGAAAATGGTAGGGACCACCTCTTGGCAAGATTCAATCCCGTTCTGTCAGATCCGGGAGTTTTGGGGTGTGAGCAGTCCTGGAACCCGGAAGAGAGAATCCGACACCGGTGAAGCCCTAACACAAAGAGTGATGGGATCTTTGGCATACAAGACACATGTCACAACCTATCACACATGTTATGGCATACCATGGGACTTGGTGGGATTCAGACGCTCCGGAACCCCTCTCCGGTGAAACCCTAGCCCCGCTGTAGAAAAAGACGGAACTACCGTCCTACCCTCTCTCCGTGAGCCGGAAGGGGGTAGAAAAGTAGAACTAGTTGCTTGGTTATGTCATGTTAGGCCCAAGGAACACACAATACAATGGTAGGGCCCACCTCTTGGCAAGATTCCCCCCGTTCCGTCAGATCCGGGAGTTTTGGGGTGTGAGTAGTCCTGGAACCCGCAAGAGAGAATCCGACGCCGGTGAAGCCCTAACACAAAGAGTGATGGGATCTTTGGAAGACAAGACACATGGCAAACTCTATCACACATTTTATGGCATACCATGGGACTTGGTGGGATTCAGACGCTCGAGAGCCCCTCTCCGGTGAAACCCTAGCCCCGCTGTAGAAAAAAACGGAACTGCCGTCCTGGCCCCTCTATGTGAGCTGTAAGGGGGTAGAAAAGTGGAACTAGTTAATTGGTTGTGTCATTTTAGTACCAAGTAACACCCAAGACAATGGTAGAGCCCACCTCTTGGCAAGATTTCCTCCTGTTCCGTCAAATCCGGGAGTTTTGGGGTATGAGCAGTCCTGGAACCCACAAGAGAGAATCCAATGCCGGCGAAGCCCTAACACAAAGAGTGATGGGATCTTTGGCATCCAGGACACATGGAACACTCTATAACACATGGTATGGCATACCATGGTACTTGGTGGGATTCAGACGCTCCGGAGCCCCTCTCCGGTGAAACCCTAGCCCCGCTGTAGAAAAAGACGGAACTGCCGTCCTGATCCCTCTACGTGAGCAGGAAGGGGTAGCAAAGTAGAACTATTTGCTTCGTTGTGTCATGTTAGGCCAAAGGAAAACCCAAGACAATGGTTTGACCCACCTCTTGCAAGATTCCCTCCTGTTCCGTCAGATGCGAGAGTTTCGGGGTGTGAGCAGTCCTGGAATCCGGAAGAGAGAATCCGACGCCGGTGAAGCCCTAACACAAAGAGTGATGGGATCTTTGGCATACAAGACACATGTCACACCCTATCACACATGTTATGGCATACCATGGGACTTGGTGGGTTTCAGACGCTCCGGAACCCCTCTCCGGTGAAACCCTAGCCCCGCTGTAGAAAAAGACGGAACTACCGCCCTGCCCTCTCTCCGTGAGCCGGAAGGGGGTAGAAAAGTAGAACTAGTTGCTTGGTTATGTCATGTTAGGCCCAAGTAACACACAATACAATGGTAGGTCCCACCTCTTGGCAAGATTCCCCCCGTTCCGTCAGATCCGGGAGTTTTGGGGTGTGAGTAGTCCTGGAACCCGCAAGAGAGAATCCGACGCCGGTGAAGCCCTAACACAAAGAGTGATGGGATCTTTGGAAGACAAGACACATGGCAAACTCTATCACACATTTTATGGCATACCATGGGACTTGGTGGGATTCAGACGCTCGAGAGCCCCTCTCCGGTGAAACCCTAGCCCCGCTGTAGAAAAAAACGGAACTGCCGTCCTTGCCCCTCTATGTGAGCTGTAAGGGGGTAGAAAAGTGGAACTAGTTAATTGGTTGTGTAATTTTAGTACCAAGTAACACCCAAGACAATGGTAGAGCCCACCTCTTGGAAGGATTTCCTCCCGTTCCGTCAGATCCGGGAGTTTTGGGGTATGAGCAGTCCTGGAACCCACAAGAGAGAATCCAATGCCGGCGAAGCCCTAACACAAAGAGTGATGGGATCTTTGGCATCCAGGACACATGGAACACTATATAACACATGGTATGGCATACCATGGTAATTGGTGGGATTCAGACGCTCCGGAGCCCCTCTCCGGTGAAACCCTATCCCCGCTGTAGAAAAAGACGGAACTGCCGTCCTGATCCCTCTACGTGAGCCGGAAGGGGGTAGCAAAGTGGAACTATTTGCTTCGTTGTGTCATGTTAGGCCCAAGGAACACCCAAGACAATGGTTTGACCCACCTCTTGCAAGATTCCCTCCCGTTCCGTCAGATGCGAGAGTTTCGGGGTGTGAGCAGTCCTGGAATCCGGAAGAGAGAATCCGACGCCGGTGAAGCCCTAACACAAAGAGTGATGGGATCTTTTGAATACAAGACACATGAGACACTCTGTCACCCATGGTATGGCATACCATGGGACTTGGTGGGATTCATACGCTCCGGAGACCCTCTCCAGTGAAACCCTAGCGCCGCTGTAGAAAAAGACGGAACTACCGTCTTGGCCCCTCTACGTGAGCTGGAAGGGGGTAGCAAACTGGAACTAGCTGCTTGGTTGTGTCATGTTAGGCCCAAGGAACACCCAAGACAATGGTAGGGCCCACCTCTTGGCAAGATTCCCTCCCGTTCCGTCAGATCCGGGAGTTTCAGGGTGTGAGCAGTCCTGGAACCCGCAAGAGAGAATCCGAGGCCGGTGAAGCACTAACACAAAGAGTGATGGTATATTTGGCATCCCGGAAACATGGCATACTCTATCACACATGGTAAGGCATACCATGGGACTTGGTGAGATTCAGACGCTCCGGAGCCCCTCTCCGGTGAAACCCTAGCCCTGTTGTAGGAAAAGACGGAACTGCCGTCCTGGCCCCTCTATGTGAGCCGGAAGGGGATAGAAAAGTTGAACTAGTTGCTTTGTTGTGTCATGTTAGTCTCAAGGAACACCCAAGACAATGGTAGGGACCACCTATTGGCAAGATTCAATCCCGTTCTGTCAGATCCGGGAGTTTTGGGGTGTGAGCAGTCCTGGAACCCGGAAGAGAGAATCCGACGCCGGCGAAGCCCTAACACAAAGAGTGATGGGATCTTTGGCATACAAGACACATGGCACACCCTATCACACATGTTATGGCATAACATGGGACTTGGTGGGATTCAGACTCTCCGGAACCCCTCTCCGGTGAAACCCTAGCCCCGCTGTAGAAAAAGACGGAACTACCGTCCTGCCCTCTCTCCGTGAGCCGGAAGGGGGTAGCAAAGTAGAACTAGTTGCTTGGTTATGTCATGTTAGGCCCAAGGAACACACAATACAATGGTAGGGCCCACCTCTTGGCAAGATTCCCACCGTTCCGTCAGATCCAGGAGTTTTGGGGTGTGAGTAGTCCTGGAACCCGCAAGAGAGAATCCGACGCCGGTGAAGCCCTAACACAAAGAGTGATGGGATCTTTGGAATACAAGACACATGGAAAACTCTATCACACATTTTATGGCATACCATGGGACTTGGTGGGATTCAGACGCTCGAGAGCCCCTCTCCGGTGAAACCCTAGCCCCGCTGTAGAAAAAAACGGAACTGCCGTCCTGGCCCCTCTATGTGAGCTGTAAGGGGGTAGAAAAGTGGAACTAGTTAATTGGTTGTGTCATTTTAGTACCAAGTAACACCCAAGACAATGGTAGAGCCCACCTCTTGGCAAGATTCCCTCCCGTTCCGTCAGATCCGGGAGTTTCGGGGTATGAGTAGTCCTGGAACCTACAAGAGAGAATCCAATGCCGGCGAAGCCCTAACACAAAGAGTGATGGGATCTTTGGCATCCAGGACACATGGAACACTCTATAACACATGGTATGGAATACCATGGTACTTGGTGGGATTCAGACGCTCCGAAGCCCCTCTCCGGTGAAACCCTAGCCCGGAACTGCCGTCCTGACCCCTCTACGTGAGCCGGAAGGGGGTAGCAAAGTGGAACTAGTTGCTTCGTTGTGTCATGTTAGGACCAAGGAACACCCAAGACAATGGTTTGACCCACCTCTTGCAAGATTCCCTCCCGTTCCGTCAGATGCGAGAGTTTCGGGGTGTGAGCAGTCCTGGAATCCGGAAGAGAGAATCCGACGCCGGTGAAGCCCTAACACAAAGAGTGATGGGATCTTTTGAATACAAGACACATGACACACTCTGTCACCCATGGTATGGCATACCATGGGACTTGGTGGGATTCAGACGCTCCGGAGACCCTCTCCGGTGAAACCCTAGCGCCGCTGTAGAAAAAGACGGAACTACCGTCTTGGCCCCTCTACGTGAGATGGAAGGGGGTAGCAAACTGGAACTAGATGCTTGGTTGTGTCATGTTAGGCCCAAGGAACAGCCAAGACAATGGTAGGGCCCACCTCTTGGCAAGATTCCCTCCCGTTCCGTCAGATCCGGGAGTTTCAAGGTGTGAGCAGTCCTGGAACCCGCAAGAGAGAATCCGAGGCCGGTGAAGCACTAACACAAAGAGTGATGGTATATTTGGCATCCCGGACACATGGCATACTCTATCACACATGGTATGGCATACCATGGGACTTGGTGAGATTCAGACGCTCCGGAGCCCCTCTCCGGTGAAACCCTAGCCCTGTTGTAGGAAAAGACGGAACTGCCGTGCTGGCCCCTCTATGTGAGCCGGAAGGGGATAGAAAAGTTGAACTAGTTGCTTGGTTGTGTCATGTTAGGCCCAAGGAACACCCAATACAATGGTAGGGCCACCTCTTGGCAAGATTCCCTCCCGTTCCGTCAGTTCCGGGAGTTTCGGGGTGTGAGCAGTCCTGGAACCCGGAAGAGAGAATCCGACGTTGGTGAAGCCCTAACACAAAGAGTGATGGGATCTTTAGCATCCAAGACACATGGAACACTCTATCACACATGGTATGGCATACCATGGGACTTGGTGGGATTCAGACGCTCTAGAACCCCTCTCCGGTGAAACCCTAGCCCCGTTGTAGAAAAAGACGGAACTACCGTCCTGGCCCCTCTACGTGAGCCGGAAGGGGGTAGCAAAGTGGAACTAGTTGTTTGGTTGTGTCATGTTAGGCCCAAGGAACACCCAAGAGAATGGTAGGACCCACCTCTTGGCAAGATTCCCTCCCATTCCGTCAGATCAGTGAGTTTCGGGGTGTGAGCAGTCCTAGAACCCGGAAGAAAGAATCCGACGCCGGTGAAGCCCTAACACAAAGAGTGATGGGATCTTTGGCATCCAAGACACATGTCACACTCTATCACACATGATATGACATACCATAAGACTTGGTGGGATTCATACGCTCCGGAGACCCTCTCCAGTGAAACCCTAGCCGAGAGGGAGAAAAGTTCGACACGTCGAGAGGGACAAAAGTGAAAGTAATTGCATGCTAGTGTTAGGGTAAACAAGGGGATATATTATAAATTGGTAAATAAAATTAATTTTCTAATTATAAATTTAACAAAACAATTGGTGGCAAAAATAAAAAAAAATATCTTTGCCGTGTGCATGCGCACGACAAAGATCTGACATTTCATTTCCCCTGCGTGGCCCACAGCCCACAGCACATCATTGCCGTGACGAAGATCTGACGTGACACCCCCGTTGTGCCGCGGAACGGCCACGTTGCAGTAATCGTTGTCCGCGGAACGGCCACGTTGCAGTAATCGTTGTCATGTGTTTTCTTTACCGTGTGTATTGTGTTGGAATTTTACATGGGCTCCATCATATGGGCTCACTTGGCTAGCCCATTAAGCCCACTAAAAATCCTGAAATTGTCATGGCCCATTCATGAATAATAAGTGGAGTGAGTGGGACTAAAGTTTAGTCCCACATTGCTAGTTTGAAGAGAGTGGAAGCACCTTATAAGGTGAGCCATTCTAGCTCATGTATGAGTAGGCAAGGCAAGAGGAGAGGTGTGCCACACGCGCGCTCCTCCTCCTCCGCCGCCCGCCTCGCCACGCCTCGCCTCGTCACGACACGTCACGACGCGCCGCGGGTTGCGGGAATGAGCCGAGCCGAGAGCGTTTATTTTGTCGATTGGGAAAATTTAATGAGTCATTTAATTTGGTAATTGACGGACGCGTTAATTCCAAAACCGTTTCCGTTTCCTTTCTGGATCGTGGATCCGAACCGACTCAGACGTGGAGTTACGCCCACGTCTCTCCCAGCCCGCATATATATACGCGCATACGGTAAACCCTAGCCGCCACTTCGTCATACCGTTCCAAAACACTGCGCCGCCAATTCAAGTCTTCTCCATCCCTCCTTCCGGCGTGCACCGCGAGAAGGGACAGCAGGCCTCCGGAACCCCGCCTCTTGTGATCCTGTACGGGAGAGGGGCGATCAGGTTTTTGGGGAGCGCATGAGCGCGACTGCTGACGGCGACCACTTCCCCAACGACGATTTCTTCCCCGACATCGGCAACCTCTTCATCGACGACATGGCCGACGTGGACAACAACAACGGCGGTGCCGCTACCGCTCCATCGTACGTAATTCTATTCCATCTGTATGAGATACTCCTGGAATTCTTATGTCTAGTTCTAGCTATAGATTGAATCAGTTTGTCTACTGTACTAGATCTAGATATTTGCATGATTACTGTATTTGCTACTGTCGCAATTCATCTGCTGCTATTTCGCATTAAATCATGTGCTAAATTGCTAATATATTCAACAATCCAAAAACCTGATTATAGGCAATTTCTTGCACCTGCGCCGTCTGTCATTGCGGCGACAAGGCCAATCCCTTTCAAGGGTGTGGACTATAAGAGGTGGCGCACGAGAGCAGTGCTATGGTTTCAAACCTTGCGCTGCTATGCGGCCACCAAGGGCAAGCCTGAGGGCGATCTCAATCCAGCACAGCTGGAGGCCTTTGAGAATATGGACACTATGTTTAAAAGTGCCCTCCTCGGTATTATCGATGATTCCATCGTCGATCCGTATATGTCGTTTGATAACGGCAAGGATATGTGGGCTGCACTCGAGGCCAAATTTGGGGCCTCGGATGCTGGCAGCGAGCTGTATGTCATGGAGCAATTCTATGACTACAGGATGATTGATGAGCGCTCTGTTGTTCAACAGGCTCATGAGATACAGTCACTCGCTAAAGAACTTGAGCACTTCAAGTGTATGTTACCGGACAAGTTTGTGGCCGGAGGCATTATTGCCAAGCTTCCATCTTCATGGAGCACCTTTGCTACTTCTCTAAAACACAAGAGACAGGAGTTTTCCGTAATGGACCTCATCGGATCTCTTGATGTGGAAGAGAAGGCGAGATCAAAGGATACACGTGCTCGGGTTGCTGAGGTAGGTTCTTCTGCTCATGTGGTACAGAAGAAACATTACCCGCCCAACAAGCCTAAATATAACAAGAAGAAATCCGAGGGTAAAGGCAAGCCCGATGGCAAGTTTAAGCCGTCGCACTCTACCAACTTCAAGAAGAGAAAGGGGTCATGTCACGTTTGCGGTGAACTGACCCATTGGGCTCCAAAGTGCCCTAAGCGTTATGAGCTGCAGCAGCAGGAGAACAGCGGCAAGACCACTAATGTTGTCATGGCTGACACTGAGATGAAGGATTCTGGGTACGGTATAGTTCCCACTATTCTTTCAGGTTGTCATTCACCTGAATGGTTAGTTGACACAGGTGCCAATGTACATGTTTGTGCTGATGCTTCCATGTTCTCTTCTTATCAGGTCACAGGGACTTCCCCCGTGCTGATGGGGAACGGGTCACATGCTACTGTTCGTGGTGTTGGTACGGTCGATCTGAAGTTTACTTCGGGGAAGATCGTGCGGCTGAAGAACGTTCATCATGTGCCCTCCATCAATAAAAATCTCGTCAGTGGCTCACGTTTATGTCGAGATGGTTTTAAGTTGGTTTTCGAGTCTAATAAAGTTGTAATTTCCAAGTATGGACAATTTATTGGTAAAGGCTATGAGTGCGGAGGCTTGTTCCGCTTATCCTTGTCAGATATTTGCACCAAAGTTATTAATAATGTTTGCCACGATAATGATTGTGATGTTTGGCATTCACGACTATGTCATATTAATTTTGGTTGCATGACGCGGTTAGCAAATATGAGTTTAATTCCGAAATTCAGTACTGTTAAAGGTTCCAAATGTCAAGTGTGTGTTCAAGCTAAGCAACCTCGCAAATCTCATAAGACTGCGGAGGCGAGAGACTTGGCACCACTAGAACTTATACATTCTGATCTTTGTGAGATGAATGGCGTATTGACAAAAGGTGGAAAGAAATATTTTATGACACTTATTGATGACTCCACTAGATATTGTTATGTGTATCTTCTGAAATCTAAAGATGAAGCTTTAACTTATTTCAAGAACTATAAGGCCGAAGATGAGAACCAACTTGATCGTAAAATTAAACGGCTTAGGTCTGATCGTGGTGGAGAGTATTTTTCCAACGAGTTTAATTCTTTTTGTGCTGAACACAGTATTATTCATGAGAGGACGCCTCCCTACTCACCCCAGTCAAATGGGGTGGCTGAAAGAAAGAACCGAACGTTGTCTGATTTGGTTAACGCCATGTTAGACACTTCGGGTCTCTCCAAGGCATGGTGGGGGGGAGGCACTAATGACTGCATGTCATGTCCTAAACCGAGTTCCCACAAAGAATAAAACCATTACTCCGTTTGAGGAATGGGAAAGGAAAAGATTGAAACTCTCCTACCTACGTACTTGGGGTTGTTTGGCGAAAGTCAATATACCAATTCCCAAGAAGCGCAAGCTTGGACCTAAAACCGTAGATTGTGTTCTTCTGGGCTATGCTTTTAATAGCATTGGTTATAGATTCTTGGTAGTAAAATCTGAGGTATCCGACATGCATGTTGGTACGATTATGGAGTCGAATGATGCGACTTTTCTTTGAGAACATATTTCCTATGAAGGATATGTCTAGCTCATCAAATCAGAAGAAACCTGTTTCATCTAGTCAGGAATTAGCTGAGATTCCTGAATCCACCATTCCGATAGAACACGTTGAGAATCCCGAGGAGGATGACAATGAAGTTCCTTTAAGGAGCAAGAGACAGAGGACTGCAAAGTCCTTTGGTAATGATTTCATTGTGTACCTCGTGGATGACACACCCAAGACTATTTCAGAAGCCTATGCGTCTCTTGATGCTGACTACTGGAAGGAGGCTGTCCGTTGCGAGATGGATTCCATCTTGGCTAACGGAACCTGGGAAATCACTGATCGTCCTTATGGGTGTAAACCTGTAGGATGTAAGTGGGTGTTCAAGAAAAAGCTTAGGCCTGATGGTACAATTGAAAAGTACAAGGCAAGGCTTGTGGCCAAGGGTTATACCCAGAAAGAAGGTGAAGACTTCTTTGATACTTACTCACCTGATGCTAGACTGACCACTATTCGTGTGCTACTATCACTGGCTGCCTCACACGGTCTTCTCGTTCATCAAATGGACGTTAAGACGGCTTTCCTTAATGGAGAGTTGGACGAGGAAATTTACATGGATCAGCCAGATGGTTTCGTAGTACCCGGTCAGGAAGGCAAGGTGTGCAAGTTATTGAAGTCATTATACGGCCTCAAGCAAGCACCTAAGAAATGGCATGAAAAGTTCGAAAGGACTTTGACTGCTGAAGGCTTTGTTGTAAACGAAGCTGACAAGTGTGTGTACTATCGCCATGGTGGGGGCGAGGGAGTTATTCTATGTCTATACGTTGATGACATATTGATCTTTGGGACCAATCTTGATTTAATCAAGGAAGTTAAGGATTTCTTATCTCGCTGCTTTGAGATGAAGGATCTAGGAGTAGCTGATGTTATCTTGAACATCAAGCTGTTGAGAGATGATAATGGTGGGATCACACTGCTTCAATCTCACTATGTGGAAAAGGTCTTGAGTCGCTTTGGGTATAGTGACTGCAAGCCTTCTTCAACTCCATATGATGCTAGTTTGTTGCTTCGAAAGAATCAACGGATTACTAGAGATCAACTGAGATATTCTCAGATTATAGGCTCGCTTATGTATTTGGCGAGTGCCACGAGGCCTGACATCTCTTTTGCTGTGAGCAAATTGAGCCGGTTTGTTTCCAATCCGGGAGATGATCATTGGCGTGCGCTTGAGAGAGTTATGCGCTATTTAAAAGGCACTGCGAGCTATGGAATTCACTATACCGGAAACCCGAGGGTTCTGGAAGGATATAGTGATTCTAATTGGATATCTGATGCTGATGAGCTTAAGGCCACTAGTGGTTATGTTTTTACACTTGGTGGTGGCGCTGTTTCCTGGAAGTCTTGCAAGCAGACCATCTTAACGAGGTCAACTATGGAAGCAGAACTCGCAGCATTAGACACAGCCACTGTTGAGGCAGAGTGGCTTCGTGAGCTCTTGATGGACTTGCCTATGGTTGAAAAACCAATACCCGCAATCCTAATGAACTGTGATAATCAAACTGTGATCGTCAAAGTGAACAGTTCTAAGGATAATGCAAAGTCATCAAGACATGTGAAGAGGAGATTAAAATCTGTCAGGAAATTGAAGAACTCCGGAGTTATTGCGTTGGATTATATCCAAACGTCCATGAACTTGGCAGATCCCTTCACAAAGGGTTTATCACGAAATGTGATAGATAATGCATCAAGGGAGATGGGTTTGAGACCCACGTTATGAGTTGCCCACAGTGGTAACCCACTCTATGTGATCGGAGATCCCGTGAATTAGAAGTGGGAGACAAGCTGTTGGTCGGCTGAGAGGAGAGTATCCTTATATTTTATTCCACTCCATAAAAGATGCAATACTCTCCTGATCTGTACGGTAGGTTGACATTTGTCTTAATGTGTTCCAAGTGGCTTATTTATATAAGCAGAGATGTGTCCTACAGAACATCTCCTGAGGAACTCACCTATATGAGTCTGGCTGTTAAACGTCGCAGTCTATGAGAATCGGGTGCTCTCTAATAAACTCATGAAAGGCCTTCGGAGTATAACGCATACGCTCCAAACCGCGGGGAAGCCTTGCGGCAGCCTAGTATCGGTTCAGACGTTGTGTGAAACGGGTATCACAGCAAACTTGTAGTTCAAGGCGTAGTCCACTATTCAAGTTGTGAACTAGTGTAGCATGATGTTCTAAGTGGAAGTTCAACTTAACAGTCTCCACTAACACCGGTATATAAACAATGTTTTGGAACAGAGTTTATGAAATGTGCTAATGACACTTTGTGGGGGATTGTTGGAATTTTACATGGGCTCCATCATATGGGCTCACTTGGCTAGCCCATTAAGCCCACAAAAAATCCTGAAATTGTCATGGCCCATTCATGAATAATAAGTGGAGTGAGTGGGACTAAAGTTTGGTCCCACATTGCTAGTTTGAAGAGAGTGGAAGCACCTTATAAGGTGAGCCATTCTAGCTCATGTATGAGTAGGCAAGGCAAGAGGAGAGGTGTGCCACACGCGCGCTCCTCCTCCTCCGCCGCCGCCTCGCCACGCCTCGCCTCGTCACGACACGTCACGACGCGCCGCGGGTTGCGGGAATGAGCCGAGCCGAGAGCGTTTATTTTGTCGATTGGGAAAATTTAATAAGTCATTTAATTTGGTAATTGACGGACGCGTTAATTCCAAAACCGTTTCCGTTTCCTTTCTGAATCGTGGATCCGAACCGACTCAGACGTGGAGTTACGCCCACGTCTCTCCCAGCCCGCATATAAATACGCGCATACGGTAAACCCTAGCCGCCACTTCGTCATACCGTTCCAAAACACTGCGCCGCCAATTCAAGTCTTCTCCATCCCTCCTTCCGGCGTGCACCGCGAGAAGGGACAGCAGGCCTCCGGAACCCCGCCTCTTGTGATCCTGTACGGGAGAGGGGCGATCAGGTTTTTGGGGAGCGCATGAGCGCGACTGCTGACGGCGACCACTTCCCCAACGACGATTTCTTCCCCGACATCGGCAACCTCTTCATCGACGACATGGCCGACGTGGACAACAACAACGGCGGTGCCGCTACCGCTCCATCGTACGTAATTCTATTCCATCTGTATGAGATACTCCTGGAATTCTTATGTCTAGTTCTAGCTATAGATTGGATCAGTTTGTCTAATGTACTAGATCTAGATATTTGCATGATTACTGTATTTGCTACTGTCGCAATTCATCTGCTGCTATTTCGCATTAAATCATGTGCTAAATTGCTAATATATTCAACATATTGGATGTTTTTTACCGTGTGTCTTTCGTGATGCTACACCGTGTGTTGATCTTTACTGTGTGCGGCACACGGTAAAGACTATCTATGCTGTGTGCCCGATATATGGCACACGGCAAAGACATGAGCACACGGGGAAGAAAGCGTCTCGGGTAGTGTTAGAGTATGTTTCTAAAAAGATGATCATTAAAAACTGAAGCTACAAAACCCCATCACGTATCGTATACACACCATATATGTCACTGTTAACACTCAGTTTTCAATGTCCATCCGACGTGACACCCTTGCAATTCCCACAGAACCACGTCCTACACACCGGCGGCACACGCACGCCCGCACGCACGTCAGCACCGTTCCGCCAGGTCGCTGACCAGCTCGGCCAGCAGCGCGTCGAGCAGCAACTCATCCACCGCCACCCCAACCTCCCGCTCTTCCACCCCGACGCACATCCACCGCCGCTCCCGGTCCATGTCCGCCAGCGCCGCTGCCCCGGAGAAGAGCACGTCCTCCACACCCCACTGCGTGCCGGCGCCGTGCACCCACTCTCTCGCCGCACGCACCAGCGCGTACTCGTCGCGATCGTCGGACGGCTTCACCGTGCCGAGCACCGGCCCCTCGTCCAAGGAGCGGCGCCGGTGGAGCCCCTCGGCGAAGAAGTCGAGCAGTAGTAGCCGTTCCGTGGCAGAAACCGAGGCGGCCGCCTGCTTGCCGACCTCCTTGAGTAGCCGCGCAAAGAGGCGGTGGTGGTGCGCGTCAGGCTCGCTCTCTGCATCTTCACGGGTGCTCTGCTGCCGCTGTGGCTGTGGCTCATCGGGTGACGGCGGCGTTGACGCCGTTGCGGCGCTGTCATCGGTGCTTGTACTGATACTGGAGTTGCTCTGGGCCTGCGTGTCGTCCGATTCCCCGGACTCGTCGAAGCGTGTGTCGAGATCCACGGGGTCAACTGCTGCGTGCAGCGCCGGGCCGTCCAGCCGTCGGATCTTGTGCAGCTCGCGCGCCGAGTTGGAGGACCCTGCATGCAGTTCCATGGAAGAGGTTAAACCGTTTGACCGTGCTACTGTTACTCAGGCGATCGCTGATTAATTACTTGTCCTGAATCGATCGCCGACCCAGGAAGGAAGCAGCAAAAAAAACTTGGATTGTTTTTCTGCGCAGGACAAGCGTCGCGATCACATGCGACAGACAGGTTGTCAGTTACGGTGCCTAGATCCCGCTGCTTCTTGCTCGCCGTAGCATGGCATTGCGTGATCGAGGACACTTGACCCACGGCGGCAAGGGTCAATATGTAGGGAGCGGTGGCCGGCACACCAAACGGGGAAAGAAAGGCTAGTACTGTATTTTCGATCCCGGTCCACAATGCGTCTGCCGGTTCCGATGGGGATGGCTTCTAATTAATGCCTCCCCGTAGCTAGCGTCGTGTCCGAGCCCGGGAAGGTGAAAAACAAGAGAGAGCAGCTGGAAGCAGGGTTTTGGTTACCTGTCGGAAAATCTGGTTACAAACCGGACATCCCGACCACCCCGGAAAATTGTCTTACCGGATAAAAAAATCCCGATTTTGATTGAAAATTTTGAATTCTAACGAAAACTATCGGTAAATAGTCATATTAGGACAAAAAAAGTTACAATTTCGAATTCAGATTTTTAAATTTGTCCGGTAACCAGTCAGGATTTCCCGTGACCGGAAATCCTGACCCCCTAGAGATTTTTTTTCTACCGGTAACCAAAACCTTGGCTAAAAGTCAATTACAGTGAGATCAAGTGCAAACATTTGAGAACGAGCAGGCGCAGAATGAATGCTTACGTTGGATGTCATCGGGTTGGCATTGCTGGAACGAAGTGGGCGAGCAGGCACCGGCGTCGCTCCGCTGGTCTCCATCGTCCTCCTCCTCGTCCATGCCGTGGAAGGGGAAATCCAAGACGGACACGGGGCTCAGCTGCTGCTGCTGCTTCTCATCAACGGGGTCGCCATCCAGCTCCTGCAAGTGAACCATCCATCCATGCCGGCCGATAAATTAGTTGTTCCCTCATCGTATAAATAATCACGTATCGTATTTTTTTAATAAAGAATGTATATTAATATCGTGGAGATACAAATTACACCCAACCTCTACAACAACGCAATAACCAGAGCTATTACGGATGCAAACAGCCGACAAACAGTAAGAAGAAGATCACATATCGTCTAAGTTAGTTGTTACACATGTCGCTGTCGCGGACGCACGGTAACGACAGACTGTGTCGGTGCAGTTTGGGACGGCTCGACACGACCCTCTTCTGGATCTGCATCTCTGACGAAAGACGCCGAGATCGACGACGCAGCCAAAGATACAGACGACAACCGTACGCACGCTTGTCCCGTTGGCCTCTTCCTTTTTCTTCTTGTTGTTGCCAACCGCTAGCTCTCCTTGGTCGATGGATGGATCGGTCAGGTCATCAATTCCGGTGGTCACCTAGTACCGGCTGTGGAGTGGAGCACACAACGTGGCTTGGCGTTTTCAGAGTAGCTGGATTGGCTAGCTACCTGACTCGATCGATTACCTGGACACGAGGTGAGGTTAACTACAACTACTCTACTACAGAAAAGTACGCTTTATCTGCCTCACAGATTTATGTCACGAGGTGAAGTTGATGGCTTTGCTTCGGTACAGCAGATCCATCAATCACCCGAGCTAGATGCTCCATCTTTCCTGAATCAGCCAACAGCGGCACGCAGACGCGTTAATTCCTGCCACCCGCTGCAGCCACTGCTCTCTCTTTACTCAATTCATAAACTCTACTCCAAAAATCGAAGATCATTTGGTGTCTTGACTCACACCATCCACCCACGCTAAGAGCAACTCTAACATAACACAGACAAACATACAAGGGCCAAAACTGAAAAGTTCCGGCGGGTTTACCTCAGTTTCTGCATCCTAACACCGCCCAGCCTGAAAACGGCCCACAAACTCCCCGGAATCCCCACTCCAGCTACTATATGTACAAGCTCCCAAACCGGTTTCAAGACAATCCCTCCCCGAACCTTCCGCCGCAATCGCTCACCGCCCTCCTTAGCTTCTCTCCTTATCTCCGGCGAGCGGTTTAGGCCCCCCCTCCCCACGCCCGCCGGATTTTCGCGATGGAGCCGCGCAACTACCTCTTCGCCTTCGCCAACTCCCCTTCCCACATCAACGGATGCGAGGCACGACCTCATCCACGGCGGCCTGGCCGTCAACCGCGAGGCCCCTCCACCGTGTTGGGCGGGCCTGGAACCGGGCACCACCGGGGTAGTCCCCCCGTGGTCACCAGCGAGACAGTTAGGCGGGGCCTTTGGGAGTACAGCTCCGGCGATGAGGCTAAAGATCAGGGCCCTATGGCCGTCATGGAGAGCGAGTAGGGCCTTCTCTAGCTCGGCATCCAAGGGAGCCTCCGGCACGAGCGGAGGCAACCTCCTCCTCCGATGACTGAAGACGGCGCATCGGAGGAAAAAAGAAGACTCGGCGAAGAAGAAGTCGGGCATTTCGGCCCTAGAAGGTGTAGGGTGCGACGATGAACCCTAGAGATGCTCCCCGCGAAATGTCATGTGTGTTGCGTTTTCAGTTTCAGTTTACGGGGTCTGCTACGACCCACTACCGCATGAATTGCAAAACTGACAGTTTTACCGGTACCGCTAGAGCCTAGAGATGCTCTAAGAAAGTCATTCACATTTCACTCTGCCTACGAGTAGCTTGTTTCAGTCCTTCTCACGACATTTTAAGATTTTTTGGGTACGTATTGTGCTAAAACACTCGACGTTGCATAGAACTGCTCTTACTAACGAAGATGATAAAAATGACACAATTTCGTAGTGATATTTTTTTTTTCTTTGTGTGCGAATTCAGATTTCCTACTGACGGAGACGTGTGATTATACTACTGTTCTGATTTGGACATGCGCTGCACGTAGAGAAAATAGAAAATTTTGGCCCACGCCCCATCCGTGTATGTATGTGCATGTCACCGCACGTACACGTACGGGCATAGCGATCGATCACCGAACTCTACTGTATTTACGCCGGGCCAACCAACAAATCGCGCAATGATTGAGCCGGCATTTAACGCAAGGCTACTAGTCAGAGACACGAATGGCAATGGAGGAGAGATGGATTACTCACCTTATTGTGCCCGTTTCCGTCGGCCGCGCCGTCGTCGACGCTCCCCGTGCACCCCGACGACGTCGACGGAATCTCGGACTCGTCCGAGGCTCCGGACGCCGCCTGCGCTTCCTGCACGAGCTGGTCGGCCGCCTCTGCCTCGGACGCAGCGGCGCACTCGGACGCGGAGCAGCTGCTGACCACGGGCGACGGGAGGGCCAGGGAGTCCAGCTCGTCGGTGTCGCTCGTAGCGTCGTCGTCGTCGCGGTGGCGCCTCCAGAAGACAAGGCGCCGGGAGAGGCTCCTGGAGAGGCGCGAGATGGCGGCGACCGAGACCGACCGGGGATTCCTCGGGAAGAGGATGGAGGAGAGCGTCCGCGACGGGCTCCGGCGCAGGTCGGCCTCGATGAGCAGCCCCACGGGCGCCGCCTCCGCCTTGGCCTGCTGCACGGCGTCGTCGCCATGCAACGGGAGGCGGCGGGGGTAGGAGCGGAACCCGTCGCTGCAGCTGGACTCGCACGCCAGCTCCAGAAGGTCCCGCAGCGTCAGCAGCGGCGGCGCCGCCCCCATGGCGGGTCGAGCGCGCGTGGGAGGAGCTACGGGAGCGTGGAGCGAGCTCGGGTGGCGCGCGTCCGTGGGGAGAAATGCATGTGGGGGTCGAGCTCGTGGCGGTGAGCTGGTTTTATGGCCGCGTTTTGCCTCGGATGGCGTGATGTGGAGTGGAGGGGGCGGCGGTGGCTGCCGGCTGCCGCTGAGGCAGGTGGGCGCGTCGCGGGGGGCAGGCCGGGGGCCGAGCTTAAGTAGAAGCAGCGGCACGCAGTCTGCACAGGATGGATGGATCTTTTCCCTCTGCTCTGCCCGCACCCGTACGTACGTGGTCACCTACTCGATCCACCGCCGGTTAGTCAGTAGTCACTCTCGGCGCCATTACGGCACACTGAGCATCAGCCAGTAATCAGCGAGTATTCCGTAGCGGATTAATCACAGGGTAGCTACAGTGTCAACAACACGCTGCGTACGCTCGATTTGATTGCACTTAACAAGTGTGCACGCTGTCGGTGTGTGCTGGGGAGCAGATGAACAAAATTGGTCCGGCTGCGGCCCGCGTATACGAAACGTAGGAGTATTTATTCATATAATTCTGGTGTGAGCAGAATGTGTGTGGTGGTTGCAACATTGTAATTAACTTTATCTTGTATAGAGTAGGACTGTGGCGTAGTGGGTTGCCTGCTTGTATGTATAGTATAGTATAGTAAACCGTAGAGATTAGGGCATCTCCAGCCGTCCCCCCAGAGCCCCCCAAGGGGTTTTTTTCGCGGCGGAAGCGGCGAATAGCGCCGCTTCTTCACCACTCGCCCCCCCAGAGGCCCAAATAGTGCCGTTTCGGCGCTATTTGGCGCCGCGGCACCCAGGCCGAACCCAGCCCGCTGGGTTCGGCCTGGGGGGGCGAAACTGCGAGGCCGCGCGGGCGGGCCAACGCTGTCAGTGACGCGCCGGGAAAGCGCGGGAACGGAAACCCCCGCCCGTGACTTCCTTCTCGGCGCCCGCGCCGTCAAAGGCTGCCGGAGGCGGCGGCCAGTGCATGCAGCGGCGACACGCGTGGCCAGTCAAAGTCCACCGGATTAATGGCGGTGCGGCAGCGGCGACACGCGCGGCGCGGCGACTGGCCCAGCCAGGCTATAAAAACGGTGGTCGCGCCCTCCCCGTACGCACATTCTCGACCCCTCCTCGCCGTTCTTTTCTCCACCTTCGATCCCCGCCGCAATGGACAACCACTGGGAGGCGTGGCCCGACAGCGACGACGAGCTGCAGCCAGCGCAGCGAGCTGCACCGGAGCCGCAGGTGGTGGCGCCGGAGCAGCCTCCCGAGCACGACGAGGCGCGCGAAGCACGGCGGGCTGCCCGCCACTGGAGGCGCGAGGTGAGGAGGCAGCCGGTGTGGCCCGAGCAGCACGCCGGGCTGCACTCCTTCGAGACCTCGCAGAACGAGGACGCGTACCGCAAGGTGCGCGGCGTCCTCGAGCAGGTCGCGGCGGCGGCGGAGGCAGCCGCCGTTCGAGCCTCCCTGGAGACGCACCAGCGGGAGGAGGCGGCGCGAGCGGTGCGCCGCCAGATGGCCCGGCGGGCTGCCTCCGTCGAGCAGGAGGGCGTCATCGCCCTCTACGAGGCGCAGCGTGAGTTGGCGCAGCAGGGTGAGCGGCGGCGCAACCGCCCGCCCTCTGAGCAGGCGCAGCTGCATCGGCTGCGCCTGCAGGCCCGAGCGGAGCGGGCGGAGCAGCGCCGTCTCGCCGCGGCGAGCCAGGACGGAGCTGGACCCTCCAACCAGCACCGCCACGACGAAGACGACGAAGCGTAGACGTAGGCGTAGTCATCGCGTAGTATCCGCTGTTTTTAGTTTAAATTTATCGTTTTAGCTTTAAATTCGCGCCGAATATGTACGCAGTTTCAAATTTCAATAAAATTTCGACTAGTTTTTCACTTCGTTTGTTTGGGCCGATTTGTTGGGCTCGGGACGCGACTGGGAAACGAGCCCCCCCAGGTTCCAGAATAGCGCCGTTTAGCGCCGCGGCGGCACCAAAACGGCGGCGTTTTGGGCCCTGGGGGGGCGCAACGGCTGGAGATGCCCTTAGGCAGGCGAACTTTTGATCCATTCCACGACTACTGCCTCTTTTTACTTGCGGGTCAGCTGCAAAGGCAGGAAATTCTTTTGAAAACCAGAAAGTCAGATTTATTATACAGTCCGTAGATTCAAATATATTGTATTGGATCCATGTGGTCTTACCTTTGCCAGAAGAGCAGTGTGCACGTTTGGATGCCGGTTGCTCTCGGCTGATGGCAGTCGTACGAGTTATATTCAGCAGAGATGGATGACTGCATACTAGACGACTACGATGAGTTGTAGTTTATTTTTACCGTTGTTTCGGTGGCTGATCTTTGTGGCCACTTTAGCTGATCGTTGAGGTGTTTTATTCTTTTTTGTGGATCTGAAACTCGGGTTCTTTTTATTAGTTTAAAAATTGTGTGCATAGCTGACGAGGAGGCTGAGTTTACCATTTTTTAAAAAAAGTCACCTCCTTTGTTTCAACCGTACTTGCAATGGTAGGAGGGAGATGGGACAAATGGAGACCAATCCGGCTTTTTAAAATTCGATAAATGCTAGTTTCAAGTTTAAAAAAAAATCTGTTTTTTTAGGAGAGACACACGATGGATGATGATAACTACAAATTTGTAAAAGCAAATTCAAAAATCCAATTTTTGTATTAACATTTGTATTTCTTTTTTATGTCACGGATGAAAACGTATGTCTTTGAAACTTCATGCCTACATTGTATGCATCTATATGTACTTGTATACTTTTTTTTTCCAGATTTATGTAGCCCGGGCTCTCTTTGAGGTTTCCGTTCTGTACGCTCTCTTAGTATTTTTCTAGTGTAGCGAGTAGGTATATTCATGGCTTAGAACCTACACATTTACCAATTTTATCGTATCCCATTCATCTGAAATTTGTTGCACATAGTTTTTCCTTAAAATCAAACATTGAAAGTTTGACCAAGTTTATAAAAAAGTATGTTGATTTTTTTTCTATATACTTGGTCACATTTCATAAAGTTTGAAATATATGCAACATATTTGGTAAGGAGGGAGTACTGGGACTACCTTTTGGGTAGGTATCGAGCAATACTACTCATTGATAACCATTAGGTGCTTTTGAAAGAGAATGGTGCCTCCATGTGTGGTTTCGATAATTAATAACAATCCATATCTACTAATTTTTGCATTGAGATACTCTTATAGGGTTATCAATTAACGTCACTTGAACTTTATTTGTTGGATTCAAGGTTGGATGTCATGAAGGTCATTACTTATAATGAATATACTCGATATGATCAAGAATAAGAATGGGCATGATAGTGTTGACAATATTGCAAGTAATTCTTGTAGGAGATTATGGGAACAATCATGTTTAAGTTCAAAACATTATCATTATGAAGAAGAAAAATAAGATACATGGTTGATCAAGTCAAAGTGCAAAGAATGGACTCAAGATTGATCAACATACAAAGCTAAATAATGTAGCAAGTGGGATTATGTGATCTCGTGGTACGGTAAGAAATTGCCCATGTATCTTTGTGAACTAACCGATGATACATGTGTGTGGAGTATCTTCACGGGGTTAGGTTTCTTCCCATGGGTTTGCATCAAAATGGATATTTCATATAGTCCATGGAATATGATGACAAATGGTGATTGTCGGGGGGAATGGTCCCCAGGTAGCTTGATGACGCGGGAAAAAGAAGCCTGGTGCTTACGGTCCATGTCTTCACAACGCCAAGGGCGCAGGATGACGATCGAGCCTCTACCCACCGTCCAGACGGAGGCGGATGCCCGCTTGCCGACTGGGCAGCCGGCAGGTAGAGACAACCGGACTAACCAGCCAAGCGTTGCCGCCATCCGGCTGCTCTCCAAAGTCAACCAGTATGAAGAAGCACGGCGAACACGCCAACTCCTAGGCTCACGGGGGCCACAGTGCCACCCTACACGGCGACGTACACCTACTCTCCGGCTGCTCGGGGTACTCCGGCATGGGCTGAGCCGTACCCGCATACGGCCTGCGATATATCAACTCAGGCTAGCCGATACCTGCCTACTCCGCCCGGTACTCACCGTATGGGCTCGGGGTACTCGGCGTACGGATTAGGTACAGAGGCATGGGCAGTCGAGCAGCCGGGAGTGGCTGCCGGGTACTCCAAGATGGGCAAGGCGCTGCCAGCGTACGGTGCGCGGTACGGCACCAACCGGGCTCGAGGGCCAAAGGACGAGGGCGTTTGTCCCGAGAATCTCCCCGGTTGGTCTTGTACTTGCCGGGCCCAGTTGTAAGCCGGCCATCCCAACAATATATAAGGGCTGGCCATGCCTTAGTAGCAGGGGACCGATCCCCTTTTCTTCCACCTTCGAGAGACTGAGAGCTCAGAGAATAATCATGTTACCTGTACATCAATAGAATGAAGAGAGAAGCAGGAGTAAGGGTTTTACCTCGACGAGAGGGCGCTGAACCTGGGTACATCGTGTGTCTACACGCTTGCTATCCAATACCACGCCAACGCCACCATTTGCTAGTCTGGCCCCTCTTTAAACACCTCTAGGATCTCCCTTTTGGTGCTGCCGTGATCGATACCACGACATTTGGCGCCCACCGTGGGGCAGGAGGCAGCGGCTGGGTCTGAGTTCTGCGTGGGACCACCTTCATCCGCGAGCGGGGGCCGTATCATCACCGGCCTAGTCGTGACTTTCGGCACCATCGACTGCATGATCAATAACGCTGGGGTCATCGAGGGCCCGACTCTCCCGGACAACGGCTCCGTTGTCAAGTTCGGCGAGCATCGCGTCTTCGTCGCCGTCGTCCCCGAGTTCCCCGCCAAGGTGCAGGCCTGCACCGACCGCCTCTGCAAGGAGGCGATCGACGAAGAAGACATCGGAACCCGGGATCATGCAGAGTGCATGGTCACTCATCACCCGGGCGACGATCCGGAGACCAGCCGGAACGCCGCTCCGCTCGGTTCCATCCAAGATGTCCCCGAGAACCTCGCCGCGCCCGTTGGCTCGGACGCGGATCACGAGGAAGTGGCCACAACACTCGAGATGATGCGTCAGCGCCTCCTCGACAGCGCCAAGAGCGTGGCCTCTACCCAGCGCCGGGTGGAGTCCCAAGTACGTGAGTTCAATGCGGTGCACAACTTCACTCCCGTTCCGACTGAGCCCAGCCGGATGGGAGCGGTGCGCCAACGCAGGGGCAACCTCATGCACGAGTTGGGGATCATGGCCGATCCAAGCGTCCCGCCCGGCTTCCGCCAGTCGGTATATAGCACCCCAGCTAAGAACATGAGGGCCACGGAAGCCGCTGCGGCCGAGCTACCTGGACTCCAGGGCGACGACCTGCTACGTCAGCAGCGCCGCCTGCAAGACCTCGTTATCGCCGCCAATAAACAGCAGGAGACGCAGAGACGCCAAGCCACGTCCAAAACGCCCAGCCAGGTGCCAGCGGCCAAACCAGGAGATGCCGCCCAGCCGGACATGCAGGACCCCGAACACCCGGCAGCCGGAGCCACCTATGCCGGCCGGCAGGCGTCTTCACCAAATCCAGGCCGCGTACCGCCACGCGGCGACGACATCGTAAACTCCGGCTACCAGTCGAGGCGCTACACTGAACCGACTGCGGGAGGCAGCCGGAGCCGCGGCAACGACAACCGACAGCCTGGCCACTACGCCTCGCAACCGGCTCGCTCGGTAGGTCGCTACTACCAACCGCCTCCCCCAGTAGATTATCAACCGGCTACTCGAGGCGGACACCTGCCCGACATAGGTGAGTATAAGCCGGTGCGCGCTGCCTCTCAAGCCGGCTACCGGCAGGCGGAGCCGGGAGGCCGGGTCCTCCTCACCAACGTCCGCGACCTCTTGGGCGCCTCCAGCCCAGCAACCAGCATTGATGCCCGACAACACATCAACACCCTGGAAGCCTCCAGGATCCTCGAGGAGGAAGACATGGCCGTACACCAGTGCTTGGGGCCGCGGATCACGACTAAGCCTTTTCCTCGGGGGTTCCAGCTCCCAAGGGACACACCCAAGTACGACGGAGCGACCAAGCCAGAGGACTGGCTGGTCGACTACGTCACCCGAGTCGGCATCGCCGGCGGCAACCGGAGAGTGGCGGTGCGCTACGCGTCGCTCGCGCACGTGGGTTAACAGCCTGCCCGCCGCAAGCATCCACTGCTGGCTGGATTTCGAGAAGGCCTTCCTCACCAACTTCGCCAGCACCTACAAGCGGCCCGGTCTGCCGCAGCACCTGGCCAACTGAGAGTCGAGTTACCCCAGATTTTCCCGGGTTCAAGGCTAAGGACTCAAAGAATGAGTAGGCTGATGGTGTTTTCTCCCGAGTGAGATTAGTCGACCTCGACCAGTCGACTAGATCGAGCCCACCGAGCCATATCCTTTAGAAATTGATCTCAGAAAGGCACCTGAGCCAATCCGTCCTGAAATTTGAGTCCCTAGATCGAGTCCTTGACTTCATCAGGCACTCGGGGGGCTACTAACGTGTGGGTACCAAGAGACTCCCCATGATGGGTGTACCCGGTACGTCCTAGTAAGGGGTGCCTTAACAGGCCCTTCGAGTAGCTGCATGGAGGCCCACGAAAGAAGTCTACGTAGGAACAGAACAAGGAAAGACTTGGACCACAAGAATAGGAAAAGGTAGTAACCGACGTAGAAACGAGTCCAAGTCATGTATGGCCCCCAGGACCCGACTACCTATATAAAGCACAAGAGGGGGTCACAAAGGAGACAGACAATTCTAGATTCAGAGCTGGGCCAGTTTCAATCTGTAAACAACACCCCCTGTAATCGACACTTTTCACCTCATCGGAATAAAATCCGGCAGCAACAACACGTCGAGTCGAGTAGTCCACCAGTGTCTTTTCCTTCGCAAAACTCCAGGTCGCTCATCATGGGGATTGTTGAGGTCACTCCCCCTTCACCGCCCAATGGCGGGTCGGAAGCACAAACCGGTGAAGCAAGTATATTTGCTGATTAATCCAACTTTATGTTCAGTATTAATCCTCTAACAAGTATAAACAATCTATTTGGTGATTGGTTAAATGAGTTTGGTAAGAATACTAACACGCGTACACACGTAGGTGTGTTGGTTTTTCTTTAGTAAATTTGAAATTATCGCAATGATGTGGTCTTTAATAAGAGGGACGATGTTTCTTCCTTTCGACCAGCGAGGACATACGGATATCGAATGTGCTCGGCTGATGACGGTCGTATGGGATATCTTCAGCCTGAGTGGGTGGCTCAGCACTAATCGATTAGATGGTTAGAGCTGTAATTTTTATTGGTTGAACTCATACGAGATCCGGGAATTTGTAATAAGATGATTTTATACTATTTACACTTTGTTTTAATAAAGCGTCCATGTGCATCGATAGAGAGGATGAGATGAGCTAAGCTCTCATTTCAAAAAAAATAAAAATAAGAATACGCCATGGAAAGACGTATCAGTTTTTCATAGATAGAAAATAGTTAGAAGGCTAGCGTCAGCGTCCACGAGGGGCTACAACCGGATGAAAACGAAAAACAAGGAGCAATGTGTTCTCACATCCACATTGCCCCAAAAAACAAGAAAAACCCCGGGATTACTCTCTTGCAATCTCTCTATGGTGGTTGCAGTAAATCCTAGGGGTCATTTTGTATTTCTCGATCTTTTAGGGTTTTATTTGTAAATTTAGAATAATCATTTTATCCCGGTTTGTCTTTTAGTTTCCATATGTGTTGCTCATTGTAACTTGATTTTCTATTAATGAAATATGTGGTTGCTCAAAAAAAAAACTCTCTCGTCGATGTCGTCTCGACACCTCCGAACATCCCTCCACAGAAGAGCCTAGCGCGCGTCCATAGCACCATTGAAGACCACATCATTACGGTGCGTCCAAAAAAAAATTAACGTCGTCGAGCACACCGTCTTATTACTTAATCAACGATTCTACACAAACCGATCAAAACATCACCTATTATTTTTTCGGGCTACACCAACAGTTGTTCCAAAGAAAGAAAGGGGGAAAAAAAAACTCACGAGGAGGTGGGAACCTTTATCGACGTGTTGGAGGCACTGCTTATCCAGTGAGTAGTACGTGTTACTCGCTCCGTCTGTACCATTCCAGCAATTTTTCAACCAACAGTAGATGATCGTTTTTCTTTGGAGCGCGTGCGTACGTACACCGGCCGGGAAAAGCATGGTCTCCCAATGATGAATGTCTTTTCGTCGTCGTACCAGGAGCTCATGACAATTTCTCCATCCACGGATAAAATTACTCCCAATACATTAATTCCCCAAGTACCACCAAATATAAATGTGGCCTTAATATGGTGACAACAACGAGCACATGCTACTATGGGTAGACACTAAACGCTATGGCAAGCGCGGCCATACCGCTTCATGATGAGTGTTATCACTGGTCCATTTATTCGGGCTAGCTATATATCATGCGAGACTGGCTATTTTCTCGAGCTGTACTCATCGAGCCATGCAATATACGGCCTTCCATCATTTCCATGCTTGTCGAAATTGTCAAGCGAAGTACCAGCTGCAAATTACTCTGGGGTGACTCGATGGCATGTAGGTGGATCAGTTACCTTTGACAACGCATTCACTTTATTCGGTAGTATGTATGCTAGTGTAGATGCTATGCCCGGCTGCCTTGAGAGCATGTCCTCCCCATGGTAGTGAAATGAGTTGCTTTAAGAGCGTGATTTTCCTGCGGCCTCTCCATCAGGACGTCTCCAATCTGGCAGCTTTGCTGCGCAATTTTGGGGAGGTCATGGGCTTGGTCACAAATGTGGATAAAAGCTCGACTGCAACAATCCACTACTCTGACATCGACATTCCGGCCACCCTTCAAGGCTTTCCTGCAACCGTGGCGGAATTCTTGCTAAAATACCTTGGACTTCCTCTTTCCTTTGGGAGACTTCGCCGTATCGATATGCAACCTTATGTCGACAAGGCCGCCTCCGAGCTATATCTCTGGAAGGCCAAATTCCTCAATCGTGTGGGTTGCGATGCTCTTATTAAGTCGGTCCTCACCTCCATGCCTATTTTTCTCCTTACGGCCATCAAAGTGGACAATGCAACTCTAAAGGACTTTGATAAGCTAAGGAGGGGCATATTATGGGCTGGCTCGGAGTCGGCAAGCGGAGGTAAATGCAAAGTCAACTGGGAAATGGTTTGCCGCCCTAAAGCTTTAGGGGGGCTGGGAATCCTGCACCTACAGAAATTCTCCCGCGCCTTACGGCTGCACTGGCTTTGGTCTGAGTGGGCCGCTGCGGACAAACCTTGGGTTGGCCTGGAAAATCCAATCGACTCCTCTGATAGGGAGCTCTTCAATGCGGCCACCAGGGTTACCATTGGTAATGGTATGCAAGCGGTTTCCTGGACTTCCTCTTGGCTCAATGGCTCCTCACCAAAGGCAATCGCCCCCCTCATTTTCAAAGCCTCCAAGCGAAAGAAACGTAAAATATGCTCTTACGGACCTATGTTGGATCGCAGACCTTGTTGTTCAAGCCTTCACGCCTGAACATATCTCGCAATTTGTCACCCTTTGGAAGCTGCTTCAAGACATCACTCTGGACCTGATGGCCATGACTCCATAGAATGGACTTTACATCCTAGTGGTTCATACATTGCGGGTTCTGCTTACAAGGCCTAATTTCTCGGATCCACTACATGCACCTTCAACAAAGTGGTCTGGAAGGTTTGGGCTCCCCCAAAATGCCATTTTTTGCTTGGCTAGCGGTGCAGAATAGGCTTTGGACTTCGGACCGCTTTGCCATCAGGGGATGGCTGCACACACCTCTTTGTCAGCTTTGCAACTGCCAGGTCGAAACGGCGAGACACATCTTGTTCGAGTGTCGCTACTCTAGGCGTGTCTGCAGGGCTGCGGTCTCTTGGCTATCTTGCCACTCCCTTATGGAGGATCTGGGATCGGGTCTCCTCACTATCCTGCAATACTGGCACTCCATTGCTAAAACTCCCTCTAACATCCCCTAAAGGCCTTAAGACGGCGGTCACCCTAATAACTTGGGAAATTCGGAAGGAGCGCAATGCCAGAGTCTTCAACAACGTCGCAACAAGACCTCCTATGCTCCTTCAGAAGATTAAAGACGAGAGTAGGAACTGGATTTTAGCTGGAGCTAAACACCTTGCGGAACTGGTGCTCTGATCGCATGTGTTCTTTTTTCCTTTTATGATAGCTTAGGCCAAACCATGTTTACTCCTTTTATGTCAATATAAAAAGGAAAAGCTTTTGCCCAGTTCAAAAAAATAGATAAAAAACATGGTCACCGTACAAAAAGTGGAGAGAGGAAGAGATACACAACATGCATGTGTTTTCCTCTCAACCGGGGCCCTCGTTTCTTTTTTCCTTCATGAATGATGAGATCTAGGTGCGGCTTCCATTGAAGAAATAAAAATTTAGGAAGGTGCCTCTGACACCTTTTTACATGGGGCAGTAGGTTTGATCGCCACCACTGCTCATGGTCTAACTAGTATACGACATTTGCAGTTGTTGCATGAGGCGTGGCATTGACATCGACGACATTTGTGAAGCTTTGGCTATGTTTCCCCGGACCAGTCTAGATTATGTTTTCCTCGTGAGATTTGATTTTCCTTGGAAGTGGCGGTAAAATAGACGTGCAGGTTTCGGTTACCATATGAAAATAAAGTTTTGGAGGGGGTCGGTATTTTCAGTAACCACCGTAACCGGAAAATTACCGGTCGGTTACTAAGCGAGATTTTCTGTCAGAATTTAAAGTTCAAAGTTTAAACAGTAAAAGAAATAAAACACCAATTAAATGAAGATGAATTCAGCTCAAATTTAAAGTATTGTAGATTTTTTTATCTGGTAACTCATTTACCCGAGGAGGCTGAGAATTTTGGTTACCGAACTGGTAACCAAATCACTCAGATAGAGGCACACGTTGGACGCGCATCGGGGAGTTCCCGGCAGATACGGTGGACGCGCATGATGAGACCTCGAGCTCGTCGAAGAGAGGCCCCTCCCTCATCCCTCTAGGGTATTGTCACATCCTCAATTTGGAATCACATGTTGTAAAGGAGAAAATCCAAGAATTAGGACCAACAAAAACTTTGAAGTTGATCCTGATGTATTCTCGATGATCCTGATCCAGTTGTAATCCCTGATGTTGAATCCAATATGACATGTATGTAATGTTGTTTCCTTTTTTATCTTGTCTCTTGAATTCATCTATATCATCTTGTCACTTAGTTTTCTTAGCCATGAATTAATCTCATGGAAAAACTCTAAGAAAAACACTAAGTTTTCTCTCCTTGTTTCTGATCATTTTCTTCCTTTTTGAGCCTTTCAAATTTCATTGAATCCAATCTCAATTCCTTGTTATTTTTTATTTTCACCCATCCTTGGGATATGGACTCACTCACCATGCCCAAAGAATCATTTTTATAATGGCGATTATATTGTTTCCGTACTTGTTTTCTAGCATAGTTTATAAAACAGGAAATTAGTAAACATGAAACATACCCTTTTTCTCTCTTGTTTTCATGGCCCAGAATATTTTGTATAAATAAATAAAAATGGGTTTATGAAACTAGAGATCATCATCTTCAATCTCCAACTTGAAATTCTCAAATTGGAATTCATTTGGTATTTGTACTATGTCCAAACTTTTCTCAAAAAATAACAAAAACTTAGTGTCGAGACTTCGTAGTTAGGTTCATGGACGGGGGTGCCATAAGTCTGTTGGTAGAACCATGGGGGAACGTGGGAAAATGGAAGCGAGGACACAATTTACCTAGGTTCGCTACATCGCAACTATGGCGGCGTTCCTACTCATTCAATCTCACTAAAATCACGGCTGAAGCCTGAAGTATACATAGTACAATTGTGAGTACGGTTTTGCTAACTCGGCGAGGATAAACTTCTCGGCGAGTTGGCTTCTAGCTATTGTCTTGTTGTTCTCTCGCTCTCGTCCGGCTTTATATGGATAGCCGAACTAGGGCTTACAGGGAGGAAACCTAGAATACTACGGAAAGTATCTAATCTTGGAAAGTAAAGCATCCGGCTCCTTCTCCAAGCCGTATCTCGTGTGAGCCGGAATCTGAGTTCTTCTAGAATCCGGCTTCCTGCGCGTCAGGTTACTGGGCCGCCCAATGGGGTTTGCTCCATTACCTATAGGCCACCCTGGTAACCCGGCCTTTGGCCAATGTCAGGCATACCCCCATTTGGCATATATCCGACAGTAGCCCCCCAAGGAGAATTAAGACTTCATCTTGCCATCTTTTGTTGATTTGTATTCTTCTCACAAAAAGTCGGCGTTTTAGTCTTTAATCTTCTTTCATTAAAACTCCTAATGCCAACTCGGATTTTTCGAAATCCGGCATTTCTTCCATGAATCTTCGCAGAGAAGGAACCTGTGACGTGAGCGATGAAATCGTGCTTACGTCCCGAACGTTTGGTTTCAGTCAAAAGACTGAAACTGTATCTCTGACAGATTTTTTGCGAGAAACGAGGAGATAGACATTATCACCCCGTCTCCTCGTATCCCGAGTCTTGCTAAAATAGCCGTTGGGACGGATCTCAGTGCAAATGGATATAAATAGCCTGCCTCGAGCCCTCCAGATCTTCTTCTTCCCCACTCTCCCCTCGAACACCCCAAAGCTCAAGCGCATGAGTGACCTCAAGACAGAAAAGGAAAACGATCGAGCAAAAATCTCACCGGAGCTCCAGTCATCGGTGGCCTGAGCTCCGTTCCACGGCTGCGCCGCCAAAACATGGCATCCCGGAGCCCTCTTCGCACGACTGAAGCCACCATCGACACCGAGCCTGTGGCGGAAAACTTTTCTTCCTCTTCTCCTAAGTTCCTCCAAGCACCTCCACGTGCGCACCGAAGATCCCCGCAGGCGCACCGGCGGGCGGAGACTCTGTCCTCATGGCCGGAACAATGCCACCGCCGTATTCCTCTCCACTTCCTCCTCCTCCCGCCTCCGAATCTGGGGAGGGGAAATCTTGTACAAGCGGCGGCAAAATCGCGACGGCCTTCACCGCCATCGGAGGCAAGGAAGAAGGAGTTGGAGATTCTGGCAATTGGAGCCAGTGCAATACATCACTGGCTCCAATACAGAGTTTGGAGAATGATAGATTTGTCACGAAGGACAAATGGCGGATCGACGATGAAGACATGGATGAAGGGGTCGTTGTATAGAAAACAAAAAAATTCCTACGCGAGAGACACCCGAAAAGCCAAGATCTAATCTAGGATACGAAGTGCAACGGGCAAAGAGAGGGTTAAGGAGAACACATACCCTCGAAGACACAAAGCGTTACGAGATCAAATCTCGTTGTTGGCATAGTCGTACTCACACCGACCCGATAGCGAGAAGAAGTGCACGCATCCGGCGGTGCCTCCGTGATCGGTCACACGTACGGTTGATGACGACCTCCGTTCCCTCGATCTAGCGGGGTGCGGAAGTAGAGGATCCCTCGGAAATCGAGCAGCACGACGGCGTGGTGGTGAAGAAGAATCCCACGGTCAGGGCTTCGCCAAGCCGGAGACCATGGAATGGAGCAGCGGGTGGAGGGAAAAGCTAGTGGGCAAGTGTGTGGAGGAGGGAGAGCTCTCACCCTCCTTTTATAGGAGAGGGGGAGGCAGCCCAAGGGGGTGCGGCCATCCCCATGGTGTGCCCCCACCTCTTCCCTCATGACGTGAGTGGACACTCCACTCACACCCACTCATTTTCCTTTACACCCCACTTAGAAAATCCAAGAGTTTTTATTTAATAAATAAATAAAACATTTTTATTTCTTCATTTCAGTATTTGTTAATTCTATTAACAAACATTTGCATAAAGCACCTCGAATCATTTGTTAATTCTATTAACAACCATTCGACGAAAAACCCCTTGAACTATTTCAATTTTCCCCGAAACAATTTCGGTGCTGCCCAAAATATTCTTCGATATTCCGTATCCTCTCAAACGCGTCATCGAACCTTAAGTGTGTCACCCTACGGTTCGCGAATAAGATAGACATGATCGAGACTCCTCTCCGATCAATAATCAACAGCGGGATCTGGAAATCCGTGATGACTCCTATTTATTCAACGATGACTCTCGTGATCGTGTGAACCAACAATGTCGTGAACTATTCCCTTTGTCTCGCGATATTTTACTTGTCCGAGATTCAATCATTGGTATCAACCATACCTTGTTAAATCTCGTTACCGACAAGTACTCTTTTCCCGTTCCCATGATATAACATCCTTGTGATCATATCACGTGCTTGCAAGCGGTTTCAATGTGATATCACCGAGAGGGCCCAGAGTATATCTCTCCGTCATTTTGGATGGACAAATCCTACTCTTGATCCATGAGCCTCAACTAATACTTTCCGAATACCTAACGGCACCTTTATAGTCACCCTGCTACGGTGTGACGTTTGATGACATCAAAGCACCCTTCCGGTATCAGTGATTGACATGATCTCATGGTCTAAGGAATAAGTTACTTCGTACGCAAGATATAACAATATAAACTAAATGACTTGATCGTATTGTTATCTTGATATTGGGTATGTGTTCATCACATCATTCTTCTAATTACATGACCTCGTTATTAACAACATCCATTGTTCATGATCAAGAAACCTTGATCATCTATTAATCAACGAGCTAGTTAAAAGAGAGGCTTTACTAGGAACCATTGTTTGTTTATTAAACACACATGTATCAACGTTTCCGGTTAATACAATTCTAGCATGGGAAATAAACATTTATCATAAACAAGGAATAAGATAATAACCACTTTATTATTGCCTCTCGGGCATATTCCCTTCAGTCTCCCACTTGCACTAGAGTCAATAATCTAGTCTGTAAGCACTTAGCACATATGGTGTTCCAGTGTTATTACCATGCTTTGCATGTGGTAAACATCATAAAAAAGATCTGAACTGTTCAGGTCCTATTGTATTTGCATGTTCTTTGCGTCTACACGCATCACTCATTCTCTAATGAGATGGCTTTGTATATATAGTCAATCGGTGAAACCTTGATTCCTCAGCTTAAACTAATGTCACTAACATTGTGAAAATGTAGCTTCATAGTGTTAGCATTCTTGGAAATTTACCAAGTTCCGGTCATACCTTAATTCCTCAGCTTAAACTGTGGTGACCCAGCACACCACTGCATGTGTAGTGCGCAAGTCGATGACATAATACTCACAGAAGGACTTATCCGTGAATATTACATCCCTCAGAGTAGTACAACAGAAACACAGCGGGTCCAGGCAAAACTATAGGATACAAACCTCATTACAAAATCTTGAGGTTCTCCTTGATGAATCAAGAAGATCTCCTGCAAAAGAAACATCAGAAGAAGCAATTCGAAGCTCCAAGCTGGAGAAGAACTCTAGCTCAGAACTAATCCACTACGGCTGATGCCAGCCCTAATCTATGGCTAGTAATGCTAAGTCCAAGAATGGTTTCTACCTACATCTTGACATCCTGTTCTCCACCAGTGTTGTTGATGAGGATATTTTATCGACTAAGTAGTAGCTCATTCCACGTAGCTCCTTTAGGCAGCGATGGCTTCTCGATGACGACTTCAATAGGCTTCAACCCTAAGCAGGGGGTCAAACGGGATAGAATGAGTAACGAGCGTTACTCAGCAAGTTCATGATATATAGTGGGTGGTTGATGCACTAACTACAGCTTTAGACTTGAAAGAGTCATAAGCTAATGCAAGGTTTTGTAAAACTTTCTTCACGAGGTTGCTTTTAATTCTGAAAACTATGCCCGCCATTCTTCACAGGATTAGAACTTTCATGGAGTTGCCTTTCCTGCGGCGTTCGCAGCTCCTTCTCGGAACAAGGGGTAACATGTCACATCCTTTTACACTCTGCAGAGGTGCGTTACTTTACCCATGGACGACCAAGACCATGTTGCACAACCAGGCTCGAGATCCTGTCCACTCCCACTTAGGTGTGGGGCCCGGTAGTTGGTCCAAGCCAAACCGTGCTTCTCCGCACAACGCATGCCCACCCATTTCTGCCAGCAGGTTGAACGCCTGATTCCACCCCTCACGATGGAGATCTACGCGCCCCTGGCAGACACTCATAGACCCCAGAGCCCGTGGGACGTAAGGGCTCCCACCCATGTGCATGTAGTCTCGCAAGACCTACAGCGTACGTTTCTGTTAGTCCGTTGACATGCGAACGAGAGAAGTATCACGGCTGACTTACTTCCCCCACAAAAGATCCATGGTTAACGCGAATTTACGGCGCAAGAATCCTGACGGCAGTTGTTGTTAATTCCTAGGTAATACGTTCCCATGCAGATGGAACCTTCCTTTGACCTATTCATCTTACCATGGTTCCATCCGCCCACCAAACAGAACACTACCACTCGGGTAGTCATTCAAGTAGTCATATTATTATAAAAATAGGATCATGCATTCTTTTGAGAGTAGGTGATAATATGATAGGGTTTTTGCAAGTAGTTTGTTATGAGATACTGCAAAGGATATGAGCAAGTGATGAACTTGCCTGAGATTGAAATGACAATAGTAATCCAGGTCTTCGATTCAAGGGTCTCGTAGAAAATCCCGACTTCTGAAAGATAGCAAAGTAGTCCCGGTAAGGACTACAGAAAACACTGGCAAGATGATACATGCATAGTAATGAGATGCATCGTGAAATACCCTGGAAAACACCCCAGCTTACAAGTGTAAGCCACGTTTGAAACGATATCGTAACCACACAGGTTTTAGGTGAATGGTTAATTACTTGTGGTGATATGGTTATTAGTTCTTTTAGACTTACATGTGTTTCACTTTTACTTAGCAAAAAATTGTTATCATGTTTAGGTAGAAGGGTTTATTACTTGATTAGATAACAAAACAACAGCACATGGAAAACAACTATTACAAAGATAGCAGTCATATTTTATTTTATATTTTTAAAGTGTAGAGCTTATGTCTAGGGTTGAATGGAAAATGAGTAACTAATAAAACCAATTCTATCATCACATAACTTGCTAGTGACATGTGATGATAGGTTTAGTAGATGTGAAAACATGAGGGTTTTATTAATTAGAAAAATAATATTTATGGTAATTGTTTATGGTTATAATGGTATATTATAGAATTTCCATTATGCCATTTAAAACAATTTTATAAGTTGAACAAATGTTTTATGTTTAACATATTTGAATTGGAAATGCTTTTCTCTTTAATTTGATATCTCATTTGAATTATTCTGAAAATATTTGAATAAGATTTTAATTTATTGATTTTAAATGAATTAAATGATAAGGCAAATATTGCATACATGAAAACTTGGTCAAATGACTTTGTAAACATCATAGATGAGTTGTTTATGTCATTTGGAGTATTTTGGTATATAACTTGTATTTTTCTGATTTTATGAATTATTTATTATTTTCTCAATTTTAAATGATTTAATTTATTTCAGAAAATATTTAACTTTTAACTTTATCAAACAATTTTGGAAACTTGATAAACATTTATATAATATTTTTCTAATCATTTCCATATTTTTCTGATAATTATTTTAATAATTATTGATTTATCAAATTTTAGGTATTTCTGCCCTATTTAAATTGACAGGTGGGACCCACCTGTCATAAACAGTTTTAAATCGAAAAATAAAAGGAAAGGAGACATGACGTCATGGTGACGTCATGACTATGTCAGCAATAGAGGAATTCGTCTCAGATGAGTTCGAATTCGATGTTGGAGATCAAATTGATGAAATTAACATCGACCATTCGCGAGAGGGGTTCACGGGGAGCCATTTGGTAGCGGCGGACCGACCAAATAGTCACCGCTTGGTCGGCGACGATCTCCAACGCGGCGGCGGCCGGCGGCGCACGGTAACAATGTTTAATTCGCCACCAAATCCCAAATCAAATGCATGGTGAGAAGCGTGAGCTCACCCTGAGCGTTTGAAACTGCTCGGTGAAGCTCGAGGTGGACGGAGTCGACGACGCGCTTCCACGGCGGCCGGCGGCGGAGCAAAAGGGAACTGTCAAATTCTCCGGCCTCCCTTCATCCCAGCTTGCGAGACTCTTCAGCATGGTAGAGGAAGACCCGGCGCATCCAATGATGGCCCTGGTTCTACGCGAGGTGGATGGAATCATCGACGGCGAGTGGTGGCCGTATGGGTTAGGGTTAGGGTTTTCCGGTTTTGGTACAGAGAGGGAGAGAGAGAGCAAGATGACTATGGGGAGGGAGCGCTCGATGAGGACGTCTCCCCAGTCTTATCCCCGAAGGCAAGGAGGCACACAGGAGGTGGCACGGCGAGGATTCCCGCGTCGACACGCACTGGTCCTTCTGTCTCAAGGTTGAAGAAGAAAGAAAGAAAAGAAACATTTCAATAACCCCCTGGGATTAATTAGTTTTACATCTAGGTCCTTCTGGTAATAAAAACTGAGAAGAAAACATTGTTTTCAAGGCTGATTCGTGAACATAAAAATTAATAAAAAATATCTTTGAATTCCTTATCAAATTTCACAACTCACCGTGCTTTGTTTTGGTGAATTTGGAGAATACTTATATTTTTTATTTAGGTGCTAGATTGAGTGATTTTTGCTATTTTTTCTATATTTAAAATTTCATATGGATTAAAAATTACTTAGTGTATTCTATGACATGAAAACAACCCCACTAACATGTTATTGAAATTCTGAGATGTTTTCTTTTGGATAGCTTTGAGGTATAATGCTTTTTGGAAATACTTTGTAAGCTTTAGTAGTGCTTTATTTTTAGGCATAGTAATAAAATCACCCAATAGGGAACTTTATTCCAAATCATACTAAATGATTTTAATTGGTAAAGGGCTTGTTTTCTTTCACGATACCATGTCATCTTTGTTGTTTTCATAGTACTTGATTAAATGGAAACATGTGTGGCTTTGGACTCTTGTTGGGTTGTTTTCCACACAACTTCCAGGTATGGCTATTATGCTCTGTTGATTTTGCAACATGTATTCAGTTGCATAATTATGTATAGATGGATTTTTTTTATTACACTTTTGTCTTATGGATGGGAATGATTTGGAAGACAAGGTGTTCATCTTGCTACCATTAACCTCCACATATCACAGACATGTGGATGTAATGGCTGGTTATTATTTCATAATTGATAATTATTTCCATTATGGATTTATTATGAGCTCCTCATCTCTGATGAGTTTGTCAGAGGTTAATGTTTCTCTAATATCCTAATGATTCACTGGATAATTCTTATGCTCCCTTACTGAGGCAATGTTGCTTCCTGTGGTCTTCTGTTGCTTGATGTTCTTCTCTCTGATTGCCACTAGCCTCCTGTTTTCACCTTGTGTCAATTGCAAGTAATATCATCTCCTGGATTCAATCTTCAACTATCTCACCCTTGTGGTGAGAACAAACAGTTATTCCAAGTAAAGATTTTACTTATATGATTATATTATGGTTTCTTGTTTCCTTGGTATTATTATTTCTATTGGTTGATGATAAAAGGAATGTAGGTGTAGTTTATGTCATCAGTTAGCCTTATGCATATAAGAAGAATCTGTTGACAAGTTTGCAAGGCTTGTCCCCAAATTACTTTTCATATACAAGAGACTGAGATGTACTAGGTTATTCAACCTTCCTTTTGTTTGTGTATGACACTCAATTATTTGAGTATACAAAAGTGATCTGTTAACAAGGTAGCTAGTCTTGTTATCAAACTACTTATATATAACACTAACATTGGAGTATCACACTCTTTCAAGAGAGTTAATAAGATCATATCAAGGTATAAGAGTTTCCAAGTACTCTTATAATAGCTTAGAGTAGCACTTCTAGAACACTCTAAATAATCTTCATGAATATCTTCCTGGGGTAGTTCCTTCTGTCTTGTGGGTTGCTTCTCTTGCAGAAAGTCTTAGAGAGGATTAAAGAATAACAAGATAAAATGATTTAGACAAATTATTAAGATCTAGATTAAGAGTTAACTCATGCTTTTATTATCCTTCCATCTACTTCTTATTTTTTCCCCCAAAAGATATGCTCTTCTATCATACATGATTGGTTTATTTAGCTTCCAATTAACTTCCTCTAATAGAGGTTATATCTTGTTGTTATTCATTACTTGTACCCAGAGATACTTTAGTTGTTGAATATTGATATGGATAGAAGTGTGGAATGCTAATGAAATGATAACTTAAGATAGTAAGTTGATCATATGGTTCCTTGATGTATTGAGATTTCATATGCTCCCTTATATAAGATGAATGAGACATTGAGCATATAAAAGTTATTGAGCTTAATGTCTTTGATCATGGTTGTTAGTTGGTTACTCAGAGTGTCATGTTGTTATTTTATATTATTCATTTGTATTCATGATACAGACATAGAGGTTTGGAAAGATCATATGTGATGATCAAGGTTTTAACAGTGGTTAAAGAAGATTTGATTATTCCCTTAGGTACTTCTTTTATGGTTGAGGAGATATGTACATATTCGATAAATATGTTAATACAATTATTAAGTCATTTCCCACTTGTGGGGTTTAAGTTAATACTTGTTTGTATCACTTGTGTTCTATTGAAACTTTGTTATTTACTTGTGATGGTTCACTTAGTAGTTACTAAATAATTTAGAAAGATGTTGTGTGGATGGTTTATAACTTAAGAGTTATTGTTTGAGATAACCTAACACCTCTGTTGATGAGATGGTTCAATGAGGTATTACTTATTTGTGGAAGTATGATCATCAGATATTTGATTTGGATACTCACCCCTCTTTGAGTTCTAGATACCTAGAGGATTATCCCAAGTCACATATAGACTTGTGGTTAAGGTTGTTGAGGGTTGGTGTTGGTCACAACCAATCATGGTTTGTGTTATCAGATGATTTAGTTTCTTAAGATACCTATTATAAAGATCACTCCAAATGTACTCATGACTCGATGAACTAGACCTATTTCATCATGTCAAGTGAAACATTGGTCACTTTGATTCGTTTAAACTTTCGCGCCAAAATTTCCCATATTTTTAGATGCATGCTTTGCAAATGCACATATTAAATTTAGATCCTTATAACTTCCCAAACACTGGGATGTTACAGTATCTCCCCCTTAACAAGAACTTCGTCCCGAAGTTCAACTTCTCTCACGTAAAGATAGGTAGAGAGAACTTCTGTAGACTGTTGAATCTTCACATCTGTTTCTTGTGTTGACCTTGACATGTGTATCCTCTTGTCTCCATTATTCACCTTCCACTGTCTTACATAATAATCTAATACTGAGCCTGTTGTTATGACAACTCTATTTTGTTACTAGGCCTTCTTAATGGTCTCACGAGGAACACGTGGTATTTCCACCATATAGTGGATACCAAGCTTCTTTCTCCGATGAATAGATATGGTTTCCTACCTCTCACAACTTTCTGAAGAATATTTGGTATATCCATCGGGTGATAAATAACCAATAAGATTCTTCCGGTATAATGGTTATTGTCTATGTTTAGGACTCCATTTGGTTCAATCTAGTGGTCTCAAGAGGAATACTGCTCAAAGAAACTCGTACGATGTAGTGTACATTGACTTAGACTCAATTATTAGTGAAAATAGCTTCGAGTTTCCTCGAGTTTTAACTCTTTCCTATAGGTGATTATAACCTATTCCACTAGTTACTTCCTATGGTCCTTCTATATCTTTGGGTTTTGACTTCTATGGGACAATTCTATAAGTTTATTTATCGAACTTCTACATATTTCTTTCTAGGATCTAACTACTCATGTTATCATCTTGGCATCGCTTGTGGTATATCTCCATGTGTTGATGAAGTATCTCACCAAATCCAAACAAGATGTGGAATGTGGTCCATTCCTATCAGTGGCTTCATTAACTTCTGCCTTCTTGACTTTCTAGTCTTCCAGAACGTTGGTGGTTGCTTCAATCAGCTGAGATTTCAAACCGCTCTCATACTAATCCTATACCCTCTAGACCAGTAACATCAAGATAGAACTTAATGTTTGCACATGCATTTGCACATCAAGTTCAATCTTCATGTACAGATCTAGTCAATCAAAGATCCAAATAAGAAGCAATAAATCCCATATGCAGTTATCACTCATGCATCAAAAGCCTGTGAAATAAAAGTACTTAGAGTAAAACATCTCAAGTACCAAGGCTCTTAAATGCTATACACTACAAGTAGGTATATATTACCTTGTAATCCTAGTCTACACAACCACTCTTTGCCTTGGTAATTACTCCAATTGCATGCCTTACTGCAATGGAATAAACCAAGACAAAATGATCCTATAGTAGTTGTTGTCTAACTTGGTTCCATATAGGACTAAGTACCATGTCAATTGAAGTACTTCATCTTGATTATGATCAGCTGCTGATGGTATATGTTGATCCTTCACGTTGTTGATCACATCGTGGTAGTAGTAATGTAGCTTCCATCAATTCCTATGCCTTCTCCTAGTTCTATACTATACTATAATGATTCACCTCTTGACTTGATAACTAAGGATATGGTATATACCCTGTAGTTACCATGGTTTATAATAACTCTTAAGGATTCTCAACATCCATTCTTGATGACTCCTATACTAACTCAATACCATATTCTACTCCATCCTATTCATTCATAGAATGGGGTAATCATCACTTTGACTTAAGCATCTCTGACTATGTCAGAACACTCTTTTTCTCAATAACACTGATACACACTAGACTTCTAACTATTCATACCTAGGTATAAAGATAATAGATAAGTAGATTTACTCAGGTTGAGTAGGAATAATTCTATACATGTATGATTATATCATTCTCAAGTGAATGATCATCATAGTTGTAGGAAATATGGTTTAGATAAGATGGCTTCCTATAGACTTTACCAACCTACAGATCTCCTAAAAAGGTTTTAAACCTAAGGTCGCTTCGCTCTGATACCATCTGTGGTGACCCAGCACACCACTGCATGTGTAGTGCGCAAGTCGATGACATAATACTCACAGAAGGACTTATCCGTGAATATTACATCCCTCAGAGTAGTACAACAGAAACACAGCGGGTCCAGGCAAAACTATAGGATACAAACCTCATTACAAAATCTTGAGGTTCTCCTTGATGAATCAAGAAGATCTCCTGCAAAAGAAACATCAGAAGAAGCAATTCGAAGCTCCAAGCTGGAGAAGAACTCTAGCTCAGAACTAATCCACTACGGCTGATGCCAGCCCTAATCTATGGCTAGTAATGCTAAGTCCAAGAATGGTTTCTACCTACATCTTGACATCCTGTTCTCCACCAGTGTTGTTGATGAGGATATTTTATCGACTAAGTAGTAGCTCATTCCACGTAGCTCCTTTAGGCAGCGATGGCTTCTCGATGACGACTTCAATAGGCTTCAACCCTAAGCAGGGGGTCAAACGGGATAGAATGAGTAACGAGCGTTACTCAGCAAGTTCATGATATATAGTGGGTGGTTGATGCACTAACTACAGCTTTAGACTTGAAAGAGTCATAAGCTAATGCAAGGTTTTGTAAAACTTTCTTCACGAGGTTGCTTTTAATTCTGAAAACTATGCCCGCCATTCTTCACAGGATTAGAACTTTCATGGAGTTGCCTTTCCTGCGGCGTTCGCAGCTCCTTCTCGGAACAAGGGGTAACATGTCACATCCTTTTACACTCTGCAGAGGTGCGTTACTTTACCCATGGACGACCAAGACCATGTTGCACAACCAGGCTCGAGATCCTGTCCACTCCCACTTAGGTGTGGGGCCCGGTAGTTGGTCCAAGCCAAATCGTGCTTCTCCGCACAACGCATGCCCACCCATTTCTGCCAGCAGGTTGAACGCCTGATTCCACCCCTCACGATGGAGATCTACGCGCCCCTGGCAGACACTCATAGACCCCAGAGCCCGTGGGACGTAAGGGCTCCCACCCATGTGCATGTAGTCTCGCAAGACCTACAGCGTACGTCTCTGTTAGTCCGTTGACATGCGAACGAGAGAAGTATCACGGCTGACTTACTTCCCCCACAAAAGATCCATGGTCAACGCGAATTTACGGCGCAAGAATCCTGACGGCAGTTGTTGTTAATTCCTAGGTAATACGTTCCCATGCAGATGGAACCTTCCTTTGACCTATTCATCTTACCATGGTTCCATCCGCCCACCAAACAGAACACTACCACTCGGGTAGTCATTCAAGTAGTCATATTATTATAAAAATAGGATCATGCATTCTTTTGAGAGTAGGTGATAATATGATAGGGTTTTTGCAAGTAGTTTGTTATGAGATACTGCAAAGGATATGAGCAAGTGATGAACTTGCCTGAGATTGAAATGACAATAGTAATCCAGGTCTTCGATTCAAGGGTCTCGTAGAAAATCCCGACTTCTGAAAGATAGCAAAGTAGTCCCGGTAAGGACTACAGAAAACACTGGCAAGATGATACATGCATAGTAATGAGATGCATCGTGAAATACCCTGGAAAACACCCTAGCTTACAAGTGTAAGCCACGTTTGAAACGATATCGTAATCACACAGGTTTTAGGTGAATGGTTAATTACTTGTGGTGATATGGTTATTAGTTCTTTTAGACTTACATGTGTTTCACTTTTACTTAGCAAAAAATTGTTATCATGTTTAGGTAGAAGGGTTTATTACTTGATTAGATAACAAAACAACAGCACATGGAAAACAACTATTACAAAGATAGCAGTCATATTTTATTTTATATTTTTAAAGTGTAGAGCTTATGTCTAGGGTTGAATGGAAAATGAGTAACTAATAAAACCAATTCTATCATCACATAACTTGCTAGTGACATGTGATGATAGGTTTAGTAGATGTGAAAACATGATGGTTTTATTAATTAGAAAAATAATATTTATGGTAATTGTTTATGGTTATAATGGTATATTATAGAATTTCCATTATGCCCTTTAAAACAATTTTATAAGTTGAACAAATGTTTTATGTTTAACATATTTGAATTGGAAATGCTTTTCTCTTTAATTTGATATCTCATTTGAATTATTCTGAAAATATTTGAATAAGATTTTAATTTATTGATTTTAAATGAATTAAATGATAAGGCAAATATTGCATACATGAAAAATTGGTCAAATGACTTTGTAAACATCATAGATGAGTTGTTTATGTCATTTGGAGTATTTTGGTATATAACTTGTATTTTTCTGATTTTATGAATTATTTATTATTTTCTCAATTTTAAATGATTTAATTTATTTCAGAAAATATTTAACTTTTAACTTTATCAAACAATTTTGGAAACTTGATAAACATTTATATAATATTTTTCTAACCATTTCCATATTTTTTTCATATTTTTCTGATAATTATTTTAATAATTATTGATTTATCAAATTTTAGGTATTTCTGCCCTATTTAAATTGACAGGTGGGACCCACCTGTCATAAACAGTTTTAAATCGAAAAAATAAAAGGAAAGGAGACATGACGTCATGGTGACGTCATGACTATGTCAGCAATAGAGGAATTCGTCTCAGATGAGTTCGAATTCGATGCTGGAGATCAAATTGATGAAATTAACATCGACCATTCGCGAGAGGGGTTCACGGGGAGCCATTTGGTAGCGGCGGACCGACCAAATAGTCACCTCTTGGTCGGCGACGAGCTCCAACGCGGCGGCGGCCGGCGGCGCACGGTAACAATGTTTAATTCGCCACCAAATCCCAAATCAAATGCATGGTTAGAAGCGTGAGCTCACCCTGAGCGTTTGAAACTGCTCGGTGAAGCTCGAGGTGGACGGAGTCGACGACGCGCTTCCACGGCGGCCGGCGGCGGAGCAAAAGGGAACTGTCGAATTCTCCGGCCTCCCTTCATCCCAGCTTGCGAGACTCGTCAGCATGGTAGAGGAAGACCCGGCGCATCCAATGATGGCCCTGGTTCTACGCGAGGTGGATGGAATCATCGACGGCGAGTGGTGGCCGTATGGGTTAGGGTTAGGGTTTTCCGGTTTTGGTACAGAGAGGGAGAGAGAGAGAGCAAGATGACTATGGGGAGGGAGCGCTCGATGAGGATGTCTCCCCAGTCTTATCCCCGAAGGCAAGGAGGCACACAGGAGGTGGCACGGCGAGGATTCCCGCGTCGACACGCACTGGTCCTTCTGTCTCAAGGTTGAAGAAGAAAGAAAGAAAAGAAACATTTCAATAACCCCCTGGGATTAATTAGTTTTACATCTAGGTCCTTCTGGTAATAAAAACTGAGAAGAAAACATTGTTTTCAAGGCTGATTCGTGAACATAAAAATTAATAAAAAATATCTTTGAATTCCTTATCAAATTTCACAACTCACCGTGCATTGTTTTGGTGAATTTGGAGAATACTTATATTTTTTTATTTAGGTGCTAGATTGAGTGATTTTTGCTATTTTTTCTATATTTAAAATTTCATATGGATTAAAAATTACTTAGTGTATTCTATGACATGAAAACAACCCCACTAACATGTTATTGAAATTCTGAGATGTTTTCTTTTGGATAGCTTTGAGGTATAATGCTTTTTGGAAATACTTTGTAAGCTTTAGTAGTGCTTTATTTTTAGGCATAGTAATAAAATCACCCAATAGGGAACTTTATTCCAAATCATACTAAATGATTTTAATTGGTAAAGGGCTTGTTTTCTTTCACGATACCATGTCATCTTTGTTGTTTTCATAGTACTTGATTAAATGGAAACATGCGTGGCTTTGGACTCTTGTTGGGTTGTTTTCCACACAAGTTCCAGGTATGGCTATTATGCTCTGTTGATTTTGCAACATGTATTCAGTTGCATAATTATGTATAGATGGATTTTTTTTTATTACACTTTTGTCTTATGGATGGGAATGATTTGGAAGACAAGGTGTTCATCTTGCTACCATTAACCTCCACATATCACAGACATGTGGATGTAATGGCTGGTTATTATTTCATAATTGATAATTATTTCCATTATGGATTTATTATGAGCTCCTCATCTCTGATGAGTTTGTCAGAGGTTAATGTTTCTCTAATATCCTAATGATTCACTGGATAATTCTTATGCTCCCTTACTGAGGCAATGTTGCTTCCTGTGGTCTTCTGTTGCTTGATGTTCTTCTCTCTGATTGCCACTAGCCTCCTGTTTTCACCTTGTGTCAATTGCAAGTAATATCATCTCCTGGATTCAATCTTCAACTATCTCACCCTTGTGGTGAGAACAAACAGTTATTCCAAGTAAAGATTTTACTTATATGATTATATTATGGTTTCTTGTTTCCTTGGTATTATTATTTCTATTGGTTGATGATAAAAGGAATGTAGGTGTAGTTTATGTCATCAGTTAGCCTTATGCATATAAGAAGAATCTGTTGACAAGTTTGCAAGGCTTGTCCCCAAATTACTTTTCATATACAAGAGACTGAGATGTACTAGGTTATTCAACCTTCCTTTTGTTTGTGTATGACACTCAATTATTTGAGTATACAAAAGTGATCTGTTAACAAGGTAGCTAGTCTTGTTATCAAACTACTTATATATAACACTAACATTGGAGTATCACACTCTTTCAAGAGAGTTAATAAGATCATATCAAGGTATAAGAGTTTCCAAGTACTCTTATAATAGCTTAGAGTAGCACTTCTAGAACACTCTAAATAATCTTCATGAATATCTTCCTGGGGTAGTTCCTTCTGTCTTGTGGGTTGCTTCTCTTGCAGAAAGTCTTAGAGAGGATTAAAGAATAACAAGATAAAATGATTTAGACAAATTATTAAGATCTAGATTAAGAGTTAACTCATGCTTTTATTATCCTTCCATCTACTTCTTATTTTTTCCCCAAAAGATATGCTCTTCTATCATACATGATTGGTTTATTTAGCTTCCAATTAACTTCCTCTAATAGAGGTTATATCTTGTTGTTATTCATTACTTGTACCCAGAGATACTTTAGTTGTTGAATATTGATATGGATAGAAGTGTGGAATGCTAATGAAATGATAACTTAAGATAGTAAGTTGATCATATGGTTCCTTGATGTATTGAGATTTCATATGCTCCCTTATATAAGATGAATGAGACATTGAGCATATAAAAGTTATTGAGCTTAATGTCTTTGATCATGGTTGTTAGTTGGTTACTCAGAGTGTCATGTTGTTATTTTATATTATTCATTTGTATTCATGATACAGACATAGAGGTTTGGAAAGATCATATGTGATGATCAAGGTTTTAACAGTGGTTAAAGAAGATTTGATTATTCCCTTAGGTACTTCTTTTATGGTTGAGGAGATATGTACATATTCGATAAATATGTTAATACAATTATTAAGTCATTTCCCACTTGTGGGGTTTAAGTTAATACTTGTTTGTATCACTTGTGTTCTATTGAAACTTTGTTATTTACTTGTGATGGTTCACTTAGTAGTTACTAAATAATTTAGGAAGATGTTGTGTGGATGGTTTATAACTTAAGAGTTATTGTTTGAGAGAACCTAACACCTCTGTTGATGAGATGGTTCAATGATGTATTACTTATTTGTGGAAGTATGATCATCAGATATTTGATTTGGATACTCACCCCTCTTTGAGTTCTAGATACCTAGTGGATTATCCCAAGTCACATATAGACTTGTGGTTAAGGTTGTTGAGGGTTGGTGTTGGTCACAACCAATCATGGTTTGTGTTATCAGATGATTTAGTTTCTTAAGATACCTATTATAAAGATCACTCCAAATGTACTCATGACTCGATGAACTAGACCTATTTCATCATGTCAAGTGAAACATTGGTCACTTTGATTCGTTTAAACTTTCGCGCCAAAATTTCCCGTATTTTTAGATGCATGCTTTGCAAATGCACATATTAAATTTAGATCCTTATAACTTCCCAAACACTGGGATGTTACATAAACTAATGTTACTAACATTGTGAAAATGTAGCTTCATAGTGTCAGCATTCTTGGAATTTCACCAAGTTCAATAAAGAACTCCTTGACACAAAATACGCTTATTATCAGTTGTCAACACAGATATACTTTAGCCTTTGTTGTAGTATCTGTCACAATATTTTAATTTTGAAACTCTTTCAAATCCAGCATGGAACTTTCTTCCAGCCTATTGTGCTACCCTTCATCACGTATTTTAATTGAGATAAAATTACTTGAATAAATGACAAGACTATTAGTGCAACATATTACAACTAATATTTTGTCATTACTACATAGGAAAACATATCCTTAGCATTTCTAAAATGACACATGGATCTCTCCCACTGTTGTCTAATCATCATATGGATTATCCTGCTATAACATTTTATAGCATAGGACTCATCTGGTTGTGTACATAGCATGGAAACATGACTTAGAAATCTCAATTTCAATGATGCTCATCATGTGTCAAAACACTTGAATCTTGCTCAATTATTGTCCATGTGACAAGAACTCCTTCTTGTCATTTCGATATTGACTTACTTCAATATTTCATCTATGTAATTTGGCTTCAATCATATCAGGCGCTTCAATCCATCTCTTATAGATATCGATGCCCAATATCTTCTAAGCCTTTCATCAATATGAATTTCTTAACCGTGTTAATTTAAAATACATATTTTCCAATCAACCATATGTCATCTACATAAAGTATTGGAATATGTCATAGCGCTCCCACTTAATTTATTGTAACTCTACAAGCATCTTTATCGTTCATGATGGAATCAAACTCTTTTGATAACTTCATTAAGGTAAGGATTTCAACTTCGTTATGCTCACTTCAACCACTGAAGTATGCATACCTTTCTAGCAACCTTTTGAATTTTACAAAACTCTCAGACTGTGTCACGTACACATCCTTGATCAAACTTCCTCGAGAGGAGATTTGGTTTTGTTATTCAACATCCATATCATAATATGTAACTTTGCTAGAACTATCCGCAAAGACTAAGCATCACTACGGAAGATCAAAATCTTGTAGTAGTCAACTCTTTGAACTTCGTCGAAAACAACTTTTCGATAAGTACAACTTTCAAAGAATGTAAAATCCATGTCTTTGTCGCTATATAGACCTTTTTGCTATCGTTAGGCATCAATCCTATCGAAAGGACTACCAAGTCACATACTTGATATTCATACAAGGATACTATGGCGGATATATTGACTCATAGTCAATTTTACGAAGTCAGGGCCCATCATTTGCTTCCTTTATAAGGTCCAAGTCCTTTTGTTGTCAAAACAACACTTTACTCTTAAACCACAAGTTGGTCTAAGTACAAAGTTTTAGGACTTTTGTGGTTCAGTACGCAAACTCATCCGAAGTATCTACAACACATGTAGTGTCTTCTACTTTGTCAAAATAGCAATCACCGGAAGAACTTCCAGTGCTGCGCTACTCTTGACATGATAACGAAGATTCTCTAATCTCGTTGAGTTTGTAGTGTGCTCCCACTCACTTGTTTTGCAAGAACTACTTTCTCGAGAAATCAACCCTTTCTGACAAACAACATTTGTCTTTTGGTTCGGTGATAGGAGAAATACCCAATGTTTTATTTGGGATAACCTTATAAACATATATTTATCCTATTTTGTTTGTAAACATTTTACACATGCTATGCATACCAAAACTTAAGAAAATGACAATTTTGGGTCACTACCCAAACCATATCTTATATGTTGTCAATTTTAACGGATCATGATGGTGCTCTTTTCAGTGTAAAAAACGCGGTTGTCACTAATGTATAAACTACAAAATTATAATGACATTCTTATTAATCTTACCATGTCCAACAAGGTTTGATTTTATCTCTTGAATACTCCAAACTAATGTGGGGTATTCGAGAAGTATAAGTTGTAGAACAATTCTGCAACTTCTCACATGTTTTGCTAAACTTGTAACTCAAACTTTATCCTTTATGATCCAATCATAAATACTTGATTGTCTTGTTACAATGATTTTAACTTCATATTAACAACCTTTTGAACCAATTCAAAATGTCAAACTCCGTTCTCTTTAAATAGATATACTCACATATCTACTCAAATTATTGACATAATTTTATGAAGGAAAAATTAATCTACCATACATGACTACACATAATGGACTATATACATCAATATGTATAATCTCCACTAAATTAGTCGTCCATTCTACTTTGGCCTATGAACGGAATTTTGGTCATCTTTTGGAAGAAGTCTCACAAGCGTCAATTTATTCAAAACAAAATGACTCTGGAGTTCCATCAATATGGAGTTCCTTCATGTTTTCCTTTTCGGTATGAACTAAAATGTTGGTGCCACAATTTAAGTGAAACTCTTTTACGTCTTGCAACGTTTAGCATTTAGTCTTGTAGATGTTTACTTTACCAACATGATTTATATTAACATATCCATCAATTATGGAATATGGTCATAGTTTGAACAATCTCATTTGTTCTCACAAAAGACCAGAACAAAATAACAACTTATTAAGTTCTTAAAATAAATCTTGAATGTTTGGTTCGATACGACAATGAACGCAATAACACTTTATTTCTGTTCTTGTCATAATCGATTCCACATCTATTACTAGTTCTTTTAGGCCCTTGTATTTCTTGCATTGCGTTGCTTTGTATGAAAATTCATACCAACCAATGTGGTATCAAAAATACCCAAAAAATACTTTGTTAACTAGTAATACATCTATAACTTGTATATCAAGCATATACTCCTGAGCTGGACTTTTCCAGTTACCTTCTTTTTCTGCCATATATCTTTTTGTAATTCTATTTTCAATATCCCCTTTCCTTTATAGAAGAATCATTCAACATCAAACAATGCTAGTCGTACTAGTTCATTTTCTTTGGCGTGTTAGTCATATACTATCACCCATTGAGTCATACTTTGAGTTTGATTGTTCTACTAATATCACCATATTAATAGTATTCTTCTAGATTCCACTCTTAGCAATCTGTAACACCTGGGGTGTTACCCTATTAGAGAGTGTTTGTTTTCTTTTTGCTTGCATCA